>QLNU02015360.1:3023183-3036653 GCA_006491805.2 Dysdera silvatica | reverse complement strand
TTTAACGAAGATTCCGAACTTCGGTTACCACAGCCGAAATCATGCGCTACGGCGGGACTCATTGTGTCACACTCCTACGGAGTGATAGCTACCGAGGCTGCTTGGAAGTAGAGGTGTAAAAAACCCGGCACTTTTGGACACATTGGAAACTTTGATGGGAAGAAACCAAGATAGCTAGAATAAAGGAGGTAGTGCCATCCTCACCTTTCTCCCTATTGGTCGATTGTGTCGAATCGACCAATAGGAAGAAAGGACTACCTCCTTTATTCTAGCTATTTTCATTTCTATATTCAAAGTTTCCAATTTGCCCAAAATTCCCGAACTTTTTACAACTCTACTTCGAAAGTGGCGCTCTGGGATATACATATCTATCATCATCATCAACCATTTTTAATCCACTGCAGGATGGAGGCGTCTCTCTTATTACACATACACATAATATGGTGAAAGAAATACAGAGGAAGCAGCCTTACTCTCACCACGTTGGCCAGACGGGTTGTCAAGCTGGATCTACAGTTTTACGAAGAATCCGGACTTCGGTCACCACAGCCAAAATTTCTGCGCTAATGCAATATGTAACACATTGTTATTCTGAATATCAGTTTGCAGAATACCTCACGTATCCTTCATTAAATCAAAATGTTTGCTATAGAAACCTCAAAGATCGAATGTTGTATAAAATATCGCATTTCTTATCAGAATTTTTATCATAGGCTCCTAATCGTGGGAACATGGTTGGAGTGGGGGTTCTTCCCTTTTCCACGTACTTTAAATTACATTTTCAATGAAGAAAAGTACTCGAAAAATAATATTCTCACTTCTTTTTTTTTTCCCTTTTCCAATAAAATAATGTGTGAGATAAATAATATAAATAATGTGTGAGATAAATAATATAAATAATGTGTGAGATAAATGATATAAATAATGTGTGATAATAAAAGAGAGTGTGATCTAAATAATTAAACTGCGTTGATTTTTCACCAAAATCTACTCGATATCACGGCTCCTATCATCAAGTAAACTGTCTAATCAATTCTTTAGGTCAGATGGCTACGTTCCCTTGGCGTTTCCCTTTTATTTTAATAAACGACTTGAGAAAAATCTTTGGAGGCGTCAAAGAACAAATGGGACATTAGTAGGGACTGTTCTAGCATTAAATATAGCACTACAGATCAGACTTGTTGAAAGCAGCGCCGTTTTAGACTAAACAGTGCAGACACAGATATAAATTAAGAACTCGAAAAGCAACGAGCACTTGTGGCCTGAATTTATTCGAAAGTTAGAAGAGGGAATGCCGAGACAGAGTGGGGAGAAGAAAGACGGTGAAATTGTTTAAGAGACACGAAAACAAATAACGTAGGGAGAAAATTTCGTGTTACTACAGCGGAAGACATATGCAAATTAAAGAAACGAAAATCCAATGTTCGTCGGAGATTATTTTTAATAGCAGTTTTCTGGAAATTTCTCTTCTTTCACGAATTCATGTACCAGTGAGTGAAACGCATCAGTCTCCTTTCGAGAAAGATGAGGACGTAACTGAATACTTCTTCTGGCGGGAAGGGAAGGAGGGCAGTTATAATTTCTATATAATAGGCAGCCTCGCCGAACAATGGCATTACCGCAGGATGGTAAAGTCGTAAGCTAATTACCGGCAAAGCGTTCCACAAGCCCGCACTCAGTTGGAACAGCAGCCTCGCTGTCTTTGCTCGAGGAGGTAGAAAAGAGTTTAATGAGATTTCTGAATCTTTTCCTCGCCTACTGTTGGAGTATAAGGACTGGGAGAATGCTGAATTCCCCGGCACCAAATAAGAGCGAACGTCGGAAAGGCACTTGCGTCCCAAACTCCCATCAGAAATCCCATTCTTTTGCGATTTTCGGGTCGCAAATTTAAGATTCGAAGCTTTGCCATTCGAGGATTGACAAACAAAGGCAAATGATGACGAATCAGTATGCCGACCGCAACTCGTCGCCATCAAAGCCCTTGCCCATACGTTTTTAGCTGGAGTATTCGTATTAATTATGACGTTTGATTGTAATCCCCGGGTGGCGGGCAAGCACTGCCGGACTCTAATCCGGCAAACGGAGCCCCGACCGTTCCGTCAACGCGATTACCTGTTGCGCGCGCCCCATCCTGTTAGGCGAGGACTCGCGGGCCCAAACTGGATAAAAGGAAGAGAGAGAGAGTATGCGGGCCGAGGAAAAGGGTCGCATTTTTCCTGAAGAGGAAAAATATGAGAGGTCGTTGCGTGCTTCTTCCCATATCCCATTATCCCGTCCCATCTGGGACGGGGAGACGCTGGGATCTCCGTCCGGGATTACAACGACGGGCTGCTTTAAAAGTTAAAAGCGCGTTTGCCGGAGCGACCGACTTCAAAACGATGCCGCCGCCTACTCGGGATGAAAGGAGAACTCCCGGGGAAAAGTAATCCTTCGTAATGAAGATTACATTACAGCGGTAAGTGAGCGCCAGCTCGATGGCACGCGCAAAAAGACGGCCTATGTTTATGGAATTAATTCCCGGTGTCTGCTCGCGACCAGTAATAATATTAGAAGGCGTAGGGCTCGCCGTAATTAGTGCAGCCCAAAGAAGCGGACCGCCCTTTTCATTCTTTCACTCCTTCCCCGTCATCCTCAAGCTCCCGCGATCTTCGTTCCATTCTCTCCGGGAGGAAGCAAACGCCGTGGAAGGAAGCTCTTTCTCCCGAAAGGCAAAGGCTCGCCGCCGCCGCCTCTTCCAAAGCTTTCTCTCGGGGATTTCCAAACCGCGAAAAAATCAAAGGGCTTCGCAGCGAAGAATTCGTCGTCGACACCGTTTACACGGACTGGACGAACCTGCCATCCTTCCAGCATCATCCTCACTCAAGAGCGTAGTTTCTTTTCCTTTTTTTTTTTTCTCTCTCTCTCTTTCTCTTCTTGTCTCTTTACGCACACAGCTTTTAGAGATAACGCACGCATGTGACCTATTATTTTTATTCCTTGAAGGACGATTTTAGAAAATTATATCTGTCTGTTTCCCAAGTGCCATATGCGAAACGACAGAAACCGCAAAATGCCATTTATAAACCGTAATAAAGAAGAAAGGTAGGAGGGTGCGTGAGAGAAACATGGGTATAATCACTTCAATTAGAGAAGGAGTAGGAGGAAACTTAATAAAAGACGGATCCAACGCTTAAGATGATTAAAAGTTGCGGTACTTTGAACAATAAAGCTTCTCGACCATTCCTCCGGAAAAACTGCTCACACCATTTAGTAATTTGCAGAACCTAAGAGGTGAAATAGACGATACTGTAGCTTTCAAATTAAATTCGAGAACTTTCACGTGAAAAATTGTTTTTAAAGAGACGCTCACCAAACGGTTAATTCCCACAGAATAGTTTTACTAGCAAAGTACATACGCGGAGGGCCCTTTCTTTATACTAGAACTGACTATCGACTTTCGAGTTCAAAGGATTAACAAGATCGCCAAGATATTTAGTGTATTTTGCCAAATATTTCCTAGAAAGAATATGGAACATAAGAAAGCGGTCTCCAGGACTGTGTTTTTGAATATCTTGGACGATACTCCGTGACACTAAATACTAGTTGACGAACTATCCATGAACAAATGGGGCACAGTGCAAATTGACGGTGCGATGATTTACTAGCCAAGGTATGGAGTCATTGAACAGGCTGTCTTCTTCCTTTTTGTCAAAACGTATGTCCATTAACGGTCATTTGTCAAGAGAAATATAAATAAAGAGATGTACATAAAGTTTATTAGCAGTCGTGTTATAAATTGGATAATTTAGACACAACAACTGGGTATTATACACATCGAGGAAAAAAATGTCGCATATCGTAGTAACGTGAATATGGAAAACAAGAGTAGCTCTATTGAAATACTGATTGTTTCGAAGAGTATTAAAATGGGAAGCATCTACATCAGGGTTGTACAACCTTTGTGGGAAGCGGGCCACTTAAAAATTTTTAACCGATTTCGCGGGCCAGCGGTTTCGTAAAAAAAAAAAAAAAATTACTAAAAGCCTACCCTTAGGGTTTCTTCTAGTTATTCGTTTGTTCATTTGCGATATAGAAAGGGGTCACCCATATTATCCCCACGGCTTTTCCTTATTTCTGAAAAAAAAAAAAATCTAAAATTTCAGTTTAGGATTTTTTTTTAAAATTCCAGACAGTTGTCGGCCAGCCAGATTAACATTGTTGGCGGGCCGTATATAGGACAAGCCTGATCTATACGAAAAGAAATAAACGCTACGTAAAATTATTATATGAACAAAGGCATTTCGAAAAATTAAAAGAAATCCAAGCACAATCATTTTCGTCAGCTGCCATGTCTGAGAACAGGAAGTGTGCTGTTTTTATTTATTATTATTATTATTATTATTATTTTTTGGAACTGCGACCAAAGTGCAGAGTTTTTTAAAACTCTTCTATGAATTTATTACTGATGCACAAAGGCATCCCAGAGTTTTAAAATTATCCAGCAGCATCTCTGATTGAACTAGAGCACGTCTTTGTGACCAAAATTCTGAGATAACGATGGGAAAGAACAGATGCATTCAGGCAAAGGTACGGAATAAATGGTATGTGGTGAGTTGTTGGAGAAAGACTTAGAATTACATCGTAGGTTCCACCTCCACGCCGAAAATGTCAAAAAGCTATCCCCGACGTTAACGATCCACAAATGAGAAATATGGGTACGAACTTGTATAGTTGCATTGACAATGAAGAACGCCATTAACGACGCACCCTAAAGAAAAAACTGAAAGAAACGCCCGCTAAAAACTTAAGCGAAACTTCTCGAAGACTTTGTCGACAGCAACAAAAGGTAGTTATATAAGACTCTGGTTCTTTGAAGTGGAACCAATGAAAAATATTTTATCTTAGGAATGCCATGCACCAGAGTAAGAGGTGGGGGAGCACATTTGACTCGTCTCTCGATTTTCTATAACTGCACCTATTCAGGTTTCCTATCTGAGAAAAAAGACAACGGCTTGCTGATGCCAGCGTTGTCGCCAGGACGAGTGCAGAGTTGCGTTACAAACAATTACAAAAGCGAACATTACGGCGAAAGAAAAGTTTCTTAGGCTTTGAGAGAGAACAATTCCGACTCCTTTTAAATCTTTTTCTGGGGTCTTTTCTTTGGCGCGCGACAACGGCTTTATACGTTATGACAGTAATTTATGCGAAAGAACTTAAGTACACAGTTTTTGGTTCGTCTCTCCGAACGAGGCGAACCGAGGGTAGGGGAAGAAAAGGAACAGGGGCGGGGAAAGGAAAAGAAGATAGAACGAGCCCCTTCGCTCCTAAGACGGGGCCTTTGAAGAGCTTAGTCAGCTGGGAGCAAGTTGCTGACAAGTCGTGGCAAGCAATCACTCCTTCGCAACAGTCTAATTCTTTGTGATTAGTGCAAAGTTGCCAATAGGTGCAGCGTTGCCAGTCATGCATGTCGAGTCTTCGGTAGAAAAGAACCGAGGCACTTTTGCGCGCCTTTTTCCGGACTCCTCCTTCCCCCTCACCCCGTTTTTCCTAAGAAAACGGGAGGGTGGGGGGCGTAAAGAGCAGCGGTACTGCGTAAAAGCAGGGAGGACTGACTTTAATCCTCAGCCATGATGCTCTGGCACCAGGTCTGGCCTGGCTTCTTCCTTTCGCAGTTGCCTCGCATTCTAAATCCCAACATCAACAATCAGATCCCGGTCCCCGGCTTATCGGAGGGGGGTACCGCCACAGCGAACACGGGCCAGATTTCACAGAGCGTGAGTACTGAGCTCATTTCTCACAACACTGGGCACGGCCCGAAAAAAAAAAGTAAGGGGAATCAAAATCCCGGAATAGAAAAAGGAATGGGAGGGTGAGAATAAAAAAGAACAGAAAGTGCCATAGCCCACTGTCTCGAGGGAGGAATTTCAATAGATTAAAGAAAAAGTTTCGTTCGAAAAACTGAAGATCTCAAGAAGCAACGCTTGATTGTGGGGGGGTTGATGTGCGTTTACGCGTGGAGGCGTGTATGTCGAGACGACGGTAAAAAGCTATTATTAGTGGATTTCTCCGCCACGAGCGATCTTAGTTGTAGATCGCGCGTCGCATCCTCGTTTCATAGTTCTCTCCAAAAAAAGTGCTTTTAAAGAACGCGCCGGTCATTTGGATCACAAAGTTTCCTTCAGGAACACCGGGCCTTCCGTAGTGCTGCCCTCTAGTGGATTTGGAGAGTAACTATTCTGTAAGCGGGAAAACTCGTTAATTATAAAAACCGCGCGAAAGCAGAGGTGCAGCTATACAGAACGGGTATGTGGCCGGATCGGATTAAAATACCCAATGGGGCAAATTCACACAATGACGGAACTCTACTCTTTTCACCCTTATAAATGGGGGGGTGAAATTCTGTTCTTTTTGGAAATCACAGAATAACGGTAACATATACAGACAGCTACGCAATTCAAAGTTATTAAAAACGAACGAATGTCTCTAGCCTTTCACTTCCAGAATTAAAACTGAACTTAAGACAAAATAAAGATGATATGTGAGAAATGGCATGCATTCTCTTCAGAACTGAGAATGAGAAAACATGCTAAAGAATTATGAAGTGTGTTTTTAATTTAATAGAATGTTTCTCGTTAGAGAACAAATATACAGCGACCTAAGCACAGCGTCATAATAAATTCTCTCCTTTTGTAGTTGTTAGTTTTAAGTTATATGCAACAATTTTTAAACGTATTTATAAAATCAATAAGTAATTTTAGCTACAACCGGTTACTATTAAAATCTGTCTTTTTGCGAACGAAAAATATTGAAAATTAAACGCTATCATTCTAGCTCTAACGATGCTTTTTTTTGTTAAGCACGCATTATTTCTGTGAAGATCAGTAGCGAAAAATGCATCCTTTCGCGAAATGTTTCTAATAGAATGAGCCCTACAATTCTTTATTTTTAGCATAATCAGTATTAAAGTATATACCGTACTTTCATGTTTTCTTAAAAATGTACATTTGTGATACACTCGACATTAGCAGTTACACTTTAGGAAGTTTAATCAAAGTACTGAAATATATATATATATATATAAAATGCACGTGAAAATATGGATAATCATCAGCTGTATATTTTACAACAGCGTGAGCTTTGTCAGACTTGAGTCTTTATCCATTGCTGCCCAGGTAGACACCATGTTATTTACCATGTTGCACGTTTATAGGTACAAATTCAAATCATGTTTTATTGTTTTTAAATTATATGTGGACTATCAAATAGACATATCAATATTATAATTACATATATATTTCGTAATATAATCACGCTGCCTGTATTTATCTTACATAAACATTGTACTAATATTCGTCTATATCATGTACTGCCTAAATTAAAAGTTATAAATAAAAAACCCTAAAATCTTCCACTTTCGAGAGTCTAAGACACTTGGTGCATTATGTACAGACTTTAATTTGATAGTGATTATCAAATATTCTAGCAGGACTTAAATTACAGGCGGCATTTACTCTGAATAGCTTATAAATTAGATACTTTTCTTTTTAAACAATTATCTGGAAAGTACCACACGTTTGTTTTTAATATCACGATAATTGAAACTTCGTGTTAAAATTAAGGTGTTGGTAAATTTCAAAATAAATTAATTCCCTACTAAAGTAATAATCGTACTGCATTTGTACTTTGCGATGCAGTAATCTCTTTCAATAACATCACTCCAATTAATGTCCATTTCTGTTTAACGGCGGTCTAGACAATTGCGCATAGAATTACACACATTACAATTGATGTCTATTTCTCTTTAACGTTTTTACTTCCTCCTTTGACTCTCGTTAAAGGGATAAATTACTGTAATCTCTCTCGTATAGGTACAGGGTTCCCACTAATTACTCCTGATGAAGGACTGCTGCTGATGCGTCCGAAAGCTTGAGTGATCTTTTTCATTGCTATTTTACCAGTGTTTAACCTTTTGTATGAAAGTTCCCACTCATATTGGAGAAAACAATTCCCTAACTTTTCCAGGTTTTCCCGGACCTTTTCAGCAAAATTGAATGACCCATCACAAAACTTTCAAATAAAGTTCGATTGCGGCGAAAACGGCTTCACGTTCGTGGGAGATTTAGCTATTCAAAATAGAAGTTAAGTAGAAGTTTTCGCTGACTTTTCCAGGTTTTGAGTGAAAAATCTTATTTTTCCCTAACCTTTAGGGACGATTTCAAATTCCCTACCGATTCCAGGTTGCGTGGGAATTCTGAGTTAGGTTCTTCATAAGTAAAGAGAAATCAGCAAATAATACAAGAATTTATCGCAGTTAACGATAGATAACGGAGTTCATTTCGCTAACAATTCTACTTTTTTTAGTATAATTTTAAATCCGATAGTTTATCGGCCTTTGTAGGTATTTCTCCGTCTATTTCTCAAGAACGCATCACTGCATCATGCGGCGTCGAAGTGAATTTCTCTCCCGAAAAATCCACGTAATGCATTCGTGAGAAAGATATTGCAATATCATTACCCAGCAATCTCTGTTAGCATATGTTGGCTGATAGAGAATAGACGCTTGCAGATGTGTTTGATTCAAAGAAAACTGCGGTGTTTTCTCAGGATGTCGTTTGTTGCGGCTGTCATCGATATTTATAAACAATTACGGAAATCAAAAGTTCCATAATCATATGTGAAATGCTCATGATGGATCTGAAAATACTTTATATAATGCTACAGAGGTGTTCTGAATAAAACAAATTATATCTTTGGAGAAAATAAACAGTTACATTTCATACATGCACACATATAAATTAAAGTGAGAAATAATTGTTCTGTGTTCAAGCCCATATTATATTGTAATTTTTAATTCACTTACTTACTGTTAATTAATTTGTGGAAAATATGAATAAACAAAAACTAATACTCCTATTAACGCGCAAATAATTGCCTTAAGTAGAAGACTTTCCGTTAGCGGAAATGACATAAGGTTGCATTGCCGAAATGTCGGAAAATGCTATTTTTCATTAATATTTCCTTCTCACATATCCATAATTCTATCGAAAAAGCGGATCTCTCCTCGATAGTCGCGATTTATATTTTGCAACAGTTTCATCCATGTGATAACTGTAGCTTCACTTCGTTTTGGCGCAGCATGACCCTTGTTGTTCTTGCGCCCCTAAAATCCAACTAACCAACAGTGTGACAAATAATTCGCATTTTCTTGAATTGGAAAGCACAGCGCAAGGTTTCTAAGGAACCATCGCGGCTGTAAAACTCAAAGTTTGAGTTCAGTTACTTTAGATCACGTAATGGGTTCCGCGAGATGAAATCGAAAGGATACGGTAGACGGGGACCAATATATTTAAGAACATTCTAACTTGAGTTTAATAACAGAAAAGTCGAATTTGATTAATATCACTGCATCAACCATGATACGTATTTACCTGTACTGCTCAATCGCCATTAAGAATACACATTAAAGATACATTAATGTGAGCCATGTAAAGCTGAATAAATTTTCATGCACATAAAACGGTACTTCATTCCTGTCTTATTCAAAACTACGGCCTGCTCCCTGTATCATAAACCAACTTTCATACGTGTTTCTCTTCCCATAACCCAGTCAGTCCTCTTAACATAAATACGCTTGCCCACATAAAGATGGCTACAAAAAAAGTTACTTCGTTAAATATATACCGGAAGAACAGATGGATTGGCTTAGCGGTTTTTGAGATACGGCACTGCACCCAATCCGTGATTGGCAAACATAGTCCATACAAAATCTAATTACCCCAACTCTCATAGTGCACTTACCTTTTGTCAAGCAATTATGCCGTCAATAGTCTTAGAAAAAAAAAAGGTTAGAGAGGAGAAATGAACACTCACGCTCACCTGGTCGATGGGGCATCCCGATGTGATTAACATGTTCTGGGACTGGGTCAAGAGGACTTGCAACAATTTCTCTTTGACGTCGTTAGCACCATGCTGCTTTGGCCGACTGCATAAAGAAGCAAAATCCAAAAGTCAGAACTCGTTCTCACTTAATTACAAGTCGCTGTTATATTAAACTTATATTAATGATCGGGGAACGGGACCGAGCAAGATGCAGCAGCAGAAAATTTGTTTGTCGTTAAACGTTTTCGTCTTAGAGACAAAGTCATTGATTTACACAACGAATGCTCTTATTGAAAGGAAGCCAACCCAGTTACCTTAAACACCGGACAATTGTGATTTCTCACAATTGCCCGGTGTTTCTTGTGTAAAGGAAAAAGTCCTCTTATATTAAAATTCTGAAACTGCGCTTTTTACTATAGTTAAGTTTTGAGTTGTCAAATACAGATGGAACTTCAATGAGAAGGAATTACTACAGCAGTGGAAATTTTTCACAAACATTAAGATGTGACAATTCGGAATTTGACGTGAGAACTAAGGGGGCTATCTATCACACTTACCGTTGCGATACTTAGATTTTCGCTTCTCCAACTAGCCACAACATACGTACGTACCGTTAAAACAAAATTCTACTTACACTGATGGACTCCTTCCACTGGCTCTATATCCGGCAATGATATATACATATAAATAAGAGATCACTATAAGTCGTTTGCAAATAAAAATTTAATACGCGTGTGTTTCCATCAGTAACGGTTAAAAAAAAATTTAGTAGCTCGATGTGGGGAATTTCTAGAAAATCTGATAAACAATGCCAGGAAAAATTTTCTTTCTTTTATCCCCCCCCACCCCCAGAATATTACACTACCTCCACTTAATTTAAATACCCCAACTTGACAGGAGGGGCTTATAGTTTCGTGTGGCCAAGATCATATATGCATCTTCCTGCCACGATCAAACCCTCTCAACTCGCTACCTTCACACACTGTAATTGTTTGAATATTATAGAATGTAATGACACCTTAAATTTGAAATGTATGGCCAGATCAGTTTCAACTTGTCCCATTAAATGGCAAGTTATTGGGGTTTTATGGTTGTTCGAAAAGAGGTGGAGGAGGGGTGTTGATTAATTTGCCCTTTCAATGCATAGCTCTGTATCATTACAGAATAGTTTAAAAATTCACGTACAACACTTTATTCATCGTGAAATTGAATTAAAATAACTAGCTTTTAACGGCAGTATCGCAAAAGAAAACACTGGAGATATCACTTCCAAAACAAAAGACACCTTTCTGCAACCACGAGGAGACGAAACCAATTCAATTCTCGGCAGAAAGACAATAGATTAGCATCTCTTGGATCTTCTTAGCGTGAATTTCGATAGCTAAGGTATGCTTCACAGGTGGCATGGAAAATGGCACATGTTAGCGCAATATCTGCGCACTTAAATTTACGCTTAGCGTGAAATTTCTGTGGCAATGAAGAGAAATTTTGCGCTAAGCGTAGACTCGGTAATGTGGATATTGCGCTATTCTTATTTGATACTGCACTAACACGTGCCATTTTCCCATGCCTAGAAGTTCCTTTCGAAAATTATGCCGTGACCAACCTCCCATCCACTCTTAGAATAAAGAAACGGTTTAGTCTATATCAAAAGACAAATATCAACAGCGTAGTGGTTTTTCATGGACTAACAGATAAAATTAAAGGAAGTGCCGAGGGTTTTTGTCTAAATTTGAACGGTCTCTGTGCACTTAAAGGCACAGTCAAGAATAATTAATGAAACGGCGCAAGACATTTGATCAGAAATTGTTGAGGAAGGTGTTCTCCAAGTTAGATAACATGTTTCTCTAAAAGGATATTTTACTTTCGTCAGCATAGCTGGAATACTTCGGGGAAAACATTTTTCGACGCAAACTTCTTTGTCGTGATACATTTTCGTAAAATTTATCTGCTATCATATTCCCAAAGAACAATAATGTACTAGAAATCGACGTTCTACTTAAGCAGCGGGGAATAACAGAATGAAATTAATATAACTAGTAAAATTTGACACTGGTCGGAATATACGAAATACAAATGAAGAAGGTAAAAGCATATTTACCATCTGCAAAAATATTCGCAACGTTTCGAGAACTACTGTTCCCTTCATCCAGCGAAAGTGTCAAGGAAATGTAGATGTTCCTGTATTTATACCCCAACTTTGGTTTTCCCCAAAGCTATCCCTCAGTCGGGTCCCCCCCCCTCCACACACACACTGCCTGAATCTGGATTTTCTAAGAACTGTCCCCCACTTGGTAATCCCCCCTGTCTGAAACTGGTTTTCCCCCATCTCCTAGCAAAAATGCGGTAAGGTTCAGGCATCGATTTTGCGATGTTCATCGCCTTACTTCGCATTCGAAAAGTCTCCCAAGACTCCAGAAAAAGTCTACAATAGCGAGAAGTTACATTTTTATGAACTTTTGTACCTTTCCAATCAGGAACATGACCTCTCTCCCAGGCATCTTCTGCCAGAAGATTAGTCATCTCACCTTTCTCCACAGCACGATGATGTTCTTTTTTGCGAGTACAAACAGTTCTTCCCGTCTCGCCAGTGTATACTTTCTCGCAGTCTTTGCAGGGTATCTGGTAAATTGTTCCAGTCAATTCATCCATTGGAACTCGATCTTTCACTCTCACCAACAGGTCACGCAAAGTCGATGCAGGTTTATAGTAAGTCCTGATGTCAGATTTCCTAAGAATACGCGCAATCTCCTCAGAAGTCCTCTCCACATATGGCAAAACAACCGTCCCTCTAGTCTGTCTCTCCTCAACAGGTTCTCTATGTCCATTATTAGATCTTCGAGCGATAAACTTGCTCGGGTAGCCATTATCTATAAGCGCTCTCCTTACTTTCCGTACCTCAGCATCTTGCAACTCAACATTGCTGCTGTGTGTGAGAGCCCGACGTGTCAGAGACCTCACAACAGAAGCTTTATGGCAAGTTGGATGATACGAGCGGAAATCCAAGTACCGGTCCGTATGAGTCGGCTTTCGATATACAGAGGTCAACAAGCCTCCATCGTCTCCTCTGGTGACCCTCACGTCCAAAAATGGCAAACATCCCTCATGTTCTACCTCTAAGGTAAATTGAATATGGGGGTTTAAGTCATTAAGGAAACGCGTTATCTAACTGTTACGCTAACTATTACGCATTATCTAAACACCTAGCTGGGACACCTAGCTTAGTTGGACTAACAGCAGGTGCTATATCCACTACTGAAGAATTTATTTCTTTTGTTAGTGACTTACAAATCGGTACGGAAGATGTTATGGTATCATTTGATGTAGTTTCACTATTTACTTGTATACCAACTTCCCTTGCGATTTCAACTGCTCTAGAAAGACTGAAGAACGACGATTCTCTCGCCGCACGTACCAAATTAACAGCCGAAGATATTTGCATGCTTTTGGAATTCTGTTTGGACGCGACGTATTTTAGCTTTAATAGGACCTTCTACAAACAGAGACGGGGGACCGCAATGGGTTCCCCCGTTTCTAGTGTTGTAGCTAACCTGTGTATGGAGTCTTTGGAGATGGACATTTTGAACTGTGACGAGTTTGGTGTTAAGATCT
>QLNU02015360.1:3003962-3023083 GCA_006491805.2 Dysdera silvatica | reverse complement strand
AAACTGCGAAAAGTAAATATTTTTCGCTGATTCGTTACCTTCAAACCAAGCCATCATTTATAAATATCCAGACCGCCTGGACCGCTGGTTTCGCCCCTACAACACAACAATGGAAAGAAACGAAGTAGCACTTTGATCAGGGGATAGAATCCTCTCTGAGACGATTAAATAGGAAAATAGCGCTTTCTATAACGCTCTCGTGATGGCACAAACACTCTTGTTGCGCGACAGTCCTGTTAATTTGTATAGCTATCATAATGGTAAGATTATATATATACACTTATTAAGCGGTTCTCAGCATGGGGTACGCGCTAGGACGTTCAGAGGTACGCGAAAAAAAATCTCCAGTGATGGCGGATAAAAAGCACGCAAGCCAACAGACAAGTACAAAGTTGTCAAATTAATTTAATACCACAGCGAGGGGAAGGGTGCCGATTTCCTATGCTATTAAGTATGAAAAAAGTCCGCGGATTCCTCCTTTTTTTTGTTATTATTATTACTATTACGGCGAGTAGTAGGAAATCCATTCCTGCGCAGTATGTGATAATCACGCAATTACATCACGTCAATCTGAACCCTTTGAGGCTTGGAGAACAAGCCCCTCGGAAAACAATGAGCAGTTAGCCAATAAGCGTTCAATATTGGCACCGTGGAGAATGAAACCCAGATTTACAGCAGGCTGCGCTTTACCACTGCAAAGCGACCAATGGAATAACAGTTGACTCGATTAGTTACGTAGTTGTGAGTTCAATTTGGGGGCGGAGGCAGAAAGTTCATAAGGGGGTTATAGGCTTAATGGGAGGGGTTACAGAGCTACAACTCATATATTCCTATGTTAAATATACAAAATTTCATTGCGATGGGGGTTACAACCCCAACCCCCCCTGGCTACGCCTATGGGGGTATGCATTTCATTTTTTTTTTAAGTTTAATATTAAGCTCGCCTTTTCGAAACAGCTATATTCACGATATCCATAGGCAGTTGTGGTTAGTTAAGTGCGGAGAAATTAATATATTTATGAATACTTTCCGAATAAGAAATTTACGGTACTTGTGTGTTTTTATACATTATATTCACATCAATAATTAAATGCCTACAGTCAGAATTAATAGGAAGGAATCAGCGGGTTGTGCATCATTAATTTAAAAAGAATAAAATTCAGGGAGACAATGTAATTGAATATTTTTACTAATTTTCGAATACTGGTATATTATACGTATCAGAACATTCGACAAACAATACATTTTAAATGTCGCAAACGAAAAGTGAAGCTGCAAAGTCTTGAAAAAGAAAAGATGGGGGAGGGGGGTAAAATATACACAATTTTATCAAAATGATTAGAAATTTGTTTTCCTTAAAAAAAACTGCACACAAAATTCTGTGGCCTAGTTTTTTAAGCGTCGATTTATTTTATAATCAGTGAAAGGCATTGTCAAACACTTACATTATCTCTGTCAAAAAAGTACAAAATACACATCTTTTTCATTAAATAAAAATAAAATAACAGATATACTGAAGTAAAACGAATAATTAATGAATGAAAAAACAAATAACTACGAGCTCTAATCATGTTAAGACATACCTTCATACAAGCAGTTATTACTAAACTGAAAAATCAAAGATGAAAAGAATACTAAAGAAAAATAAGAAAATCGCATGTGATCGTGAAAAAATCGATATAGTAAGCAGGAAAATTTTGAACTTCACTTTTTCGTTTCTTTTAGAATGAACCCAAAAACCGTCAGCGTGATTCTAGAACATGCGCGCGCGTAGTTATATTTTTCGAAGTTCTGAACATTTACTTAGTTTCGTTTGTTTGGATTTTTATGGCGCAAGAGCATCTGGGCTATACTGCGCCAAATATGGCATTTACTTAGTACTAAAGACTTTAGTTAACTTTGCTGCTGCATAATGAGGTTGTAACATAAAGATCAATTGTTTCATTATAATCACTGATTAAGGCAAAAAATTCATTTACAATATAACAACCGAACATTTTTGACACATTTTTAGAGAATTGTCTTCATTCTAAGTTGCAATTAATATACAACTTCTATAAAGCTTTCTAGCACATTCATCATCATCGAAATTTAGTATAGATTTAAAGGATGCTAATTTGAATTTCTACAATGGGACTCTTATTTTAAAAAATAAAAAAAAATGTAATTTATTATTATTTGATTTAATATACACGTTAAGAATATAAAACAAAAAAGGAATATAATCACAAATTAGATGAAAATAAATTTGTTAAATAGTCAATAAGAAATAAATGAGCAATGTATAAAATACAGTCAACACAAAAATAACACGTAAGAACGGATATTCCGCACAGCATGTGATCATCTAAATAGGGTATAACATGGAAGTCATACACAAAAAGTACATACAATACACGCAACACATAAAAGACAAAATAAAATCTCGAAATACCCGCATTTATGTATATAAACTAGTTTTTTTTTCATTAAAGCTTATTTTATGAATGAAATTATTTGCTTGAAAGAAAACTTATTAAAAGAATCCATACGATGTTGGCAAAATTTAACTACGCTTAAAATAGCGACGTAGCACACTACCTAAAACATATTAAATATCAGTATTAATGATGTGGAGCTTAGGTTTTGATGTCGGGCAGAGCGTATTGTTACTTTCATTCTAAAGCTTCACCTAATCTACCTAAACCAGAAAGAGATGCGTTAACCTTTTCCTTTCCGAATTAAAAAAATAAAATAAATAAATAAACATTTAAATTTTCGAATTTCTCTGATCAGGTAGCAATTATATTATCTAAATAGTACACAATTAATGTTCACTAAATATCACCAGTAAATAGAGGGAAGTAATTTTCCTCAGGTCTACCAGCAAATCTGCCGGGACTTAAAACTTTTGTCAGTAAGTAAAGGGTTAAAAAACGAAAGAAAGAGAGAAGGGGGGGGGGAGGGTTGCTTAAACTAAAAACCACTATGTCGAAGGCATAACAGGCCTTTTGGAAATTTAGGCCCTTACAAACTTCTGTGCGAAGACCCCATCTAAAATTTTGTCTTTTAAACATAATAAATTAATCCATCACAGTTTCCCTCGCCAGGTTGTAGGGAAAATCCATAAACCCAATGCCATAGCCAGTATTTAATTTTGGCGGGGGGTTCAAAAATTTTTCAGCACGTAAGGCCGTAGCCAAGTCCCATTAAAAATTTAGTTTGTGGGAGACTGGCCCCTAAGATCCCCCACTCTGGATACGGGCATGCATAAACCCAATGTCCCTTCTCGGCCAATCATTTCAAACATCGGAACGTCTTCACATAATATAAATAAATGAATAAGCGATGCATTGCACAACGAAATAACAAAACGTAAATTAATACAAACGCAGTTATTTAAGCGTTAACGTGTGTGTGTGTGTGTTCATTTATGTTTTAATAACCTTCGCATAAATTGGCTAAGAATTTAGTCACAATTTCTTCTTCACCAATTTCTGCCAATTCTTTTTCATAAAAATTCCATTAAATTTCTTAAAAAAAAAATCCACATTTTCTCTCCGACAAACTGTACTTTCGCATCCTTCAACATCAATTCTATGCTCACTCACATCCCTCTACCTGGAGCTCTTGACCCTTTAAAGGGACATTTTGCTGTATTTCATTTTGCACAACCTGAAATAATGTAACACACTTTTTTTTCTTTAACTGGTTCTTGCATTAATTATATAAACTTCGATTTATTTACGAGTCAACACCATTGATAAACCGACGGCATGGTCAAAGGTAACCTACTTTCGACTATTCTTTGTGAATTCTATCTACATTTCGAAAGGGCAAATTTTAAATTTCTGTTACGTTATACCGACATTTTGATCCTTAGGGACGGTCCGCCAGAAGACATTCCGCCGTTTTTCCGCAGTGCTTTAAATGGATACGTTCATCAATTTTTCTTTCGAAATCGAACAGAATTGCTCGCTTTCGATTCTGGACGTTTTTACAAAAAAAAAAAGTAAGCAAGTAAGTAAGTAAGCAAGTACGCAATGCTTTCATTACTTCCGTTTTAAGAAAACTATTTCAATTTCTCCTGCCACCGCGTCAACAACAAATTGCCCATTTCCCATTCTCATGTTTGCTGCGCTTTACACATCTGTTCATGGTCGCTCCCGGGTGATTGACCACCCAGGTGAAGGACAGTATCGCAGCCCTTATAAATTAAATATTATCAAATTAAGTATTTTATATGTGCAGTTTTTACTTTTATATCTATATATACGTGGTTTTAAATAGTTATAATGCAAAGAAATATCCTTTTCCATATTAGTAAAATAAAAGAAAGATCCTTGACATTGTCGTTGATCTAAAGAACGTTGGGTGATGTATTTGTAATTTTGTTATTATAAGTGAGGGTTATTCGTGTATATTGTTTAGTGTTAAGTTCCCTGGCCGGCAGAGGTTCGAAAAGCTTAAGCTGTCAGCACAGACTGACCTTTGCTGTTCATATGCCGTAACAACACAAACAAAACTAAATTCTAACTTTCGTGAGTGTGGTCGATTGAGTTGAAGATGGAAACTTCAAGCTTTTTATTCTCATCGAGAACTTACACTACATCTTCAATTAACAGTGTATATCATATCAAGTTTAAATTCACGAATGGAGTCATGTATCGCCACGTACGGTAACATTCGGTGGCAGAAATATAATTTCGATAGCTTTTAAACATAGTCTTAAACAACTCTGACAGTCGTTAATTGTCCTTCCCAATCTTTTCGACTTTTATACAGTGACAAGCAATCCAGAGTAGCATTTGAATCAACGACGAGTAAACGAATATTTAATTACATTGTCATCTATGGAAATCAGACGGGACGAAAGAAACGTGCACCCGACTTACACGAAATGACGAGTTATCCGAGGTTTTACTGTACATATACGTATATATACCAGTGGCGTAGCGTCGGTTCAATACCTGGGCTATCCCGCCCCACACCTCTCGCCACATGCTGTTTTTAAAACAAATTTCAAACTTTATTTTCCAGTTAGAAAAAACTAGAAGTAGCTTTTTTTTATATATAACATTATTATTTAATTATGTATAGTAATTAAAATATAAAAAATATGGTAAATTAAAAATGAGGATTAGAATTTTAACACTTCATCTTTGAATACTTTATTTGTACACGAACTCCACTCTTCTTTTCTTTTATGTGAATTTAAGCATTACGTTTTCATAAAAAGCTTCCTCAGAGTACTTTTTCATATTTCAAAGAACGTTTTCTTCCATTGACAAAACAGCCAAGTTGCTTAAGCATAAGTTATGTTCATATCCATGTCGAAAAAATGGCATTTACAATAGCTCATTATTGGTGTCACTCCTTTCATTAAATTACACAACGTATATAATATCATTCAGTTTAATTCACTACACACATCATACTATTTCAAGGAATGTCGAAATAATGGAATACGTATTTTTATGGGCGGAAGCATAGCAACTCTTTATATGGGGCTTTGCCGAACGATTTTCCGCTTTTAGTGATTGCTGCCAGAACAATGATTATCGCCAATAAGCTATAAAATTTAACTTTCGGTAACTCCTCGAATTGGGGAAATGAGAATTATTTTGTTTAACTAACTATATGTAGAAGAACATTTTCTAATTGGAAGTTTTTCGGTAAAGGCCTGTTAAAAAAATAAATTTTATAAATCTATACAGGGTGTCTAATAAATATAGGTACAAACTTTAAGGGGAGGTAGAGAACATCAAAAGGATTGATAATTGCATAGGAACCCATGATCGAAAACGTCATGGAAAAGTGGTAGCAGAGGTACAAGAACTGAAAGGACACAAGACAGATCATACCGGATACATTTATTGCGCATAAATATTACAAATGGCGTAATACATGATTCCATTTCAGAATGTTACAGGAGTTGCTCGAAGTTTGCACCATTATACTCGATGCATGCGTTACACCGACGGACCATGGATTGGTGGACATAGTCGAAAACACCTGGATTTTCTAGGATATCAGCAGCAGCGCAGACGAATCTTGCGACCAGATCCATTTCAAACTCTACAGATGTTTCATACACAATAGCTTTAAGTGCCCCAAAAAAAAAAAGAAATCCAGGCTGCTTAAATCCGGAGAGCGTGGGGGCCAAGCAACCGGTCCACCACTCCCAATCCATAGTTGACCAAACGAT
This sequence comes from Dysdera silvatica, assembly GCA_006491805.2. NCBI lineage: Eukaryota > Metazoa > Arthropoda > Arachnida > Araneae > Dysderidae > Dysdera > Dysdera silvatica. The sequence goes on along the minus strand of QLNU02015360.1, from coordinate 3,016,896 downwards.
ACAAACGAATGTTCTCGAACGCACCTTCCATAATGGGGAGGTGCCTCATCATGTTGATACCACATGTTGCGTCTAACGTTTTCTAGCACATGGTGAAGTAAGCCTGGTAGAAACTGTTCCAGAAAAATGAGATAATTTACTGGTGTCATTGGGGATGGCAACAGGTAAGGCCCGACTAAGCAGTCGACGACCAAACCGACTACTGCTCCAATGAGGAAAGATTAGCTATTTTCCAGAAAACGCTCTCGTGAACAGCGTACCCCTACCGACGTACGGTGACGTTTCCAGTCATGGGTTCCTATGCAATTATCAATCCTTTTGATGTTCTCTACCTCCCCTTAAAGTTTGTACATATATTTATGAGACACCCTGTATAGATACAACTCATTGTAGAATAAATGCTATGTCCAACATTCATACGGGCGCGTTTGTAAAGTAAAGTACGTAACGTTTTGAAAGATTGCCGATGGAGCTTTGCGGTCGCCGTTCTGATCATGCTGGCAACGTATCTTCATTCTTCATCTGTTGGCTATCAACAAACGTCATGACGAAAGATTTCGCTTGCGTTAGTGTTTATTCATACGTGTTTAAAATGGCCCAGTCCATTAAAAATGTCGCCGATTGTGAAATACGCGCTGTCATTCGTTTCTTAAATGCAAGAGACGTAAAAGCTGCCGAAATTCATCGGCAGATTAGTGAAGTGTATGGAGAAAACGCTATGAGCGATGGAATGGTAAGAAAATGGTGTAGAGCATTTAAAGATGGCCGTACAAACGCGCACGATGAGGAACGAAGTGGACGACCGTCGGTCATTACTGATGATCTGGTGCAGAAAATTGATGAAAAATTTTGAGAAGACAGACGCTATACGATTTCATCATTATCTCATGCTTAGCACCTAGTGACTATTATTTGTTCTCGAACTTAAAGAATCACTTTGCCGGTCAGCGCTACGAGGACGATGTCGAAACGTCAGTACAGGAATGGTTAAAGAATCAGGCGGCAGATTTATATGAGGATGGAACAGGTCATACGATACGATGAGAGTTAATAGAAGTGGAAATCAGCGTATAGATTAAAAGTCCAGGCTTTCGTAAAAAGTAAAGTTGTTAAAATATATCGTCTTTTTTATGTTATTTCAAAACGGTACTTACCCCACAAACGCGCCTAGTACATGATTTGGAAACTATTTATAATTAGAAGTATAATTGCTACAACTAACGGTTAAAAGATAATCGCCATAACGTCTAATTTGCAACATCAAATATCAGTTGCCAGTTCTTCGTTTTCCAAATGGAAGACATCGCCAAGAAAATAGTAACCTTTTAATAGGCTTGGCGCTGTTACTATGCAGCTTCGTTTCTTTCCCTTTTTAAAAGAGGGAAAAGCTATCAGAAATGATTTGGATAACCTTTTTCGGTTTTTTTTTGCCTCTACTGAACCGTATTAAGATATATTTTGCTTTCAGTAGCTTCTGATAATTCCTGCTGTCGATTGACTTTGATTCGTGAATTTTTATTTATCAACTATTATTTAACGTCGAGTTTAATTTGCCACATAACCACCAACGTTTGCCGTTTGCATTCTCTGAGCTTCGGAGGTAGCCTTGTTAATCTGGAAAATACGTCACTGATATATACATATTTCGATATACCGAAGTTCTACTGTATATCTTAACCTCAGAGTGGCGGATAAAGTTTCGAGCCACGACATTTTTTGAAGTTATTAGGAAATGGATGGGTTGTACGAAAAAGGTGGATCAGGCATTAAATAGGCTTTTTTATTTCCTATAAATCGGTATAAATTACACATTTATATCACACATTTTTAATCTGTAAACATAAATATATTTACCTTGACCAAAAGTATCGGGCCAATTGATTTCTAAGAACGTATATCGATGTTTGTTGACAATGTTATCGATGTAGGGCTCTGCTAAGAGTTTGTATTCATTTCCTAAATCAGTTGAAAGACACAGTGCCGCGACATACAACGCTACAGTTGCGAGAGACGATTATAAACCTTTCCAAGCAAGGAAGAGAATCTCGGAAGACTGCCGAGTTATTATCAGCTGGTAAAACAACGATAAATGATTTGATTACTAAATATAAAGGAAGTGGACGCTTAACTGATCAGCCACAAAGTGGGAGACTATGGAAAATGTTGCAACATGCCGATAAAATTGTTAAAAGAAAATCTGTGATGGGTGTGAAGAAGACAACGAGTGACATTGCACAGGAACTTCGCCATGAAAACTTTGAGGATGTAAGTCACAGGACTGTATTGTGCGTTCGCGCAGACCTGACGCCTGATACCGTTAGCAGACGGGTTAGTCCATTGCAGTTTAGGGAAGGGCGTCTTGCCGAAAAGGGTTTTCCGCGAGGGAAAAACCAGTTCCTCCAAGACGGCCTTCCCTAAACTGCAATGGAATAACCCGTCTGCTAACGGTATCACGCGTCAACTGAGCGCTAATGCACAGTAGCTCGACGGCTAACTGATGTGGGACTTTTTGGACGTGTCGGATTCAAAAAGCCTCTTATAAGTATGAAGAATCAGAATGCCGGGCGACAGTCTGCTGAAGAACATAAACATTGAACTATACGCGAATGGAAAAAAGTACTTTTCCCAATGAATCCAAGTTTAAAATATTCGGTAGTGATGGGAGGAAATATGATCGACGTCCATTGGGTGCTAGAAATCATTCTAGACACCAAATTTAAACTGTTAAATACGGAGGTGCTGGAGTGATGGTATGGAGTGCTTTCTCTCTTTCAGGAGTTGGTCCACTGGTAGAGAGTACTGGCATCATGGACCGTTTCATTTACAAGGACATCTTAGCGGAGAATATGCTACCGTATGCCTGGAGAAACATGCCTGGGGGTGAAGTTTTCAATACGATAATGACTACAAACACTCATCAGGTCATGTAAAACACACTATTGCCGCGAAAAAAAAATAATTGTATTTTGCCCTGGCTAGCACAGTCTCCTGACCTCAATCCCATTGAGTACATGTGGGGTGAACTCGGGTGTCGTGTGGGGAAAGAAGAAACACTCCAATAAAGCCGAATTGATGAGGTCGGTGCTAGACGAACTGGCCAATATCCCTAAAGCATGTATTACACGTTTGATCAAAGCAATGCCTCATCGATGTGTTGCAGTGATTTCCAGCAAGGGCATGGCTACTAGGTGCAATTTGAAAGAATTTTTTGGCGTGTTAGATATTGAGTATTTATATAACAATGCGATTAATTTATGTTTGTGGCCCGATACTTTTGGCCAACGTAATATCTTATATTTATGTTTATAGAGTGAAAATATATGGAACAAATAGGTAATTTATAGGAAATAAAAAATACTTTATATCATTCTTGATTCATCTTTTTCGTACAACCTATCCATTTCCTAATAAGTTCAAAAAAAGTTGTGGCTCGAAACTTTTGGCTGCCACTGTATATAAATATACGATTAAGATACATCTGTATTAATACACACTAATATACATCTGATAGGACGAAATTTGGAAGTTATTTTTTAAAAAGAATAAAAAATATACAGGGTGATTCAGAACTAATGGAACAAACTGAAAGGGGTGGTAAAGGACGTCAAATAAGCCATATTTGGTGAAATCTCTATGTCCGTAAACGAGAGAGTTTGGCTGTAGAACGTAACTACCGTTGACGTTCATGTCGTTGCTACATAGGCCATTATAAATAAATAAAAAAATATTTAATGCATAAATTAAGTGATTGGCCTAATAATACAGCAGAGGGGGAAAAAAATGGAATTCCCTTTTCTGATCCTGATCTGTGTTACGATTTAGTGAAAATAAGCCTAAAACTGCATTTTTTATCACACTGAAAAACAGTTGTGAACTCCCAAGTATGTGTAACAGGTGAAGAACATCAAAAGAAACATTTTTTGTTCAGTGCCTTTTTGTCTAAAATTAGCCGTTCGGGCACTACAGTGAATTTAGTATTTGGATCCTGCATTTAAGGTTTCTACAAATGGCTACAATGCGCCATTTCAAGAATTTTTAAAATTATTTAATGTCAACGGACGCCAGTCTCCCTCTCTCTATTTGGCGACTTTCTAAAATCACTTAAATTCACCGCAAGTGCATGTGCAGGTCGCAACTGAAGCGGCGGATTCTACACATACAATTCTGATGAATATAACTGATTTTAGAAAGTCGCCTGAGTGAGCCCGACGTCCGTTGACATTAAATAATTTTAAAAGTTCTTGAAATGCCGCATTGTAGAAACCTTAAACGGAGTGGATGCAAATACTAAATTTGCTGTAGTGCCTGAACGGCTAATTTTAGGGGGAAAAAAAGGCCACTAAACAAAAAATGTTTATTTTAATTTTCTTCACCTGTTGTACATACTTGGCAGTTCCAGTTCTTTTGCAGTGTAGTAAAAAGGTCAGCTTTATGCTTATTTTCACTACATGGCAACACAAATCAGGATCAGAAAACGGAATTCCGGATTTTTTTTTTTGGCCTCTGCTGTATTATTATGTCAATCACTTCATTTATGCATTAAATTTTTTATTGCCGTAATCGCCTACGCAGCAACAACATGGACGTACACGGTAGTTTCGCATTACCGCCAAACTGGCTCGTTTGCGGACATGCAGATTTCGCCAAATGTGGCTTATTTGACGTCCTTTATCACCCCTTTCAGTTTGTTCCATTAGTCCTGAATCACCCTGTATAACCCCCCCGGGGGGGATTTTAAATAGATGAAGGAAAAAAATAAGGCACTCTCTCACTCTGTATATATGTTTTAAGTATTGTGCAAAATAATATTTTGTTTTTCATGCTTCTGCCGTATTTGTTTCACATTTCATATTAATTCCTCAATAAAGAGACTTTGTGTATCACGGGACTATACAAATAAAGAAACCACCACCCTCCAATCTAGGTATGTATTATGGGACTTGCGTATCATGGGGGAAAAGATAAAAGATGGAGAAACCTTCCTCTACTACCATTTACGAGCAAGTAAAAGACAACACAGACATCCTACAAAAATGAACTTTCAAAAATAGAACAAATTATTATATGAAAACGTACAGGAGAAGGTGGTATTATGGGCCATTCATATATTATGAGCCCCCCTTAATATCTTTAATACAGCGCACTGAACTTGGCGGTAACAACTTGAATTACAAATTTAGTAAAGTCTATTGTCGGCAGAGCGTTTGCGTTCAGTAGTAGCTGATAGTTTGTAAGTGAACCTGTTGTTTTTCGTTTTTTGTTTTGAAAAACTTTGAAAGGTAAGTGATTTGCTTTTAATTGCAGTACTTTTTCATTTAAATTCATCCTAGTGCATATTGCACTGGATAAAGCATGTTCAAAAGATTGTTTTTATGTAGATTTGATGTAATTTTGTAAGTAACAAAGATAAGTTCTACTTGTTCAAATTACAATATGGCGAGGGTTGTAAAATGAGCCCCTCCAAACTTTAAGGGGCTCATATTATATGCACTACAGGAGTGGTTTAAATTTTTTGATTCAGGTGCCACGTAAAGTATTAGACCGAAAGTGCTAGGCGAATAAAATGTTGTTTGTTTAAATAAATTTGTCATACAGTTTTCTAAACCAGTTATTTTATTTATTTTTCTTGGGGGCTCATATTACCAGCGCGAAACTTTTTTCCAACAAAATGACTCGATTTCAATTTTTTTTCATATTCTTAAATTTATTCAAAATGTTTTATATTTTAACAACAGTTTTATGAATACTAGTAGTTAAATTTATAATAAAAATTTGCCCAAAAAACTTTTAAATCAATTTTTAAAAAATTGAAAACAAAACGGGGGCTCATAAAACCACCTTCTCCTATATTATTAAATGAAAAATACATATTATGATTCTCTCATATGTTTAATAAAGGAAATCGTTCCGCAAATTATTATATTATCAAATACTAAAGTATTCTGGAAAAGTGAAATTATCAAGTAAATAATTAATAGTTACAAAATTTCTAAAAATATATAATAAATTATCTCTAATTAAATTTCTTCCTTAAAACGCAAGACTTAGCAATATGCAAGCACCTTCTGATCTGGCTATAAAACTTAAACTTTAAAGGTCCCCTTTCAAAGCGAAAGTGCAACTCTTTTGCCCTATCATCGTATATATAAGTCCAATCTCTCTCTCTCTCTCTATTATAATATGTGTATGGTGGACAACGTCGGCGCCATCCGGACGCCGATTTTACGAAATTTCAAAGACCAGTGTTTGCATAAAGACAAAAACTTAGCCATTCTTTTCTTCTAGTTGCAACATAAACCACCTATCGCTACGTCATTAGGATCGCATCTAGACTACCAAAATGGGTCATTTATCTCAAAATAGAAGAAATCCATCTAAATATAAAATCATGGAGTTTGGGGAATATGGCTCCATTTCAACTGACCATTGGCGACCTATAAGATTTTGGCAGTCATAAGACCGACTAACTTTGCAATATGGCGAAATTAACTAACACGCCAGAGAGTGTGCTGCATTCCATCCATAAGGAGTGCCGAATGACTTCTTCCTCCTCCCAGTGGTGAAAACTTAAAAAAAAAACCTTAAGTTTCAAATTTTATCCTTTCCTTCCCCTGCTTTTAATTTATAATTAATTTTAAAATGTGCCCCACTCTTTAAAAATATGATTTGACAAAATTTTCCTGGTGATTTTTTTTTTATACCCTCGTATAAAGATTGGGTCTCATGGAGATTATGGGAATGTGATAGGGTTTCTAATAATGAGCTTCAATAAGTATAATTCTTAACATTGTGTTTTTACCGTAAAGATAAATTTTGTGAGCAACTACAGTAATTATAAACAAAGTATGTTTATTCACCAATCAATGAAAACTTCAAAATATATGCCGTTGTTCTGCTTTAATGTACTTGTGATTTTGTTGTTCCAAACGTTCATAACTATATATTAAAGGTAATTGGAATTTTAATTAATCTTCCTGCTCGTTTTATTTTCGTTACCTAAGTTATTGCGGATTTAAATTTCAGAAGCTATGTCCTTATAAATTTATCAGTTTTTTTATTAAATGGCCTTATTTTATCTTAGAATTTTTAAATATAAAGATAAATATTAATGTCTGAGTTGTAAAAATTCTCAAAAATGTAATTAACTAAAATTTAACCATGAATTTAGCTAAGCCTTATTAAAATTCAAAATTCAATAATAAATCCAACTTCTATTTTATATAATACATAATTTAATAACAAACCCACTGTTATTGCCATTATAACTCATCTAATAATTTTACGACTATTATATAATAAATACATATGAAAAAGATTAAATCTTACTTCGTCAAGTTAATTACTCAAAATGTTGGTAGTTTCATTAATTTAATGTAAAAGCATTGTCAAATACTTTTATAGAACGAGATTACCTGCTGTGAACAATATATTTAGTTGTCGTCTTTCTTTGCTCAAACAGAAATCAAATAATAAAATCCACATGTTTCTACATAATGAACTACATATATATTTCATTTATTTGCAAAATTTCACAAGTTTATTTAAATAAGCCGTTATTAGTTAAAACAACGGCTGCTGATATATATAAAAAAAAAAATAAGGCAAATGCACTGTACTCGCTAGACTGCAGAATATATATATATATATATATCATCATCATATTCAACCATTATCTATCCACTGCTGGATGAAGGTCTCTCCAAATGCTTTCCACACAAGTCTATCCTGAGCAATTCGCTTCCACGTCACCCCAACCTGTTTTCTTATTTCATCCACCCATCTAGTTTGAGGACGTTTTCTAGGTCTTCGGTGGTCTCTTGGAATCCAGTTCAGAATTTCTGTTGTCCATCGTTGATCAGTTCTTCTTGCAATATGCCCAGCCCATCGCCATTTCAGCCCTTTTACTTTAACAATGATGTCCTCTACTCTAGTTTGCTCTCTCACCCAAGTGTTTCTTTTTCGATCTCTCCTAGTTATTCCAAGCATGCACCTCTCCATGCTCCTTTGCGTTGTCTGTAACTTTCGTATTGCTCCAACTGTTAGACTCCATGTCTCTGATCCATAAGAGAGGACTGGCAATACACACTGGTTGAAGACCTTTCTTTTTAGACACAAAGGCAATTTCCCCTTCAGGATAAAACTGTTTCTTCCAAATGCACTCCAGCCAAGTTTAATACGTCTGTTGAGTTCTTTCATAATGTTGCCATCCATTGAAATCAGCTGGCCAAGGTAAATATATGAATCAGCAATTTCTAGCTCAATGTTGTCAACTTGTATTTTTGTTTCCTCTACGAAATTATTGAACATGATCTTAGTTTTTTGTAGGTTCATCTTGAGTCCAACTTCTTTACTTCTAGTTGAGAGCTCCTGTACCATGTCTTGGAGTTCTAATGGGTTCGTTGAAAAAATAACAATGTCATCAGCAAACCGCAAATGATTTAAATATTCACCATTTATTTTTATTCCCTTGTTATTCCAATTTATCTGCTGAAAAATCATCTGTAAAGCTGAAGTAAAAAGTTTTGGAGAAATGGTATCTCCCTGCCTCACCCCTTTGCCAAGTTTGATAGTTTTGGTATCTTTATGTAACCGAAATTTTGCACTTGCATTTTTATACACACGTTTCACCATGTCAATGTACACATCCTCAATGTCTGTTGATCTTAAAGAGTTGATGACTGCTGATGTTTTAATAGAGTCAAAGGCCTTCTCATAGTCAATAAATGCAACACACAATGGAAGTTCATATTCATGTGTTCTTTCAATTAATTCTCTTAATACTTGAATATGGTCCACTGTACTGAATCCACTTCGAAATCCAGCTTGTTCTCTTGGTTGAGCTGCATCTAATTTTTTCTGCAGGCGATGTGTTAGCACTTTTGTGAAGATTTTATAAATAGCAGGTAACAAGCTAATTGGTCGGTAATTTTTCAAATCCTCTTTATCACCTTTTTTATGCAAAAGAATTACTGTTGCAGAATCCCATTGGTTTGGTATGTTACCGCTGTTAAGACATTTGGTAAAGAATTTTGCAAGTATGTCTTCTACATATTCTCCAGCTTCTTTTAGGATATCTAATGTAATACCATCATCACCAGGGGCTCTTCCTTTCTTCATATTTTTTATTGCAAATGAAACTTCTTCTTTTAAGATTTTAGGAGCTGTTCCTTCGACTATTTCAATGTCTTCGTTTAATTCACTGTTACTTTCGTATAGATTTTTGTAGAATTCTTCAACTCTTCTAAGTATTTCTTCCCTATTTCTTGTTACGGTGCCATCCTCTCCTTTTAATGCAATGATGTGTTTCTTCCCAACAGATAAACTTCCTTTAACAACCCTAAGGCTCTTGTTATTTTCAATGGCTTTCCTTACTAACTCACAGTTGAATTTTCTTATGTCTTCTTTCATGTTTTTGCGCAAAGTTTTACAAAGTTCTGGTAATTTCAATCTGATGTACTCCTTCAACTTCAAGAAGGTAGTCTTTAATTCTTTTGTTGATTAAGAAGCCAACACCACTTGTTCTTCCAGTTTCCGTTCCTCTATAATAAAACAAATGTCCACTTTTAAGTTCCACCAACTCTTCACCTTTTCTTCTAACTTCACTGAGTCCTACAATGTCCCATTTGATCTTGTCAAGTTCTTCTTCCAATTCTTGAAGTTTTGCTTCAGAAGCAAGGGATCGTCCATTATACGTTGCCAAGGTCAATAACAAACGGCAGCCTGGGCCATTCCAGTGATTCTTAGCACCCCCTGCTTTCATGCCACGCTGACCGCTGCCTTGATCAGGAGCACTCCAGCACCTGGAGACTAGGGGCCATGGTTTTTGGTGTATTAGCATATTGGAGGAATTAGCCATCATTTCACCACGCTGGCTAGACGGGTTGGTGAATTAGCCCTCCCCTTCCGCCTTTCTATCCGTGCAGCAAATATTAATTTGCCTCATAAATAGAAAGCCCAGCCTGCACCACTTGAAGGCGGGGTAGGACACTAGGTTACTGGCCTGGCCGGTTCCACACATCGTCACATACGTTCAGCGTGTGGGTCTCCTTCCAGTTAGATACCACGTGCAGGCCACGCACACACACACACACACACACATATATATAACTTGAAGGACCGCTGGAAAGTTATGTCTCTTTTAACACTCCCTATTATTGTTAAAGAAATATTAATTGGAAAAATCTGCTTTCGTATATGGGTGGGTATCAGACTTAATTTTACCTTTTTTTAGTTTGAAAACTACCGTGTTGTAATTGCTGCGATTCTTATAGATTGTTCTAGTAAAAATTCAAAATTACAGCTGGAATGCACTTCTACTAAAAGTGTTTGTTTGTTTTTTGGTTTTACGGCTCAAAGACTACAGTGGTCATGCTGCGCCGGGACCTACTGTTTTCCGAGGAATCCGAACCTCTTAAGGCCTGGGGAACCAAACCCCGGACTACAGTGAGCAGTGCGATCTTTATGAGATCTCTGAGTAAGCGTTCTTTGCACTGTTGGGAGTCGAACCCGGATTAGCCGCGCAATAGGAGAACGCGTTACCACACTGCGCCACCGCAGGGTCCTACTAAAAGTGTATTTCCATCGGTTGGAAATATATCTTTCGATGGTATTGAAATAGTAAATAGAAAAACCTAGAATGATAGAAGAAGGCCCCTTTACATAGAAAGAATGGATATCATACCTAAATGTAGCATTATAGCCGTCCATAGGTGGAGTTGGAACAATTTGGCCTTTAAGGCACCTTATCAAGTTATTAAAAGTTATTTTATAGGCATTTAAGGCAGATTTTCAAGTTACTGAAAGTTATTTTATAGGCATTTAAGGCACCTTATCAAGTTATTGAAAGTTATTTTTTTAGGCATTCAAGGCACCTTTTCCAGTTATTGAAAGTTATTTTATAAGCATTTAAGGCACTTTATCAAGTTATTGAAAGTTATTTTATAGGCATTCGAGGCACTTTTTCAAATTTTTGGAAGTCCTTTTATGGCATTTTCCTCACTTTAATCTTGTGTTAATATTTTTATGTTAATCTGCATTTTCAGATCCGTTATTTCTCACAACATTGAAAGATATAATTATAAGATAAAATTCGAATTAGGATTTTAGATTTCAATTGTGTCTGCGTAGTATTATACTGTCTATCATCACGCCTCAATAAAATTGGCGTCCACTCATTGCTTCAAAAATTGTGCCTCTTATGTATTCCTGAAAGTTTTAAGTCATCGAAAACAGTGGAAAAATTCACTAAATTTAAGAACAATTTGTAAAATAACTATTCACTTGATTTTTATAAAATTTTCACAACTTATAAACTAGATAATTATCTCATTAATAACATAGTTTATAGAAAATTGTAACATATTTTCATTTTTTAATAATAAAAAATTTAAATTGATTTTTCATATGATTTAAATATTAGAAGTTTACGACGCGCATGATATATTCACTTAACAATAACTCAGAGCTAAAAACACAGTTTTATAATAAGAAGGAGGGTTGTATGTAGAGATTGGGTGAGCAGTATTTTAAATTTATAAATATATTTATAAAATATGAATTTTTAAATTATTGATTTTCTCAAATATGAATATTTACGTGATTTTTTAATAGTTTTATGTGCATGATCTTGTAATTTTAACTAGTATAACAAAATTAGCTCACTCATTTTGTGTAATATGATTATACGAAGGAAACTGCCAAATTTTATTTGAATATAGCAAACAGCAAAAATTATATCATGCGCGTAAGATCCAATTTTGATGTTCAGAGAAAATTGAGTTTAAAGTCAAGTTTAAGTATAAAAATAAATATGCTTCACTACATACCATTAAAATCGACCAGCTTCATATAACACTCCTTCATGCTGCAAGTCCTTTTTTAATTTTTTACAAAACAGTTGTCGTTGAACTTTACGAGCTGCTTTTGTGGACATCGAAGCTTGCTTTTCTGCATTCATCACTCACACTTTATCTGCTGCAATTGCAGCATGTCTTGCATTGACACCTGGCATAACCACTAGGTTTTCCATAAATTGGAGACGACCCTGACTAACTTTGTTAAATGCAATGACAGCTTCGTAGGTTGCTATTTCATCAATGGGCCGACCACTTCCTGAAGTTTTTGGGCAATACTTCCAGATTACTGAGTTGAAGCTCTCGTTTGCGTTCTACGTTCCATTTCCTAAACGTCTTTTTAAAAGTTGGGGATGTGCTAAATCTTTAAATATTGGTTTAATAGCATCCATAACAGCAGTTGGCACTGAATTGTTGTGTTTAAAATTATGGTGTGAATTGTTGACAACTGCCCTTTGGTATTTACAGTATGAAGAAACGCCTTTGGGGCAAAAATCGTGAGTGGGCTCCTCATCTGTGGCACGTGAGTGAAAAAGATAGCCCATACAGCCTTTCTCATTCCATCTAGAGAATCTTTATGTTCTCTTATAGCATTTCTAAAGCATGCGGAGAAGCGGTCAATAATTTTATTAGTAAGCCTGCGTTTACCGCTTAACGGTCTGCTGTCCGAGTTTTTGTCCTCTTTTTTCTTGCTTCATTTTTCTAAGCAGGGCGCCCATTCTTTTGCCTATGTGGTTAATACATTCTATTTTTTCAATGTCTACAGCATTGCCGCAACTTTTTAATTTCAGGATAAGTTTTCGTATCTCCATCACCTACATACTGAAGGTATCGTATACCCCTGTGGGTCTCCGACCGAGTAAAAATTCGACACATACCTGTGACTTCCATTTTCGCTGCTGAGCCTGTATGATTTTTGTACACTTTGATTGGTGAGATTGCAACCAGTTAGTATACGCCTGACCAACTTTCAGTCCTTTGTAGTTGCTACAACCTCTGCAGGCAGAGGACAAAATTTCGACGTCAATTACTTTGCCTGACTCAGCACCGATTACACTGCACACACCGATCTGCGAAGAAAA
>QLNU02015360.1:2989656-3003862 GCA_006491805.2 Dysdera silvatica | reverse complement strand
GTGAAGTTAGAAGAAAAGGTGAAGAGTTGGTGGAACTTAAAAGTGGACATTTGTTTTATTATAGAGGAACGGAAACTGGAAGAACAAGTGGTGTTGGCTTCTTAATCAACAAAAGAATTAAAGACTACCTTCTTGAAGTCGAAAGCACGTCAGATCGAGCAGCGAGGCTCGTTGTTCAACTAACCCAGCGATACCAACTTCAGATAGTACAGGCATATGCACCAACATCAAGCCATACCGACGAGGAGGTTGAGGAATTCTATGAAGAAATCAAACAGCTACATACCAAGGGGAAACAACACATCAAGCTCATCATGGGAGATTTTAATGCAAGAATTGGACAACAGGAACAAGGAGAGACATCGGTTGGTAAATACGGATACGGGGAAAGGAATGAACGTGGCGATCAACTCATAGAATTTGCCGAAGCTGAAAATCTTAGCATCATGAATTCATTTTTTAAGAAGAAACTACAAAGAAAATGGACATGGAAACACCCCAATGGAGGAACCAGCGAAATTGACTATATACTGGCAAACAAGAAATCAATTATTGAAGATTGCAGCGTACTGAACAGATTTAATACTGGAAGTGATCATCGAATGGTGAGATGTAAAATGCACTTAAATACTAAACTAGAAAGGCAGAAGCTCATTAGGAAACAAGTATGTAAGAGGGTGGATTTAAAGAAATTAAAAGAAAATACCGAGGCATTCAAGTTGGAATTAAAAAATCGCTTTTCTGCACTGGAAGGACTTATTGAAGAAGTTGACATCTCAGAAGCAAATGAAAACATTGTTAAGACAATAATTGAAACTGCTGGGGAAATTGGTGGTGTAATATGTAAAAAGCAGAATAGCAAATTATCTGAGAAGACGAAACAACTCATGAAAAGGCGAAGACTTATGAAGGTGGACAATCAAAATACCAGTTGCAGGATCGAGTATGTAGAACTTTGCAAAACTTTGCGCAAAAACATGAAAGAAGATATAAGAAAATTCAATTGTGAGTTAGTAAGGAAGGCCATTGAAAGCAACAAGAGCCTTAGGGTTGTTAAAGGGAGTTTGTCTATTGGGAAGAAACACATCATTGCATTAAAAGGAGAGGATGGCACTGTAACAAGAAATAGGGAAGAAATACTTAGAAGAGTTGAAGAATTCTACAGAAAGCTGTATGAGGGAAACAGTGGATTAAACGAAGACTCTGAGATAGTCGAAGGAACAGCTCCTAAAATCTTAAAAGAAGAAGTAGCATTTGCAATAAAAAGTATGAAGAAAGGAAGATCCCCTGGCGATGATGGCATTACATTAGATATCTTAAAAGAAGCTGGAGAACATGTAGAAGACATACTCGCAAAATTCTTTACCAAATGCCTCAACAGTGGTAACATACCAAACCAATGGGATTCTGCAACAGTAATTCTTTTGCATAAAAAAGGTGATAAAGAGGATTTAAAAAATTACCGACCAATTAGCTTGTTACCTGCTATTTATAAAATCTTCACAAAAGTGCTAACACATCGCCTGCAGAAAAAATTAGATGCAGCTCAACCAAGAGAACAAGCTGGATTTCGAAGTGGATTCAGTACAGTGGACCATATTCAAGTATTAACCCGCCCGCTGCCGAGGGAAACTTGCAGTTACTTCCCAGTGCTACCATTTTTAACAAAAACAAATAACAAAATAAAAATTACATTTAAAAATTTTTTTAATAAAAAAGCATTGCATTTTATAAAAAAAAATTAGCAGCACATTACAAAGGAGCATATTTCGGAAAGCTGTATATATATGTCGGCGGTAGTTAATGCATCGGCTGTGCAAGACGTATATATACATCGGCGGCAGTTAAGGGGTTAAGAGAATTAATTGAAAGAACACATGAATATGAACTTCCATTGTGTGTGGCATTTATTGACTATGAGAAAGCCTTTGACTCTATTAAAACGTCAGCAGTCATCAACTCTTTAAGATCAGCAGACATCGAGGATGTGTACATTGACATGGTGAAATGTGTGTATAAAAATGCAAGTGCAAAATTTCGGTTACATAAAGATACCAAAACTATTAAAATTGGTAAAGGTGTGAGGCAGGGAGATACCATTTCTCCAAAACTTTTTACTTCAGCTTTACAGATGATTTTTCATCAAATAAATTGGAATAACAGGGGAATAAAAATAAATGGTGAATATTTAAATCATTTGCGGTTTGCTGATGACATTGTTATTTTTTCAACGAACCCATCAGAACTCCAAGACATGGTACAGGAGCTCTCAACTAGAAGTAAAGAAGTTGGACTCAAGATGAACCTACAAAAAACTAAGATCATGTTCAATAATTACTTTTTCTATGGCTTACTACCGAAAAATTTCAAAAAAAACTACTAATTTCGAAATTCATGTTTCTTTTCTTTTCCGAAAAATGATTCCATAAAAATATTACCTCACTTAAATTCAAATTTTCTTAATATTATTAAAAGGGCTATTTTTTACTATAGTTAAAAGGAATCAATAAAGAATTTAATACGAGGATTTTCGATATGAAAAAGCGGAGATTGTGAAAATTTTCTGAAAATTACAGAAATTTTATGTTTAATTATATCTGCCTTAATTTTTGTTACATAATCGGAAACTACCTCCTTGGAGTTTTAATGAGGAAATGTGAAACGCACGCACGCACATACATTCCAGCAAATTTTCATTAACTTTATGACTGCGGAGATTTTTAGATTAATACCACTTTAAAGAAAAAAAGTTATTTGCTTTCCATACATATTTGAGAATTAAAATGTGCAGCGCTTTTTTTCCCCCAGCGTATATAATAAATATTCCGTTGGCCAGAAATATCTCTATCATAATAACGCATTCGATGCCTATCTTTCATTCGTTATAAGATCAGCAAAATAATAAAATCAGTAAATAACAACGAAAGTTACTGATCTGATCAAAAATGAAATTATTAAATCCGCAATTTTGTCAATTTTTTGTTCACAAAAGAAAAGTGGTAGTGGGCTATTAATGCCATATGTTGGGCAAAATAAAATTTAAAGAGCTCACAAGGTGCAAAGTCTATAACATTACCCAAACGGGGAAAAGGGATGCGCCAATGAACAGAGAGGTTAGAAGCGACGCCTGTGGAAAACGTAAAATGATCAAATTTTACTTGACTCATGGAAATCACGGGATGAGCATTCATGTCCGACTAACTGTTTCCGAGAAACGCATTCCGAAAGTTGGCACTTTCTCCCATCAGAAAAAGGCCGGCTACCGTCTCCTCTTAAAACTGTTTAAATAATTACCCTTCACTGACAGTATTGCCGGAACATCTATAATGGATAAAATTTCACAAGTTTTGCAAATTGAGCCTTGCAATGGTTATAATCACTGCCTTCAACTAACTAACTGCTAACTGGGCTGGGTTCGATTGCCAGTGTGGTTGTACATAAATATATCGTAGTTTGGAAGTTAGGTTTCATCAGTCCGGGTACCAGTTCCAGCGAAGTTGCGGGTCGCAAATATACCGGTCATATGCACGCATAAAGATGGGTTGTAACCCCCATTGCAATGAAATTTTGTATATTTAACATAGGAATATATGAGTTGTAGCTCTGTAACCCCACCCTCCAATTGAGCCCCTTACAAACTTTCTGCGTACGCCTATGAAATATGCAAATACAGTAGAACCCTGATTAAGCGAAATGGCCTGCTGCTGCACTTTTTTTTTGTTGTTGTTGTTGACACAATGTTTTCGGCAAAACTTTTTTTTTAGTGTACTCTGGTTTTAAGAGAGGAATTAATGAAGATTGTGGACAACCGTGTCTCTCTCTCTCTTGGGTGGCCACAATCACCCCTTTCCCTCCCTCCCTCTGGGATCTTCGGAGAAGATTGTACGTGTGTGTTTGTGTGTGTGAGAGAGAGGTATGCAGCTGTAAACTCTAAGTCAGTCTTACTACAAACTATGACATAAATGCCCTTATTTTTCACCACTTAGCCAAACACCAGTTCGTAAATTTTAAGTTACGAAAAGGTGGGTTCGGACCCCCACCCCACCAACTTCGAACATTCAACACTGCAAAATTATGAGTGAGCTGCGATACCAAAGTTACCAGAACTGACCATGTGGAATAGCTTTGTTCAGGAGGATATTAAAACAGTCTTTGATCCTGAAAATTTCACGGGATTTGGGATCAAGGGTCTAGCTCGACACTTACCACCTATGAAGAAATTAAACAGAATAGGCAGTCTAGGGTAGTTCTATGTGAACTTTCCTTTACACACGTGTTCGGTTTATTTTATTTGCATTTCTTTTCCTTTCTTCAAAGTTTTAGAGATACGAAGTTCTCCATTTTTTACTGCTCAAAAAAAAGCAAAAGACGTTTATTTTTAAGCAGCCCATCTTCAGCAGAAATTAGAGTTCGTTACCATAGATTACTTTACGTTTTGTTGACGAAAGCCAGAAAGAAGTCTTCACCGGTGGACGTGCTTTTAATTAAACGATGGAGGTACATCGCGGTTAAAAAAATTCTTGAGAAAAAAAAAAAATAGTTCAAGCAAAGATATCGAATTATTTCCATAATAGTAAAAATTAACATATAATTAATACAGAGACATACATTGTAATTTATTTTTACCATTAACATAATAATAATGTAGTAGCTTATAATTAAATGTTTTTCCAGGTAAATGAGGTTTCTTTCCACCTTTAAACTGAAAATTAAATTTGCGGATCATTCGAAATTTTGCTTATCCGAAATGGGGTTCCCCCCTTTATTTCGGTTGATCGGGACTCTACTGTACAATTTATAAATCTATTTTCCATTTCGTTGTGCATAGGCAGATAATGCAGGGACTATGAAATTCGTCACGCAATTACTTTATGCCACTACGTCTGAGAAAATAGATTTCAGAAGAATGAAAAAAAAAAAAAAGCAAAACAACTGACGTATAAAACAGGAAGTGTGAAGGTATCTTTAGTAAAAAAAGCAAAGCACAGATACATAAATGACTACAAAATTACAAAAGATGAATGAGAACTCTTAAATAATTTTAATTTTACAATATAATAGAGGGAGAGATGGAGGTTTTCTACACATTAAAGAGCATTTTGAAGCTATATAATGGCCCGATTGTCCTAGAAGGGGAAAAACATGCAGTACAACACAACAGGGAGAACGTAATTCCATCGTTTTCGTTCAAAAATAATATAAACATAAAAAAAAATTACCTATATAAACGGATTCGAAGCGTTGCAACCGTCGACAGCTCCCCTAGAATATCACCTACTGTGGCTTCTGGGGATTCCGTGATTTGTTCGAAAGATAGCGGCTTCCAATTTTTCAACTGGATAGCACCTACAATACGAAAAGAAAGAAAAAATAATAATGGTCATTTTTGGGATACATGGAAGTCACAAATAAAGTCTATTTGATATAATGAGGTACTATATGCCGGTCAAAAGCATGTCTATCAACGCAGAGTTTTCAAATTCATTGTGGGAGCGGCAAGCACATATTATGAACAGTTATACAGTACAATATATGTAAAATAGAAATTTATTTCAAAATAGGTCGAGCCTTACGGGCTCATAAAATTCTACGCCTATGAGAATGTCTGAATTTAATGACATGGGATATAGCTAGTGATGGGAGTATAGCTAGTGATGGGATATTTATTAAATAACATTTGTTTTATATTCTATATCACTACACAAACTATGATCCGCACCCTATACTTACCCCCTCAGAAAGAAATACTGGTCCACAGAAAATTTTGGAATAATAATATTGTTTAAACTCGTTACTGCTACTTCTCAGTAACTGTTGTTTTAACTTATTACTAAATAACAGTTCAGTAAGAGAGTCAGGGGTTGATAGTTGATATGATAATGGTACCGATAACTTATATTTAGCACTTTTAAAAATGTTAGTTAAGCGAATACGTAAATATCATATTGTACTAAATACATAAATAAAATTCAAAACTAAAAAATGTGAATTCCTAAAATTATTAGTGAAAAAATAAATCATAATGCGATGTAATGAATCAGTTTTTTTTTTCTGCAATAGGTTCATTTTTTTTTATATCATATTTTAAGTTTTATTTGTATGTAGGCTATTTAGTAATGTTTTGTACATAATATCTTTGTATGTACAAATGAGCTTTTTAGATTTATGTACCTATCTGTTAGTGTTATTTCAAAGTAGTGAGAGGATGAGCTTCTGCGATTTCGCAAACGGGTGGGGGGCTCATCTTAAAATGTTGGTAACTTTAAATATTTTATGAAATTTAAAATGATTTGTTTGTTTGTTTGGCTTTTTTATGGCGCAAGAGCATCTGGGCTATACTGCGCCAAACATGGTAAAATGATTTAGTGAAAATGTAAGATATATTTTAATAGGATGGGAAAAGAAAGGCTGATGTTCGCAAAGGATTCCGTTTTACGGAGTCAGGAGAGAGAGAGAGAGAGAGGAATTATGATTATGTTATGAATGACCCATGACAATATTTTCAATATATACCTAATATTGTTTTCTATGTTTAAACTTTTTAAAATTATATGCGTACACGGAGAGAGAGAGAAAGGGAGAAGTTATGACATTTTTTAAAAAGAAAAATTAATTTTTAAAATTTCAAGACCGGAAAATTTTCCACCCACATCTCTAGATATAGCTATATATATACACTGCCCGCATTGCTAGATTAAGAAGTTGACATAATCATACATACATAGATTCCTTTTGAAAAAAAGAGTAATTAAAACTTTATATTTGCACTGACAGTGCTAATAGAGTCCAGAGCTTGTAAAATAATTCCATCTTAATGCTACATATCAAAGAGCCTTAATAAGTATTTATAGTTGAAAACAAATTGCTATTTTAAAACGTCTTCATTTAAAATTGTTATTTTAAAATATCTTGATTTAAAATTTTTATCTTAAAATACACACTTAAAAATATCTTCCTTTAAAACTCTTTTCTTCGGAAAGTTTAAATTATAGCCCACATTTACTAACTTTTTGTTTTTAAATATCTTTCCGTTGGAAAAGGGAAGAGCGTTCTCAAATAGAAGAGTTTTTTTCACCAATGTCTATTATTTGGCACTTCCACATTTCGGTATATAACAGACAAAACTGCCAAATAACAGCGAAAAAAAAAAAGTAACACGACGCAGAGTCGATTAAAAAACATAACCGTCACACTTACGTTTTTCACATCATATTAGGCAAATGACATTTCCCCAGCTCACAGCCAGTCTAGAGAGTAGTCACCCTCTTGAAAGCTGACCGCGCCCATTGTTGCTTAACTTCTGTGATCGGGCAAGAACCAGCATTTCCAATAATGGGCGGCACATTCGAAGAGAAATGCGAAATCTCTGGAGCCGTCAGAGAAATGAGAGGGAAGGATAACGCGTACTTCAGCTAGTAATTATGCAAAACGTAAGTGGACAAAACAACAATCTTCATCGACATTTTCCGAAAAAACTCCATTTTCTTCAATTTAATTTTTAGTCACGCGCTAAAAAATCATTAGTAATATTTATTCATGAAAATAATTTTCCACGCAATATACTGTAAAAAGAAAAATTTAAGCGGGATAAAAACATCTCTAATATTTCAAAAACTGATATATTTATCTAAATATAGGTAAATATAATGAACTTTATAAAATAACTTTTCAAAAACAACTTTTTTTGCAACATCCATGATTGACCAGAAGTTACGCAAAATGTCATATTGAACACGAACAAAATTTACGTATTTAAATTAACATACAATTAATCACGGTAATTTCAACGTAGTTAAAGAAATAATTTATATGATTTCAAAAAGTTCTAGTTTCATATAAATTCGGTAATCTCAGTGAGGTGTAAGTGAGTTGATACTAATACAACCACCGAAACAGGTGACACAATCATTTAATTTTAATTAATGTTTTCTGTTCTTTTTAAGGCGTTGACAAGTTAATTTAAACTAAAAAAGAAAACAGGCAGTCAAATTTTTTGGATATTATGCTTTAAAGAGTCATTTAATGGGCCTAACCTTATAATCCAAACTGCACATATTTTCAAAAACTCGACTGGAAATTTTAAAACGTATACGCAATACTTTCCTTCTACGCCGATAGATGGCGCGATCAACAATCCTAAAACAACGTGGTACTGACAATTACGTAATACTACAAGCATGTTTTTCCTTTTTCTGATTTTTATACTATTTTAATCGAGCAGAAGGAAATGTAAAAAAATGTGAATGTGGATCACTGCTCATGGGAGGCAAAAAATTAGATACGAAGCAAAATTCTTCTGGGAAAAAAAAAATTAAACTTCACCAAATTTCAATATTACAAATAATTCAAGATAAGAACTTATTAAAAGTTCAACAATATAATGTTTGCACTATGTTGTGATGCTCGGGTATAGGTGCAGTAATACTTAGCGTGTATGCAGATATGATGTGTGATGATGACAGCCATAATATGCGTATTACGCTGTTCACCTGGGGAGTCGTGTGTGCTGCCACCAACTTGGTTCGTAGATGAGCAATCTATGTCTCTTCGTGAGGCGGATTCCGTGCTTCACTTGCGTGCGTAGAATGGCGGTGATGGAGAGTTAGAAAAACAACAATTGAAGTACAAAAGCGAATACTATGTTTATTAACGACTTTAGAAGATATACATTATGTACATCGATACTCAGACAATTCAACTATAGGCGCAACGCCTAAGTTCTCACGTATATAGCATGAGGTTCGAAATCACACGCACGTGCGTCCGTTCCCTTTCATTACCTAATTCCCTCTTATTCTTTTACACTCTGCCCACCACAAACTCTTTTCCTACTATGATTTCATTGGTCAAGATTCCTCACGTGGTCACACCTGATTGGACAACGTGACCCTTCTCCTCGTTCAACACACGTTTCGCATAAATATTCCGTAACGTCAATCTTGACATTATAGAAGAAAGTTATAGCGATTTTACGCGCCCACATCCGGACCCTTACTTTATGCCCTATTCACCAAGAAGACCTACAAGTTCCCATTTCCCATGCTTTTCCACCATGTGATCATTTATATATACATTTCTGCGAGAAAAAAATATATTTTGTTTTCGTTACTCAGGGGCTGTTGAAGGCTTTTTTTTTTTTTTTTGCGTTTCTTTTGAAGATGTCCCGGAACGAAACGAGATCCCGGAGTAAATCTTCAATGTACAACATCCAATAAATGCTTTATCTATAATAATTATAATTAGATATCATGAAAATAATTTCCCAAGTTTTTTAGTTACCCAAACAATTGGAATTAAATTTACAACAGAAGCTGTTACAAATCACAGGTATTTTATAATAATAATAATGCTAATTTTTTAATTATTTTCGACGGCTATGGGTTACATTTTACACACAAGCATATATATATATATTTTGCAAACGATTTTTGATGTTTATGAATTTTTCTTGTGTACATATATTATGTGTATAGTTAATTCGCCATGGATTACGGTCTGAAGTAGGTCACCAGTAAATACAGTAAATGTACAACAAGCTCATGAGCGTTTAGAGATTTTGTCTTCCATATAGATGTCTCTTATTTAATAATACTCTCCAGCGTTTACATCATCTTCTAGTAATTTTTTCCTTTAAGAGGTCTCACGACCCTTAGAGCTTCAAAAATTCGATTTTGGGGGTTATTTTTTTTAAGAAAGAATAAATATTTCTTAATATTTTGGTACTAAATTTGTTAAGATATTTCAATTTTTTACGAAGATATGAATTTCTATGTGATGCGCGATACTTAAATGTCCTATTAAAAGAGGCGTTTTAAATGGCGACGACCATCGAATTACAAAGGAAAAACGAAGTGCTACGTCCAGTTTAGAGGCACGGAGGACAAAACGAAAGACAAGTAAAAGCTGATAACGAGGCACTTAAAGACTAGGAAGGTACATCATTTGCTGCTGATGTGTTTTGAATAAAGGAAAACATTTTTAATTAAAAAAATCTATAATTTAAACTTTAAACGTGTTTTTCTCAAAACGAAATTTTGGGACTTGCGCGCAACATAAAGAAAGAACTACTTGTTCAATTAGTATAAAATTTTTCACAAATATTGTGTGGACACAACTGCATATTCTGAACTAAAAACATCAACATCTGAGTAATATTTATGAAAAAAATTTTTTTTTATGTGTAAAAATTATAAGTTCAAACATTAAAAAAATTATTTTTTAAATAACCAATTTAGATATTCTATATATAGTAATATATTCATAAAGCCAGAAATTCATATAATATTAGAATATAAATTCTTTATGCCAAAATTAGTTGTAAGTGTTCTACAGAGGTTTGAATTTCCCTTCAAAATAGTCAATTTTTGCTTGCTTAACAGTCATGAGACCCTTAACCTTTTCTAAATGATTTGATGTTGTTTATGTTTTAATTTCGATAGGTAAGTTATTCCACATTTTAACCTCTTTATAATTAATATTGTTTCTTCCTAACTCTGTTCTTATTTTGGGTAAATAACAGTCATTATATTTTCTATTTCTTTCAGTTTCTCTCTCTTGTGTTTTTATTACTCCAGTACGTTTATTTTCTTTTGTACTCTCGGGCATCTCACTCAGAACGAAGTAGCTGTGGATTTTGAACTATATTTTAATTAATACAATACGTAGCAAAAGAAATTTGGATTTCCACGTATATTTTGTATTCATCTTTTACGAAAACCTTTTTTTTTTTTTGATACAGTTTGTTCACTTGCTATCTAATAGAGATTATAAAATTTATTATTATTTATCTAATTTACATTCGTTTAGACAACAATAAGAAACTGGGTTAAAAAATAAAAAATCATAACTCCCTTACGCCCTATACAAATAATATAAATACACAAATTATCGCAGTTAAATTTTAATACATTGACAGCTGTTTCACTAGCACGCAGGTTATATTATTCAGAATTTCTGAAGAAAATAACCTACGTGCTATTGAAACAGCTGACAATGTATTAAAAATCTAATTGCGGTAATTTATGTCCTTATGTTATTTATATAGTTTCGCTCAGTGTATCACTATTTGACTTAGTCCTTTATACCCATTGGCGCAATTGGTCCCAAGTTCTAGGGGGAAAGGACTACAACCCCACCCCAATGCTCGGCAAGTAGTACTCAATTGCATATTTTGATTTTCTAGGGAGTTCTAAATTTTCTCTTTTTTTTTCTTGTGTGTGTGGGGAGCGGACTAAGCCACTCCTTCCCCTTCACCAATGATAATACCCATGATACACGTTGTGAACGCGACTAGGCACCATAGGATTTTTTTTTTCTTCTTTCCGAAATTTTCTACATGTAACACAGTGTTTCTTAAACTAGGATAGAACTTTTAAAGTTTCAGTTTCTTAAGACAATTGATAAACCATAAGGTTGTTTAATGTCCACGAAGCACTGTTATTAAATAGAGAGTTATATATGTAACTTACGAGTGATTTGTACAAACCTGAGATGATTTAATACGAAATCTGTAAATTGAAAAATTTTGAAAATCTTCGTGGAAGAGAGAAAAGGAAGGCATTGAGATATTTAATCTAAGGCTTTGCAATTATGGGAAAGTTCTTTAATTTGTTTAGCAAAACTGAATTCCGTAACGTCAATTTGTTTTCGTTTAAACGGTGTCGAATACTGCGAAAATGGATGACAGAAATCGGACTGCAATTTCTTCATCTCGATTACACGAAATTTGGAAAGCCATGAGCAAAGCCGTGGGATTAGAAATTGGAGATCAGTTTTGTAAGTTCTTGATATTTCTAGGACAGAGTTAGAGAAGACGTCGACACTCTTCTCTTTCAGTAATGGATGGGAGATTTCTTCGCACATATTAAAGAATAAGATGTGGGACGACGAAGAAAAACAATAATAAGAGCTTCTCTTCATTAAAAGCAGAGCATCTTACTGTGTTAGTAATGGGAAGTTGAATTAATATTATGTACAATATAATTTAACAGCGTCGTGTTAACGAGCGCTTGAAGCAAATTATTTCGACACTGGGTGCCCCCTTCAACATGCCTAGGAGAGTCGGGGCGTCCCCATTCTGCAAAGCATTAAAAGGCCCGAAGCCATTTCAGGTGCAAAGGGGCGGGCCCCGCGGGCTCAAAGCGAGGGGGGGGAGCCAATTACCATAACAATGGCAGTCCGATCACGCCGAGCTAATGAGCGCGGCACGAGCGGGGGCAACTTGGCTAATCGGGCCCAGACCTTCAATAAAAGTAGTAGTGGTGGCGGCGGCCGCGCAAATATGCCGAGTCGCCCAAACTACTTCCTAAAAGAGAAAAAGGTTCTGGGCAAGGACGAGTGGGGGGTTGTTTTTCTTTTCCGTCGCGAAGACGGCACCAAATGGAAAAGTTCGTAATCAGCTTTCGGCCGAGAGACGTCGAGCTGGGAATAAAACGGCAAGAGTCCCGCTTTAAACCTCAGATAATGCAAGGGGATTAGGGGATTGGCGTTCCCTCCGCGGCCCCGCAAAAAGCGCGCCTATCCCAATTGCGCGCGGGCAAGACTGGCGTCTCGTTCATTACCGAGGTTCGCTAATAAAAACAAGGTTATTAGGGAGTCCGAACAAATGAGTGAAGAAAGGAAAAACCTCCGACGCGAGGAAGAGCAGCAGCAGCGAGCGTAGACGAAGGAGGAGGAAAGAAGTGGTGGAGTCGGAGCGGAGAAAAGAAGAAAAGGAAGCCTTCTTCCTCATCTGCATGAAGAATGCCCGACACTGAGTCTTAAGAGTGGTGGGCGGAAGATCCCCTCCCCTGTCAGTCCCCCTAATCCTCTTACACCTTGACGTGTGTCAGACTGTGAGCCCGGATTCGGAAAGGCCTACGTCTCTGCTTTGCCTAAGCTGCGAGCCCGGCGCAGAACGCGCGCGGGCCCGTTCCCTCGCTTAATCCAGCATTAAATAAAACATGGACTTCTCGGTTAAAGCCGCTTTGGGCATCTCGCCATAGCCCGCATGCCTGGGTAGGTCGTCTCTGGGCCTGAACATAAGCACATCAACCGCCCATCTCCAGGTCTAATGTAGTCGAGAGATTAGATTTCTGCGGTGCCGCAGCTACTGGGACGCTACGACGACTGAAAGAGGCGAAGTCGTTCGCGTGCCGCAACACATACATACACGCACACACACTAGCGACGACCGTCGGCTGAAGAGAGAACCTTAATCCGCTCAACCACCTGTGCTGGGGCCCTTCACCTTCCCTTTCCTTCTCCGGCAATACCTTTAGCCGAAAAGCGTCACGAGCCTTTACATCTCGTTTTCGGGCCGCTTTGGAGAAGCACCTCCTCCACTTAGGGAGATGGACTTCTAGAAACGCAGCTCGGGGTTTATCTCTCACCCGCGGCGAAGCCCCGAATTCCCGCTCTTTCTTCTTCATTTCCTCCCTTTCCGAACTCTCTTCTCTATCTCGTTGGATCTCTCGGTGGTGGCGCTTTATCCCGTTGCATCCGTGCACCCGCCGGTCTAATACCATCATCTTGTATTCTGTACCATCAGGTAACAGAAAAAGAAAGCAGAGATCTTATCCAGCAGATAGATGAACTTTCACTATTGACTTAAACGAATAAAAGTTTGCACCGTGGCACGTGGGGGGGTTTAAAAAAAAAAAAAAAAATACATGTTTGCAACTAGAAATATTTCGAAAAGGAGAGAGTTATGCAATTAAAGTGTTTTAGCAGCCTTTGTTCTAACCTTTCTCCAAAAAATATATTTAGACACTGATGGAGTGATCTGTAATAAAATTCTCACCTAATAGCGAATATTCAGCCTTAGCTATAGGTTCCTTCAAGACCAAAGAAAAAATATTACGAAGTTTATTATTTCATAATTTATTAACGATTTCGTTTTACAGTTAGAAACAAAGAAGGAACAGAGGCTATTGCTTTATCCATTACGCGTTGGATATTTACGAGTGTTTTTAGGCCATCTGAACCAGTAATGATCCACCAATCACGGGCTCTCCATGGCTCAGTAGCACACATGGTTTGATTTTGCAACATTAATTTACCTTTAGGCAGAGGAAGCTTTAGAGTAAAGAGAGTTAAGCGACCGCCTATAGGGCATCGGGAATTAACTTAGATCAAAAGTTTTTAAACTTTTTTGACCCACGCCTCCCTTCATTTCTCATTCATTAATTACTAACAACTTCCAAGTATACAAAAATGTTTTCATATA
>QLNU02015360.1:2944656-2989556 GCA_006491805.2 Dysdera silvatica | reverse complement strand
CAGCAGTTCTTCAACTGTGGTCTGGGCGACTTCAGCATGGGGTCCGTCAGACCCAGTGTTCCACAAAGATTCGAAAAAATACCGAAACAAGAGCATTTGCTCTTTAATGCTAAGAATAAATTATGAGGGGACGAAAAATTCCTTCATTAAAAGGTGAAAATTAGTGATGAAACACTAGAAATAAATATGTATGATGAAAATTCCGGGCTTTAAATTTTGAGTTAATTCTTGGGGGGTCCGCGAGGGCGAGTGATCTCTGAAGGGGGTCCGCGGTCTAGGAAAGTTAAAGAACCGCTGCTGTAAAATATTATTATCCTTCTCAGGGCTAATACAATTGCCAAACAATGGTCAACATACAAAGTCACCGGGACGAGATTTTTGCAAGTTTTTCGTGGGGGGACTTTTATTATGATTAATAAATTTGACAACCACGTTTAAGCTCACACTAGAGCTTTTTGGTATAGGAGAAAAAGAGACATCGTCCCCGTCCCAGAGTCAAACTACGGTCCCTCCGTTGAGCCCGGAGTGCCTTAACCGCCAAACAAACGAGGGTGCTCGACAAACGTGGGTGTCCAATTTATTAATCGTAATAAAAATCTCCCATGAAAAACTCACAAAAAACAACCGGTGGCATGTGGTAAACGTCATCCTTTAGCGTATTGGCTCTGAGAAGGGTAATAATATCTTACATCGTTATATGTTTAATATATGATTAATTTTGGTTTTGAGAAACTCCTCCCACATGATGCTACTGAAACATATAAAGTTAACAAGAACCTTAAGGAAACATAGGAGTTTTAAACTTCTAATTTAACGTAAAATTTACCCTTTATTACATCATCAATTACAGAAAAATTACTTACATTACCGTAAAAACATTTTGTGACCTGATAAATATACTTAGGTTTAATATAAAAATGCAGTTACCATTGCTTATACTTCATAACATTTTATTATATTAACTTATATATATCACCAAGAAATTCTTTTTGAAAAACACACCTTGCTGGCATCCGTAAGATGACGTGAAAAGGAAACAATGTATGCATTAATTTATTAAATAAAATTGATAACAATAAGTATGTCTGTAAAATAAATTTACATTATTGCCATAATCAAAGTTTAATTATACCTTTTTTTAAATGAATAAATATGAAATACC
Organism: Dysdera silvatica; assembly: GCA_006491805.2. Taxonomy (NCBI): domain Eukaryota; kingdom Metazoa; phylum Arthropoda; class Arachnida; order Araneae; family Dysderidae; genus Dysdera; species Dysdera silvatica. The sequence goes on along the minus strand of QLNU02015360.1, from coordinate 2,988,394 downwards.
TAAAAATGCCATAAACTCACATATATACTTGGGACCAAATACTAGAAATTTTTAATTAAATGAGCTAAGCTTAATTCATTTTATAGCTATTAAGGTCCTAAAGGTATGTGGAAAGTTTCATGTTTATATATCACATAGTTTTTTTAATCTTACGGACGAATTCTAAAATCAGCGAAATGAGAAAACGCGATTAAAAATTGAAATTAAGGCAAAGTTAAGGCACATCCATTTCACAAATTCAAACGTAACTTCTGAAATACTTTAGGTAAAAACAAAATTTTTAACCTAAATTATTCACAGAAAACGGCAGAATTTTTTTAAAATTTAAAAAAAAAAAAAAGAAGATTTTTTTTGAAATTTTAAAACTCCTATGTTCCCTTAAGGCTAAAGTCCGGTTTGGTACAAAATCTGAAAGTTTATATTCAACAACAAACTCTTAAAATCTTAAAGAAGACCATTCCAGAAAATCTTCTTTTGAAACTTCGGGCGAGGTCCAGTTTCTTGGGCCGGGTGGTCCAGACTCTCCCAGTGAAATGACCGGAGCTTGTCGGCGGTTCTGATTGCATACAGTCCGGACCTCGCCCCTAGTGATTTCCACGTTTTCGGTCCGCTGAAGAAGTTCCTGGCAGGACAGCGATTCACGTGCAACGATGAAGCCAAGACAGCAGTCCGACGGTGGTTCCACAGTCAGCCGGACGAATTCTACCACAGGGGCATCTCAAATTTAGTGCTGCGATGGGACAAATGTCTGAACCGGTGTGGGGACTATGTGGAAAAATAGTGTAAGGTACGTAGAATAGTACGTATATTTGTAATTACCTGTATGTACCTTATTTTGGCTAATAAAAAATAGGGGCAAAGACTTTCTGATTCGCCCTCATATTTCTGACGGTTCTTCTTTTCACCTAAAGGAATGTTCGTCTCTTCACAAGCGTTCGTTGCAAACTGCAGTGCTACCTCAACGCTCTTATTTCTTTTGTCTTTCAAAAAGGTTGTCCGACTGCTCATTTTAATAACACACTTCTCAAAACTGATTTCAACTATCTGTAGGTATTTTTAAGTGCGGTTTACTTCTTCTAAGACATTACTCCAGAAATAGAAGAAGCATAAAAAAAGAGGAATCACACTCTGATGGCAAAGGCGTTTGCGCTGCTCCTCTGGTTCCGGCAGTTCCCGTGGGATAACGAAGTTCTTCTACGGCATCAACGATTTTCTTCAAATTAGCATTACATATTTTACAACTTCGTAGTGAGCACTTGTATCTGAAAGTCTCTTGACTGTAACTCCAACGTTAGTTACGAGGGTCGTCCAACTGTACGTAGAAACTGCAAAAAAGCAGTACAGACTTTTCTTTGTCCCAAAAAAGGTTACACATTGTGAAACAATTGCAAAAGAATGCACTCCACATATATTCATGGAGTGATTTGTACAAGGAACAAATAATGCTTTAGAATTAAGTTTACGAATCCTCGCTTGGACTCCAGAGTGCACTCCAGCCATTGTAGAGGCATTGTCATACCCCTAACCTCGACATAATGTGGTATCCAGCCCAACCTGTTCAACTGCCTTTATAATGTCTTCCGTTACGTCAAGAGCTTTCTTTCCAATTAATTAAAAATAGCCTAGAAATAGCTCCTTTACTTCTTTTTTATTTTCGAAACTATCGAACTATTTCACACATCTGTGTATCACACATCAATGTGTGAGATGTCTGATATACTGTCAAAGATAATGCTGTAATATTTTGCTTCTTTAATATTAGTTCTCGTCATGAGAAACAAAAACTCTAATGGAACTAACCATCCGAATTCAACCACTCAGGGGCTACAAGGCGATTCGTGCAATCCCTCCCTTATACATAAGCCTTATACCAACCAACGTACTAATAACCTGCTCCACTGCAGGGAAAACAACAAAAAAGTTGACTGAATTATACTTCCAAACGCTAAAAAATTTAGTAGGTGAAGAAAAGGCCATTATGATCTTGGATGAGTGGGCGGGGCATATAAATCATGAACACCGAAATTTGAAGGAAAACGTAGACGTCATGGTCATACATGCAGGTACAACGAAGTACCTCCAGCTCCTCGATTTTGGTTGGTTGGTTGCAATTTTATGGCACAAGGACAGCAAGGGTCATTCTGCGCAAACCAAGTTGAGACCGTACATACGATTTAAAATAAATATAAAAACTATAAAGGAAAAAGGCATTAAAGTACAATCAAACTAAACGCTAGAGTAAAATAAGATGAGATGGGAAAAGCCAGTATGAGATAAAAAGTTAACTCGATTTTGAAACCTTTTATGACTACAAACTCACAGCCAAACGTGTGATCGAATATTCAAAAACTCGCCGGCTCAAAACAAGTGAAGAGGATTTGACTACAACAAGGGAAGCTATTCTGAAAGTGTATCAGCTGGTTCATAACCAAATCTCCGCCCCTGCATTTGAAGACATGAGCCGATAGGCTTTCCAGAAGTTGTTAATTTAAATTGAAATTCCCACCCGCGGATCTATGCAACAGGTATGTTTCATACTGATACAGAGAAAACTTGTAGCAAATGTGAAACTCAGACGTTTATCAAATGTGCTTGGTGTGAAGAGTGCTTATGCTTTAAACACTTTTAAACTGAAAAGCACTTTCACCGATGAGCAAGTTCTCAGCCAAATGTAATAAATGGACACAATATCCTAGGGTGTACAACTTATTTACAAATCGCCAAATTTGTGGTATAGCGGTTGATTTATATGTTAATATATATGACATACGTTTCAATACGTATTATGTTGACATGTTGAGATTAATTAATTAAAGAGACGAAGTATTAAAACTTGTTTGGCAATATTTTGAAAAAAGGTGACGTGAGCAAAGAAAAAATAAAATAGAAACATGGTTTTGCCGTTTTGTCACCCTCCTCCGTGACGACACCCGAGGCGGCCCGTACCCTCCATCCTAAGCCACTGGTTGTAACCCACCTTACGAACTTTCTGCGTACGCTTACGACACTGATCTAGTAGAAACAAAAGGCACGTGATCTAATTAAATACATTGGTCAAAAGACATGATCGAGAAGAGTTTGGAAGCTTTGGTTGAAAAATTTATTTATAATGTCTATTTAGCATCGCAGTTACTGTTTTAAAAATAAGGGACATAAATAAGAGTATTCGTTTTAACTCTAATCTATAAAAGGGCAATAAATAAATAAAATAACGCTCAACACCAAGAGTTACAAAAGCCTGATAAACAAAAAAATTATTTTGAACGTAACTTTAAAAAAATAATTAGAATTTCTTATTCTCTCCGATAGAGGGCAGGCATGTTGAAGACTCCGAAATCAAATAAGTTAAGCACAACTGAATTGGGAAAAAAAAATAAAATACATATACATATGCAGTAGGAACAGGCCCTAGCCTGAAACTTATTACAGAGGAGGAACTTCTGAAGCTACAGAGGGGCATAGGCGTATACAGAAAATTCAAGAAGGAGACGGTTATAGGCTCAATGGTAATGGGTGGGGGGGTTACAGAGCTCCAATATGCATTCCTGTGTTATTTTCATTGCAATGGGGATTACAACACCCATCAACACCCCCTTGCGTACTCCAGTGCAGAGGGGCTTAAAATTCGCTAATGTTTTGATGTATTTTATCAGTATTTAATATCTTCTTTCTCACCTTCTTCAACTTCTAGTCAGAAAGGTTTGATCAACCTTTTTCCTTTTTTGAGACTCAAAAGGAATAATATACACTAATTTTTTGGAAGAAAAACATACAATAAATTCGGAAGACTACTCTAACCCACTTGGGGGTGCAGAACGTGACACTATATATCGTAAAAGACCAGGAAAGCTGAAGCATGGTGTCATTTGCCACACTGACAATGCTCGTCCTCACACAGCTAAACATACCATGAAAACCCTAAGAAAACTTGGTTGGGAACTGTTAGCACATCCTGCCTATGGTCATGACCTAGCTCCATGTGACTTTTATATGTTTAGGCACCTTAAAGATGCTCTACATGGACATAGATTCTCTACGAATTTGGAGGTGGAAAATTTTGCCCAAATTGATGTCCAGACAACCACACATTTTCTTTCCTCGGGGATCTGATGACCTTGCAAAAAGATGGGTTAAGTGTATTATTGAAAAGGATGGTAATTATATAGAAAAAAATGTACGTTCCTACTCCTTATAATTTGTTTTTTATTAACTCTTTCCTAGAACATATTGACTCACGGCAGCCCAAAATAAACTTTATTTGGAAATGCTCAAAAAAAAGGTCTATATTTTTGCTTTGTTTTGCAGTTTCTATGCTCATTAAAATTTCTTCACAAAATATTTAGCGCACAGTTATCAGTATAATCCATTGACTCAAAAGAGCGCTTATTGTGGACTCCTTACTATGTATTCTGAAAAGGAAACAGTTCTCAGAAATTCTTAGATTTCACGTACTGGAAAGTTTATTTCATCACGTTCACCTCAGTTAAACGGATGTTCTCGATTACTGATTTTTTTTTTCCAAGAATTTTCGACACTTTATTGAAAAAATCAACGCCAGCTTTTAAACATAAAATTCGGGATCCACAAAAGTCTTGGCCCCTAAAAATGACTAAATTATATTGCACTTAATCATTGCACCAAACAAAATCCATATTTTCCTCACTAAATCCGGAAATTCACTATATACGGGCTTGTTATATGCGAGTCCTCCTATATATAATATTTGCCTAAAACAAATTGTTCTTACTTTAAATACGACAGTTCAAATCACGTTGATACCTTTGTGTACTCTCTGTTTTATAAAAGACAGGCAGTAGCTAAACTTTTATGCCCGAAGTCACCCCACTTCCCACTACTGGGCGGGGAGAAAAACTTTGAATTTAGATTTACTCGCCTTTCCAACGAATTTCATCTGTCCTGATATAGAAACAAGTTGTCACAATTTTTAATATTTTTAAAATTAAAATTAGGCCTCTGTCAGACTTACGAAAATTTGCTTACGATACAGAGAATCGATCAACGTGCATTTTTTCTACTTCTAAAATTTATTTGGGGTAAAAAAAAAAATTCTGCCTTCACTTGACAAAGGGAGCAGTTGGCTCCCGAAACGTCGTGTTTTTAAACCTTACGCCAGTGTCGAAATAACTGTTTGTTATCAAAATAATAAAAAAGCTTCGTACCGCTGAATAACAACTCATTAACAGCAAAAGCGTGTATTTTGTTTTAAAACTTCGAAAATCAGGTTTTAATTTTTAACTGCATAGCTAATTTTTGAATGCGGTCACAAGATAAATAAATAAATAAATAAATAAAGTAGTATTGAAAAAGTGCTTTCTCGAAAGGTAGTTTTATTCACCACATTTTCGGATGTCACGTTGCTGGTACACGGCTAATAAGAGAAATGTGTTCCTTTACATTAATTAGGTAGCGAAAGAAGAAGAAATGTGGTGGGGCTTTTACGTAAATGTAAAAGCATAAGCAGGTAAAAAATGGAGAGAAGCCCTTGCATGCTACTTCCTAACGTAAGAACTGAATGCCTAAATACACTATCAGTAGAAAAACTTCAAAGTTTCGTTCCTGAAAACCTCAACTTAGCTGAGTTGTTAAATATCTCTCGGGGGAACACAGTAAGTTAATATTTCATAAAACACACCAGTTTCGCCAAATTTGAAGAGTTTTTAAACTAAAGATAACATCTGCTTAAAAAGAGAATTCAGACGAATAAATTTATCTTTTTTTGTTTTTTGTTTCCTATAACATTTAAATCTTAATTCTTAGTCTCACATCGACATCCATCCATTGGTTCAGACCCTAGCATTTCAGTCAGTTGTCAAATTTACTTCCAATGGAATTTTTTAACTCGACGTGGAAGAAATTTTAATAAATTAAATAAGGTAATTTTTGAACAAAACATGACACATTAAATAACACGCAAGCGTTCGTTCTTGACCACCACTAGCGCTTTCGAGGTTCCACTAAGGGAAAAGTTTAAATTACGGCCTTGGGGGTGCCGTTGTGCTTTTCCTGTTAGCCAATGTTAATTTTGCTTACGGGGAGGGGAGGTTGAAATTGACAAATATTGCTTACGTCATACTTGAATGCTTCTTAACTAAAAAAAAAAAATCCCTGATTTTTCCAGCAAAATTGCCTGATCAATCACAAGCAGCTTTCAACGGAACTTCCGTTGTGGTGGTTAATGGCTTCACGCCCGTGGGAGATCTGGATATTCAAAACAGTGGTTAGTTACGGGTTTCGCTGACATTTCCACGTTTGACCAAAAAATCTGCTTTTTCGCTGACTTTTCCCCAAACCTTTAGGGACCATTTCCAATTCTTTGACAATTACAGGTTCTCCTAGTACGCGGGAACCCTGTGCGTTTCTTATATCGACAGCTGTTTGAAGACCAGATAATATAAAGTTTCATCAGAGGAGATTCGTAACAATTATTACTTCGACATGGGTTAACGTTTAAAAATAACGTTTCGGGAGTTTTTTTTTTTAAATTAGCTTACACCAGTATCGAAATAATAGTCGTTAATCGTTAAAGCTCAAACGTTTGTTAGCCTATATTTCAAACTTTGAGCTACGCACATGCTAACGATTTTTTTACGCAGCGCGTATAATATGTATATATCGGATACATCTTTCATGTGCATTTTGCCAAATCTTGACATCCACCTATATTTTATTAGAATTACTCACTTCGTCGGGTACCTGTTTGTCAGGCTACTCTTGTACATTCGTTGGTGAGAAGAACAGATAACCGAGAAAATCAAAAACCAATTTCTGACCTCAAAGTCACCAACTGAAGAAAACCTTTAATTCGCAAATTAATTTTGCGAGTGAGACTTATCAATAAGAGGAATCGTTTTATTGCTATAAAAATAAATCCTAGTAATTCTGCTTGTATCCCCATTTCTTGTAGAATAAACATCGGACAGAGGCGCATGGGTTATTTCGGCCCCAAATTATGGAATTCACTCTCTGACGACATGAAAAATATCCGTTCAATGTATTTATTTAAAATGCATATTCGTACGTACTTACTAAATCAATAGCCCACAATTCTTGCCATTTTTGTCCAATTTCTCTCATTTATATATTTATTTTTATTATATATATAGTTATTTATTTATTTAAAAAAAAAAGGGTTGAATGTGGGGAGGGAATTAGAAAGAAAATTTCTCTATGCGTGACACAAGCTTTGTCAAACCTTTGGTTTTTTTTCTTGTGTCACCCAGGCTTTTTCATGATTTTAATATGTTTAACATTTTACGTATTTTATTGCTGAAACTGAATAAACTGAAAAACTGAATAAAAATTATCGACCCAAGGATCACGAAGCGTTCAAAAATCGACGGCAAAGTTTCCTTTAGTTATTAAAACTATCTCCATCACCCAAAATTGCACACTTCATCCTGAAATGAATGAATTTTAACCTGCATAAACAGGCTTAAGACAATTGATTGAATTGCACAAACCGAAGCAATATTCAAAAACCCTCGAGAAGAACGGGACATCTGAAGCCGCAAAGTACTTACCTGTACGGTACAAAGGGTATATAGAGTCGTCGGAGTTTTAATGTGTAATGTGCCCGTCAGTACTAAATTAATAGCCGTTTTTCATTACGACAAAGCCACTTACGAGATGAACAATATGAGTGCTGACCTTGAAAACAAGGGCGGGCCAAACCACGGGCGTCGTATGACCAACACCCGTAGCCTAAAGGATCTTCATTCCAAGCAACCTTATGTCACGGATAAGCCATTGCCGAAAGAACCCAAGGTCAACAAGTAGACCTTCGTTTCTCTCCCCACGGTAGAGATTAACTTCGTTAAATCTGCCGATGGGAAGGGGGCCGCGAACGATTCCCATACCGGGTGGTTACGCAAGTTGCGGGAAATCACCTCGGATTAGGTCCGAAAGAAACGAGAATAATTAATACAACGTAACGAGTAAACGGGATTTTAACAAAACGGTTACTACGAAATACAGCTGATATCGAAAGGTACGGCTCGTTTAAGACGGGGAAAAATGAATATTGGGCGCGTAGGCTGCAATCTGCGGGCATAGGCTCTTTAATCTACAGAATATATTCTTCAAATACAGAAGAATTCAAAAATTCTGAATCTCCGATACAGAAGTACATACGCACCCCCACAAAGAAAACGTCACAAGAAACCTGTTTACGAACTTCATTTTTGAAAATAGCAAAAGCAATATATTTGACAAGTTCTATTCTTATTTAAAAAAAAAAAAGGACGTAATTTTTTTGTGTTCGAGAAATGTTGAACGTTTTAATCTATACGATATATGGGTGTCCATATGAGTATGTAAAGTACGATTCCTGTTAATGTAAATAATCGTTATCGTAATCGTATCGCGTTAACCCGCAGTTGCGCTGGGGAGTTAGATGAATTGTAAAAGTCGCGCATGTGTAATACGTTAGCACGTTCTACTTAAAAGTTAACTATGCAGAGACTGAGGCTCTTGATGTTCTGTTTTCGTTAGTAATAGTAACTAGATCGAGTGAACGCTAGTCATGAGCTGTGATATTTGTCTAGTAAGTTCTTTTAGTTACGTTAATAAATTCTGTTGGTTATTTAAAGAGTATTTATTTGCCGAATGCCTGCACATCAACATCTTCAAACATTGCAGTTTTAAATCATCCAGCATTGCAGCCCGTGGATAAATAATTGGAGTCAGATGCAACTGTCGTTTACCAAATCCGTAGTAGTAGTATATAGGTTGGAAGCCGGTAATGGCTACGATATCAGTATTGCTGCCTACCTTGTCACATTAACTCGTCCCTACTACATTGGTGACTTTCTTTTCGTGAAGTTCGAATGTTGAACACGATTAGTGACTATTATGCGGTGCTGCAATTACTTGGATTTTACGTGCAATATTTTTTTGCAAGTGCGTATTTTTCGGCAATTACGTTCGTCTATTTGTGATATCACGGAACTTTCAACATGTATCCACCGTTTGGCTGGACATTGCTAGAGCGTCTTACGTATTTCGTATCGTTTTTCATAGTCGATATTTGAAGGGCTGTTATAATTGTTTTGCCTCGCTGATGAAAATAACCTTACACTGCTGACTTTTATTTTCCTCCGTGTGTCGTTTTCGTGAAAATGGTCACATGACCTGAACTTCGTAATCGAACTTTGCTTGCACTATAGCTTTACTGGCGGATGTCTGAAGTATTCCACACAGTGACTGTACTGCACTACCTGGCGATAATTGACGGGGATTCTTCAACCTGAGTGTGCACGTTAGGTGAGTACAGTAGTTTGTGGTTTTCCTCCTTGCAGGTGTTTGCGCGTGCTGCGGCGCTTCCTCGTTTTGTTATGTGTGGGTGCGCGAGTCATTGCAACCGTTTTCTGTAACAGATATTATAATGTATATCATATTTTTGTTGTACATTTGATATTTATATTGTTTTTTGCAAAAATGGCTTCAAAAAGTGATGACCCTCTTGGAGTAGGTTGTGACCAAAATGGTGATGCTGGTGTTGATAATACTGATAATGGTGTTAATACCGGTGGTGATAACAATGCCGTTCAGTCCAATGATAATAATAGCATAGCCAGAGTTGGTTTTCGAGCACCGCCATTTTGGCGTGCAAATACTGAACTGTGGTTTTGTCTGATGGAATTGCATTTTCATAACGCAGGCATTACTAGTGAACATACCAAATACAGCAGTATCACCATCTTGTAGCATCGTCAGACAGTGTGAATGATAATGGTAATTATCGCTCGGCTTCGCGGAATCATTCGGTTTCGCGGGATTATGCGACATTGCGTAACCGTTCAGGCAGTCAGGAACATTCCGGTTCTTCAGATAATGTTGAATTTAGGGGTAACAAACGACTTTTGTTTTTCGTAAATCAAGTGACGGATTATGTTTTTTTCATTTTCGTTTTGGCGATAAAGCCAAAAGGTGTACTTCACCTTGCAATTGATCGGAAAACTAATTCGCTCGTCCGATATAGCAGGGTCGGATAAAATAGAGCAAGTTAACCGCTTGTATTTTAAAGACAGAGGTACCAATTGTTCATTCTTAATTGATAGTGGTGCTTCTTTATCAGTTATTCCTAGGACTTTGGTCAAAGGTTATCGTCCCAAAAGCGATTTTCTTTTATATGCAGCCAATGGCACTAGCATAGATACTTTTGGAACGGTGTTCCTTAACCTTAACCTCGGTCTTAGAAGACAATTTAGCTGGACTTTTGTAGTAGCGGATGTTTCAAAACCAATTTTGGGAATTGATTTTTTGGAAAAACATGAATTGCTTATAGACGCTAGGAATTGCTGTCTCGTAGATGGAGTTACTTCTTTAACTTCAAGTTGCATGGTTAAATTACCAGTTTTTGGTTTAACTGTAGTGACTGATGAATTGCCATACCACTCACTTTTGAAAAAATACCCTGCTATACTCAATCCATCTCTCTTAGGTGCTCGGATTGACCATGATACTGTCCATTGTATCATTATCAGGGGACCAGCTGTTTTTGCGAAGGCCAGGCGGTTATTGTCTGATAAGTTAACCTTCGTTAAGCGGGAATTTAAAACCTTGGTTGATATGGGGATAGTTAGGCCATCTTCTAGCCCACGGTCTAGTCCTATTCACTTTGTGCCCAAGGGAGACAGGGGTTGGCGCATATGTGGAGATTATCGTCAGCTCAACGCGATTACAGAGCCTGACCGATATCCTATTCCACATATTCAAGATTTTGCTCTCAGTTTAGCGGGAAAGAAAGTGTTTACCAAATTAGACTTGGTCAAGGCTTTTCATCAGATACCAGTTGAAAAGGAGGACATTTCTAAGACCTTAGTAGATGCACCAATGGAGTTATTTGAGTATACACATATGGTGTACGGCTTTCGTAACGCTGCGCAAAATTTTCAGCGTTTTATCGATGAGATGTTGCGAGGTGTTCCAAATTACTATGCACATATAGACGACGTATTGGTAGCTTTAGAGTCATTAGAATGCCATCGTAAGGATTTAGAAAAAGTATTCGAGCGATTTAATTCATATGGTTTGATTATTAACAAAAAAGTGCGTCTTTGGGCAGAGTGAGTTGTCATTTTTCGGTTGCCAGGTCTCAAGCAAAGGTGTAGCCCCGTTGCCCGAGAAAGTCAAAGTGCTGAACGAGTGCCCTCAACCCGCAACTGTCACTGAGCTCAGATGTTTTCTAGCCACGTTAAATTATTACCATAGGTTCTATGAGCCTTCTGCGGCAATACAAGCTCCTTTACACGATTTGATAAAAGGTAGTAAAAAAAGACACATCGACAGTTAAATGGTCAAAAGAAAGTATTCTGGCATTTGAAAAATGTCGTAAAATAGTTAGTGAGGCTATAATTTTTTGGCTTATCCCAAATCAGATGCCAAAATCTCAATAATGATAGTTGCTTCCATTGTTGCCATTGGCGCGGTGTTGCAGCAATATCAGAATGGCATGGTTGAACCCTTGGAATTTTTTTCCAGAAAATTAATTAGGGCAGAGACAGAGTATAGCGCTTATGATAAAGAATTGCTTGGGCTGTATTCCGCCATTCGTCATTTTAAACATTCATTGGAAGATAGAACTTTTTGTGTTTTTACTGACCATAAACCTTTTACATATGCTTTTAAGTAGGTAAGTGAAAGTGTTCGCCACGACAACAAAGGCAGTTAGAATATATTTCTCAATTCACATCAGACATAAGGTGTATCTCGGGTAGCCAAAATAGCATAGCTGATGCACTTTCGCATATTTCTATAATAGACATCTGTGATGATTTGGAGTACGGTGCGATGGCTCGGGCGCAGGAAAGTGACCCCGAGTTGGCGTTGTTGCGCGCGCGATCATCTGGCCTTGAGTTTAAGCCCATGACTGTACCACCGTCAGATCTTCCAGTCTGGTGCGACACATCAGGTGGCACTGTACGACCATATGTGCCAGAATCTTTTCGGCGCAAAGTATTTTTAGTATTGCATAACCCATCTCATCCAGGAGTTAAAGCTAATGTTGATCTAGTTCGAAGAAAATTCATTTGGAAATCAATGAAGCGTGACATTGCAGCATGGGTTCGGTCGTGCCTCGATTGCCAACGAAGAAAGATACACCGCCATGTTAAATCTCCGCTTATGTCCTTTCCATTACCTTCTTCAAGATTCAGTCATATACACCTGAATATAGTAAAACACTTACCTAGTTCTGAAGGTTATGTTTACTTATTGACGTGCGTCGATCGATTCACACGCTGGCCAGAAACTTTCCCTATCAAGGACATTATCGCCCAGGTAGTAGCAGAAACATTTGTTAGTGGATGGGTAGCCAGGTTTGGCGTTCCGCAGCAAGTAACCACTGACCGAGGACATCAATTCGAAAGTAATTTTTTTCAGATTCTTACAAAGTTTCTCGGAATCAGCAAGAATGATACTACTGTGTACCATCCATCCGCAAACGGTTTAGTGTAAAGATTCCACCGACATCTTAAAGCAGCATTAAAATGTTAGAATGCACAAAGTTGGACTACAATCCTGCCGATGATTTTACTAGGTAGGTTTTGCTCCGAGCATTCTTACGTCAGGACCTAGGTTCATCGGTCGCCGAATTAGTTTATGGAGAACCTATACGCCTGCCTGGAGAGGTTTTGGGGACAGTGATAAAGCAGCGAATTAGCATGGAATACATAGCTAAGGTACGGAAACACATGTAACGTTTGCAGCCTGTCCTAACTATTCGTCGCCAGCTAAAAGATGTATTTATCCATAAAGAATTGTCATCGGCCACACATGTTTTTGCCCGGCAAGACCGCGTTAGAAGACCACTTCAACAACCATACGCAGGCCCTTTTGCAGTTATCAAATCGGGACCTAAAATTTTCACCTTGGACATGAGAGGAAAGACAGTTTCTATAAGCAGATTAAAGCCTGCCTTCCTTTTCAACGTAAAGACTTCTTCGGATGAGTCAACCTCCGGAAAAGGACAGCTACATCAGACTAGTGATGCACAGTCCACGTCGAGGGAAGTTCGCACGAGATCCGGCCGTGTCGTGCGCTTTAGACTTTGTTATGTCGCGTTCTCCGGGGTTTCACGCTGGCGGGGGAGTATTCTGTAGCGTACGATTCTTGTCAATGTAAATAATAGTTATCGTAATCGTATCGCGTTTCCCCGCAGTGGCGCTGGGGAGTTAGATGAATTGTAAAAGTCGCGCATGCGTATTGAGTTAGCGTGTTCTATTTAAAAGTTAGCTATGCAGAGATTCTCTTGATGTTTTGCTTTCCTTAGTAATAGTAACTAGTTCGAGTGAATGCTAGTTAGTCATGATCTGTGATATTTATCTAATAAGTTCTTTTAATTACGTTAATAAATTCTGTTAGTTATTTAAAGAGTATTTATTTGCCGAATGCCTACACAGCAACATCTTCAAACATTGCAGTTTTAAATCATCCAGCATTGCAGCCCGTGGATAAATAATTGGAGTCACATGAAAACGTCGTTTACCAAATCCGTAGTATGTAGGTTGGAAGCCGGGAATATCTACGATATCACTATACTCCTCAGCAGCTAGGACATCGTATATGATATCGGTATTGCCTACCTTGCCACATTAACTCGTCCCTACTACAAGTAGATCGAGGTGAGAAAAAATGATTACCTTCTTCTCATAGCCATTTTAAAGTGAATGTACAAGATACTAAAATGCTACAAAAATAATTGATACTGCTTGACAATTAGTAATGAGCTAAAAAGTACCTTATTTTAAAATGTGACTGTAAAACTTTTGAAAGTAAATGCATAGCAGAATCGGGCAAATAAAATTTTTAAACGGCTAGGGAAGGGGGGGGGCTCAAGCCCCCTTATATGGGCGCCCATGATACGATATGCAAATTTACACAGCGTAGCTTTTCAGGGTTAAGTTTGGCACATATATACAACCGAGATTTATATGTACTTACATTTTTCCATGAACTACCCCTGCTTTATCACATATTGGTTCCTCCTGTGTGGAATACATTTCTTAATGAATTGAAAAAACTTAACTCATTTTCCTGATTTAAAAATAGTTTACACACTTATTTAAGTACAGTCGGTATTCATTATATGTTCACCCGCTTTTAAGGTCACTCCGTTTATATAATCACTTTTTGAAATCCCTGCTGATTTAACAGGAATTTTGTGTTAAACTGTCCCGCATATATAGTTAGTTCGCAATTTCTAAACCCGCATATACGGTTACCTTGAAAATATATGTGAGAAGACAATCTGGCGGTTTGATAGAATTTTTTAGAAGAAAAAAAAAAAGTTGCTTTCATTGCAGACAATTGTACTGCTGACTACAGAATTTCAAATTCAACTGAACTCCCTTTTTTTTTTTTTACTTCCAAATAGCACCAGTGTTTGTTTCCCAGCCCCTAGATCAAGGAGTTAATCAAAACTTCAGGGTCAACTACCTTTAGCTTCTCGTGAAGGACACGATTGCTACAACTGAGTAAAAGAACATTCTTACGTGCCTGCGTTAGATGGACAAATCTTGGACTATGGTGTCAAAGAAGACCATTCCAAATTGCTTCAGACATGCGGGCTTTATTTATGCCTCAGGAAATGATGAATCATCGGACTCCGAGGATGATAATGACGTGCCCATTTTCGAGCTTGCGTAACGTTTACGGGATCGAGACTCTACTATTCTCGATGAAGTGTCAAATACAGCATATGTGACAATTGACAACGATGTCGCTACTAACTCTGAAGCTTTCAGACTTGAAATCGTGTCTCAAGTGTTACATCCAAATGCTATCGGAAGTGATGACGATGAGAGTGATTGTGAATTTGAAACAACTGAGTCCGTCGTAACTCAGGCAGAAGCCCTGAAGGCATTAAATGTAGTTAGATGCTTTTTCACGAATACTGAACCAGTGGGAGAACATTTCAAAACTGTTCGTGACATAGAAAAAGTAGTGCAAAAAACTAAGCCAACATAAATGCAGTCCTGTATGACTGAGTACTGTACTATTTTAAACGTTTGGTAACTACTGCTTCAATTTAAAGATTTTAAAACTAAGGAATTAATTTCCTCATTATTCTACTTGCTTATACTTTATTTTACTAATATTATCTAAGATTTAGTTAAAATACATTCGAAGACACTTCAATTGTAATCATTTTTCGTCAAAATTTTCTCACACCGTATATATCGTCACCCCGCTTATGTCAGATTTTTTCAGGCACGCAGGGTGACCTTATGTCTATCATTGACTGTAGTTTATAATTTGTTTTCGGCATAAATAACCATGTACTCTTTGCTCTAGGATTCAGCACTAGTGGAAGAGCTGGGTAGCAAGGGCTTTATCAGATATTAAAGGCTTTTCCTATCGCTGCCTAGGAAAAATGTCAATACAGTCGAACCTCATTACGGTGAATTACTTTTAACATAAACTGGATCCTGATTCATCGCCAACAATGACGTACAATCCCATCCTTTCCGGATAACGCGAACTACTTTTAACACGAACACATTTGTTACCGTGTGTGTTCTCATCAATAGGGTTCGACTGTAGTTAAAGTTACATGTTGCAATACATTTTAATAATGTACATTTTGCCTAAAGGTTTATCATTACATTCGAATAACCAGTCAACAACATCTTAAACTATTTGTCAAAGCCGATAGATTACATTGAAGTAGAAATTATGTAAAAATAATATTACCTGACGTTAAAACATAATTACACATTCTTTAGAAGGACAATAGTTACAAGCATAGCATTTGAACTCAACGGGCTGGCTTAAAATTACAATAAACTTGATCGTACGTACATGCACGGTCGTTCAGTGGTTGCATCAAGTTGGTTAGTTTTGCAATCCCGATGGGGGGGCCCATCGCGTTTTCTTTTTGTGTGTGTGTGTGTAATTTACAAGTTAATTTAAAATGTATACGCGTGAGAGAGAAAAATAAATAAATAATAAAAACTAAAAATCGCGCCCATATTAAATGGAAACAGCTTGGTTATAAAATGCAAAAAATAAATACATAACTAAATAAAAAAAATATAATAATAAAAAAAGGAGGCGGAAAGGTATAAGCTAGTGAGTTCACGTCACCTTAACCTTGACCTTTTAAGAGCTAATAATTCTCGCAGATAAATTGTTTAAAGAAATGGAAAAAAAAGCAACATACATATTCTCGTGATTTCATTTGCTCATATTAAATACAGTGAAAATCGTTTATAACGACCAATTGCATATAACGATGGAATTTTTACAAGAAGTTTGGTTTGCTATTCTACTCCATACTAAATATATTGGTTATAACGACATCGTATATAACGATGAAACCTGCTATAACGACAGAAATTTGGTAGTCTACGTAGATTCTAAGTAGGGAAATTCATATCGGATATAACGACGCGACTTGACAGTCATAAAGCAGAACCAAGTGGGATTGTTATTAAAATTTATACGTTATTCTAATTTTGTTTATTTACAAATATCCGAGAAATTTTTATTACTGCTAAACCTGAATATTGAAGATAACGAACCGTTAAAAAAAGCCACGTGATTTATTAATTGAATAACACGAAGGTCATATTCTTTAGAGGCCTATTTTATTTTTTCAGCGTAGGGCCCATAAAACTCTTAAACGGGACGGAAATGGCTGAGGATTGGATTAATTACGCGAATGTAAGTGGGGCTATGGATCTTGTATACTCGGTGAAATCGTCTACTTATTACTATTAGTTCGTATGGCAATTAACACGGTTAATGGTAATGCAATTAATGTTGCGTTACACTGAAAGAATTAATCTAAAAGAGAGGAGGCTTTGGAGGCTTATATAAGTTTTGTACTCATAAATTGAGTCGAGCATTTTATGGAATTAGATGTGTTATTACTAATGAGTTTACTTAAGATTAACTAGTACCATTGGCAGATCCAGCGAGGGGCGGAAGGGGCAATCGCCTCCCCCGCGTTAGTGCTGAATAGGAAAAAAATGGAGACGATGAAGAATATTTTATGTCTTGTTTGTTACAACTGTAATAAATAAAAGTCTTACACTGGTGTCCAAATTCTCTAAGTCTTCAAGAAATGCGATTCAGACTTTTTTAACGAATCTACAAGCTTCTCGCCCTTTAACTACGTTTTCAGTAAGTCTTGCTTCAGCAGAACGTAGTTTTTTTTTTATCGTTGAAGCGCTTACAAACTTTGCTTCGAACTCGGATAAATATTGATGTAAATAAAGTGATTGACAAATTTTCAAAGAAACCAAGATGGCTTGACTTTGCACTTTACTTACTAAACTACGCAATAATTTTCAACACTCACATAAAAATAAGTAATATAAATTACTAAATTACTCAACCTACTAAACTTAAAATCTTTTAAAGAAAATTTGCTTATTATCAAAAAGTGAAATAATTACAATGTTTTTATAGTTTAAATTTAAACTTGTTCTATTAATTACATTGTAAATTATCATTTTTGTTATTGTATATGTCTCCTTTACTAGGTTATCCTTCTGTCATACTCGACTATAATCTACCCTAAGCCATATAGTTTAATTAAAGAAAAGCCCAGCTTTAATTCATTGTCTTAAATTAAATATTTTGGTGAAGATAAAGGAAGGCTAGTAATATAACAACATTTACTTAAACTATTTAACAGTCCAAAACTAAAACTTTTCCTGGTGAGGGCCCCGAAACCGCTAACCCCGTAACGACATCATGGATCCGCCCTTGACTAGTACCGGTGTAAAATGTTTATATAAAGTTACTAGAGGTCCCGCTGAGTAGTAAGGGGCTAAGTACGATTGTACCTAAAATTGTACAAAACCTTAATCCTTTACGTGTATTATTGAACGTTTCGAAGTGACGGATTGAATTTTGTCGTATAATAACAGAAATACGGCCGAAGATCAGTCATTTTGGGGAACGAGAACTGCCCTGATTAACACCCGAATTTCGAAGGAGAAAGTATTGACTTCCATGATTCGGGTTCATGTTTAGTGTTTATTGCTTGCTGCTAAGTTATAACTATTTATTTAGTGTCACTACGCGTGTCATTATTAATAATAGTATTATTACTATTTTAGCCTATGGTCTTACGATGGAATTCCTGTGACTGGCCGTTGGTTGTATTCGTTCCGCCTGGTCGGAGATAGATGGTGCTAACATATATCGACGTTGGCCCGGTTTTATGTAAATACACCGATTGCCAAGGACCGTTCTTAGTGATTTCAATAACTTGAATTGTATAATTCTATAACCCCAAATAAATACTGAAATTATAGATTGCTCTCGTTTGTTCTACACGTATCCACTTCAGAGGCTTCAAAATATTGTGTGGGTAGGAGTCACTAATCTGACGGAAAGGAAGCCTTTAGCTCTACAAACTACGACCGTTCTCCTAACCTTTGATCAATTTCATTGTTGTGAACCTAAGCCACATGGATTGGATGGAGCAAACTTGTAATATAGTGATGACACTGACAACTAAACATTTGTAATCTCATTATTACATTTATCACTTGTGTTGAATTAGAATGATTTCTAGTTGAAAAACTTACCGACGTCCTTTTATTAATGTGATGCACTTATTGCTCAATTATAAATACTGAGAAATTACAATTCAGTGCAAATTATTTATAAATTTTTGGGATCGCCTTGAATTGTACTCATCTATTAAATGTTACATTTCCATTGACGAAAAGTCCCTTACTGAAAAAGTTATTCAGAGTAAACAACATAAAAGCGTGTAACCCTTTCAACGCAGGTGATACTGGGGATTGGAACACAGAATTAGGATAACACGTGGTTTTCTCAAAAGAAGATACAATTTTACTTTTACAAAACATCACATAAAAGACATGAGAAACAAAACAAAAAAAAAACCCTTTAGAGCGACTTGACAGTCACCAAGCAGAGCCCCCCCGCCCACGTGGATTAGTTATTAAAATTTTAGCGTTATTCTAATCTTGTTTATTTACAAATGTCCGAGAAATTTTTATTACTGCTAAACCTGGATATTAAAGATCATGAACCTCAAAACAAAAGTGATTTATTAATTGAATATCACGAGGGTCATATTCTTAAGGAGTCCATTCTATTTTTTCAGCGTAGAGCCCACAAAACTCTTAAACCGGCACTGTTCTGAAGTCATTAGTATAATATAATAAATACTATTTATTACATTTGTTTTCTACATTATATACTTTAGTAGTATTTTCTACAATTTTTTCAATTTAAAAAACTAAGAAAGTACTATGTACTTAGTTTGGCTATAACATAATATAAACGGAAATTAAATTCATTATAATTAAGTATATTTTTATTTAATTTTGAAACCAAACAGTTTAATAGTTTTTGCTGTCAAAATAATGTATAAAACTCTAGAGTACATTGCTATAGGCTACTATGATTTTAAAAAGACATCCTTTATAACGACTATCGGTTATAACGACCGAATTTTCACGGTCCCTTGGAGGTCGTTATAACCAATTTTTACTGTATATAAAATGAATACGTAACGACCAATATGACATCGACAGCCTAAACTGTCATCAATATCAATTCCAAACTACGTATGCCAATTTTTGCAGCCATTACGCCAACCCTTGGAAACTAACTAACGTTATCAGAATAATAATACTAAATGATTATAAAGGGATTAATGAAACGCAATGAGCGTAAAATTCGAGGTAGAACGAAGCAGAATACATTAAAGTGAGTAACAACGTTGAGAAGCGTGGTTTTGGCTGTTGTGAAGCCACAGGCAGTCGAATCCTGACGAGACACCGTTTCGTCTGTCAGGAACGCTTCTCTACACTAATTTTAATATATTCTGCGTAGTGCTACGCCGAATTTTGACATTCGTAGTTTAATGTATACTATTCATTTGCCGTTAAATTCTCAAACTTGCTTTTACTCCACGTTGGAGAATGGCGTTTCTTTTTGGTCTTTTCATGAGTGGTAAGAGGATGGGAAACACATGTAAAATATACATATTGTGGAGTTATTATCATTAAATACACAATTACCTATAGGACTTCTCTAGCTAAGAAAAACTTTGAAAGCCGGTAATGACTAAACTTTTTATTCTAACTTTGCTTTTTATGAATTGAATATTAAGTAACAGTTCATCTTACAAAAAAATTAAATGAAATAAATAAATAAATAACAAAAAATTCTCCAATGAGCATTAATAAAATACTCCGTTTACGTTTCTACTTTTGTTTTAATAATTATTAATAATTTTTTTGGCACCCATACCTATGAGTTCAAGCTAGAGCTGTTTTCGGAAAGAAAAAGAAGAAACATCGTCCCGGTCCGGAGTCAAACTGGAATGAACCCCTGAGTCGAACTCCGTATGTACCAGAGTGCCTGAACCTACTAGACTACCAGAACATGAGAATAATGCTCTCTTTCTTCATATTTAAGGTTTATAACAGGGTGTCTACCCAAATTCTATTTCAAACTTCCCTGACTTTTCCAGACCAAATCTTAATCGATTTCAAGTCGCTAATTACAGTAAACAACACACAACGCATTAAAATTTGCGTAATAAAAATAAGTTTCAAGACCATAAAATCCACTAACACAAACTCCAAAGCCATTTATAACTCAATTAAAGTGAATTTACAAATTCAAAAGCTGTATTAAAAAGTGTATTTCTTTACACTAAAAACTTGTACTAATTAAATATTTACAACAACGTTTCCATTTGGCCCTTTTTGGGTTCATTATAAACGATTTCATTATAGCTAGACGCTTGTTACAGGGGCACTCTGAAAGTTAAAGAGGGGCTCAGAAAATTATAGAGGGAGCTTAAAATTCTTTAATATTTTAATGTATTTTATTAATATATTTAATAATACTAAATATATAAGTAGACTAATATATTTAAAATTAATAAATAAATTTCTTAAAATAAATTTTGCATTGAAAACTTATAAATTTTAGTATACCTCTCTATAATTTCCCCTATCCTTATTATAAAGTATATGAAGACTCAAACGTATATAAAAAAAATTACATACACAAGATCTACCGTAGAAAGCTATTTTGAATACATTTTTAACGTTAAAGAACAATCATTGTCATGTACAATTTCGTACAAAACAAAAAATTTAAAATAAGATTCTACAATATTTGATTTTTGAGAACAAACATTTGCCAGGGGGAGCCGATTAGTTTTCCACGGGGGGGGGGGGCCCAGCCCCTATAGCCCTAGTCTGGCTACGGCGCTGGTAAGCATTGTTGTTCTATATTAAAGAAATCATTTGGTTACCAAATATTTTCAGCTGCTCTAATATAGAACAGCAATGCTCTAATATAGAATAATTGCTCTAATATAGAATAATTGC
The DNA here is from genome assembly GCA_006491805.2 of Dysdera silvatica. Lineage (NCBI taxonomy): Eukaryota > Metazoa > Arthropoda > Arachnida > Araneae > Dysderidae > Dysdera > Dysdera silvatica. Next base: position 2,967,032 of record QLNU02015360.1, on the reverse strand, counting down.
TCTAATATACAATGCTCTAATATAGAACAACAATGCTTATAAAATAAGGTTACAAAATGGAACTTCATTTATTTTATATGCTACATAATTAATCCTGAATTTTTCCAAAGAATTATGCCAGTGAATAAAAAGATTAAAACCAGACACTTCACGAAGTCTATGGAAAAGAGAGAGAGAGAGAGAATTGCTGACAGTACTTCTAAACACACACCAGTTCTTTTCATATTAGGTATGGTTTAATTCTAATCACACATCCAATACATAAGAATCTTACGGATGTCACAACTATAAACGCGATAACAAACATTATTCGTTGAAACAAGAGATGCGACGGGAAATTTGAAGCAAGCTTTTTGGGAATGAAGAAAAGACCGGAAATAAGAAAGGGAATTTTAAATATTTGATGAAATTTCAAATGATTTAGTGAAAATATAAGATATATTTTAATAAGCTGAAAAGAAAAGCCGATGTTCGCAAGGGATTCCATTTTATGTAGTCAGAAGAGGGAGGAATTATGATTATGTTATGAATGACCGATGATGTTATCATCGGTCATTTAAAAACATATTAAACGTATTTATCTTTAATATGTTTTTTTATGTTTAAACTTTTTAAAATTATACACCCACATACACAGAGAGAGAGGTGGGGGGGGTGGGAGACGTAAAGACATTTTTTTAAAATGAAAAATGCATTTTTTAAAATTTCAAGTATTGAAAATTTTGAGGGTGGAAAATTTTCCCACCCACATCTTTAGTCAAGACATAAAGCCATCGGGACATGTTTTTTAATGTTTTTTTTCGTGGGAATAACATACTTTTATTCATATTATTATTTCTGCGAATATAAAGAAGAGTGACCAGCCGCTGAAGTTACATACTTCTACTTTGACTTTAATCGAGCATTTACATAAAATGTTAACTATAATGCCGTTATATAAGTCATCATTGCATATCACATCAAGTATCCCGACTTAACGAATAAGAACACACAGTTAGAAAACTATAAAAAGAGAAGCAGGCCATTCCTTAAATCAGAGTTGAAAAGGCTTTAAGATATTTAACAACTTGGCCTATGGAAACTTCATATAGGTTATGGGAGGAAAACGCCTCTCCTTTGTCCTTCATACCGAGGACACGTAAAAATATAACAAGTATCATTTTTTAATAACAGAATTTTAACGGGGGTGTGAAACAGCATTGAGGTTCAAACACTTGATACTTAAAAAAATCCAAACGCAAAATGTCACCTATCAATAACTTAATGATGCTAACGTTAGTATCGCTTTTTGAATTAAGTCTGAAGATCCAAGACATGGAATCTTCTATATCAGAGATGGTAAAACAGCTTTGAGCGATATTATTACCACGATACAAGTAGTATAGATTTGATCATAACTGGATTATTTTCGAACTTATGAACATGTGAGTCATATGAACCATAAGGTGTAGTCATGATCAAATCTATACTAAAATTTTAGTCTATACTAATGATTTCTCATAACCTGTCGGATAAAGACTGAGATTTTGAGAACTCACGATCGTGGTTATATATTCTTTAAGGTGAGTTGGCGAAATAACTTCTAAAACTCACATCAATACGTCGTTTAAAGCGCATTCGATCTACGGCCAATAACACCCCCATAACCCTTTTCTATCAAAACGATATACTTTATTTCCCTCCATCTATATGTTTGCAGCATTCATCTTAAGATTCATATGTCTCACAGGCTTATAAGTTTTAACATTAGTATAGATTTGATCATGACTACACCTTACGGTTCATATGACTCATAGGTTTATAAGTTCGAAATTAATCCAGTTATGATCAAATCTATATTACTGATACATTTATAATCAACCTATGCCTTATGCAGGATTTTACATCGGGCACGATGGAATAAGATTGGATTTATTTAACCCACTGGCGTAAGCAGGAGGCTCTAACCTCCCATTGCGATGAAATTTTGTATATGAACATATGAATATATGGAATTGTGGTTCTGTAACCCCCCACCCTTATGAACTTTTTGTGAACCCTATGATATAACCTACAACACGCACACACAAGAAAGGAGGTGATGCGGAGTTGTTTACTCAGGAATCGAGTCTAAGGTCACAAGGCATAAAGGTCAGTACTTAATTCACTACCGACAACAAGGACGATATTTATATTAGATATTTAAGGCAGAAAATACGCAACAAACAGCAAATTTTTGTCGTATTACAAGAGAATATAAGAATTTCCCAAAATGAATACGAAACGAGGAAACGAGTAAAAAATTTGGTCTTCAAACATTAATTAAATCAAGCATTGCAAACACAACACATTTTTTTTAAGCTGCAATTATTTGTGATAATCAGGGGTAGTTATGTGTGCGTACTTTAAAAAGTACACTAGTCGAATTTACTAAGTATTATAAAAACGAGCCATTCCATTCCGAAGTTGCCAGAGAAATATAAGTAAGCGACTATTTTTTCTTGATTTCTAAGAAGTTTTACTTCCGTGATTTAAGTTGTTTCCGCAAGGAACGATTCAACTGGAAGTTCGAGGTTTTAGAGAACTTTTTTCAAACTCCCTGTAAGAAAAAATTAAAATATATGTGTACTTTAATCGCGCGTATTAATAAACTTGCTTACATTTTATAGTATCTGAAAACTAATTTACCAACTTTCTTCGAAGGCGAATAAATAATTCACGAAATCCAAATTGACGTTTGTTGTTTCAATTTTCTAAAACGGATTATTCTAGTTTTCTGTAACTGATCACGGAATGACACAACTACTGATATTAAGTTTTCAGACACGCTGTCTATTTATATCTTTCTATAACATTGCCTAATTTTGGATTTCTACGTTTATGACCAGTTAAACGAAAGTTACAATTCATTCTAATATTTTTGTACTTCAGAGAGCTCTCGTAAGAATTACCACACATACTCATTTTTTCCTAGATGCAGGAGTTCTCCGTATCAATAACGGAGAAGGTATGGTAAAACGGGATTTGTAAGGGGTGATAAGCTGAGAATAACAGGTCCAGTTCCTCCCCTAACTCTCGGGGGTTAGAAAATCCTTCCCCACTCTGTTAACGCTTTACTGTGACACAAATCCTCTCCCGAAATAATACATTTCACTTTCACAACTGCCTTTTCAAATCAATCCGATTACAGTTCATTGAGTTCGAGTTGGGACGCATTCTTTCCCCCTTTAAACTGGTGGTCGACTTTGAGGCGACACAGCCTACTTAGCCCTTAATAGACAGCGATTATGGACAGTTTTTCGAGTGCCCCACCTCCACCTCACTTCGATATTACTCACTTTACTGCAGATATATGGGATGATCTACGTCGCTGTCCCTGTAAAATACCCACTTATGCAGGATAACAAATATTTTTCAGTAAAAAAAAATGCCTCAGGTCAAGGGAAGGGTAAGTAAAAAAAGAGAGCTACTTTACCGTAAGATCAGAAAGCACGTGGCCCAGTCCTCACAGACCAGTAAGTCAATGAATTGATCAGAGTGAAATCATCAGTCAACCCCTGTAAGTATCCTTACGATGAAATATATTTCCCCAGAGGGAAGACGGAATCTGAAGCAAAACTGATCCCAAGCATAATACCTACCGGAAGGCAGGAAAGAATTCATTTAAAGATCAACGCAAATCAGAGTATTGACAATTGATCCGTACAAAATAGCCGTAAACCAGGATTAAACTGCCGCATAAGTAACTCTTAGCTGAAACTGAATGTAGTTAAAGGAAAAGCAATGCCATCTGAGGCTTTATTCCAAGTTTATCAGGTATGTAACTTTACGCAGCTTTTACGATGAAAATAATCATTGACCGAAATTGTTTTCGGGTATATCTGTCTTATGCAAATATTTATTTTGCGTTTCGATTTGAAACTAGGCATGTTTTCTTCCGAATGCTAGAACTAGGAATGTCTTCTTCCGAAAACTGCAATTCAAACAATGGCTGCAGCAACAGTAGTTAAAAGAAAACAAGTATTGCCAAAAGTGTATTTGTTTCGTTGCACGTCCACAGCTAGTTCGTAGGCCACTAAAGCTGGCAAGGAGATCTCTAGCTAAACAGTTAAAATAAATAAATAAACTGAATTTAATTAAGGTTCTGACGATTTTTACAAAGACATTCTCAAGAGGATATGTGTACTTGCTTTTTTATGTTTTATGCCACAAGGGCAACAAAAGTCACGTTGCATCAGCTCCTACAATTTCTAAGAGATCCGAAACCCTTCTAGGGAATCCAACCCCCGACTAGAGAGTTTTAAGTATTACGTAAGCGCCTTAGTGGGTGGTGGTGGTGGTGGGGGGGTTGTCGTTGGCCTTATTTTCCATGTTAGGCCATGTTAATTTTGCTTACGGGGGTTGAAATGGCCAAAATATTGCTTACGTAATACGTGAAATCTTCTTTACAGAAAAAAATAAATAAATAGCAAACACAATTCCAGAGGAAAAAATGTGTTTGGCGTTATGTCTGACGAATTTTTTTTCTTTCCCAGTCTTTTTAAAATATCAATGATTTTTCTGTAAAGTTTCTCGATCAGTACGTTACAGGAGGTGTTTCGATACATGTCTTGATTTGACAACTTCTCTATGCTAACAATAATAATTTCTAATTGGTTTTATTACACTATTATTCATAAGATAATTTTTTTAAAAAATCATTAGAGTAAGTTCCACTGTTATTTTCTCACGAATTTTTTGCTACAAGTATTAAAATAAATTTTTTAAATTTATACGCCATCTTTAAATGAACGTCGAAATTGCATATTCATTATAAAATATTTGTTACAGACGTGCCAAGAAATTTAAAATATTTCGTCAGGAATGGACTGAAACAAACTCTAAGTGAACACGGCGTTGCCACTTCATTCTACCATTGGTCGTTTGGCGAAATCCCTGTTAGCGGAAAATATTTTGAAGTCGCGATTTTCCGGTAATAGATGGCGCTGTCCCGCCAGATGACCAACAAAAGCATGAAATGGCAACACTGCGCGTTGGCTCCGGGGTTTATTTCCGTCGATTCTTGGCGCATGTCTGAAACGCGTCAATATGCTCTATTCCACGTCAAAAGTTACGCCCCACAACGTTGTTACTAACCTTTAATGCAGATACTTATATTAATGACTCCACTGAAACATCGAAAATGAAAGAACACTTACACAAAAATTTGACCATCTATCCAATCAAAATAAATGGATAATCACATTTTCAGGAAAATTATTTTCCCTCACATTATGTTATTACCACATAATTATCTTAATATCATTAAGCATCAGTCAGAGGCACCAGAAAGCTTGTTAGGTTATAATAGCGAGCACCTACGATGTCTGAGCGACTCCTTCGAGAAGCGACTTTTTCCAACAACCCGGAAAGTAACATTAAAGGATTATTACTGGGTGATGATTTGACAATCCTTCGACACTAACCTGTTTGGCTATATGTGTACGTAGAAAGTTCGCAAGGGGGGTTACAGAGCTACAACTCACATATTCCTATGTTAAATATACAAAATTTCATTGCAATGGGGGAGTGACAATCCTCATTAACACGCCCCTGTGTACGGCAATGTTCCTGGCATTTACTAATTATGAATGTCTCACAGACATTTAGTTAGTATCACTTTAAAAATCGCCTTCCAAAATAAGTCTTGGACAGAAATTTTGATGACAATTTTAAACCATTGTCAATGAGATGCAAAAGTAATTCACCTCTCCTTTGCCATCACTCACTTGTGTGAATCTAGATTTTCTGTCTAGGCAGCAACTACAACTAAGAATGGAAATCGCCTCGACGCTAAATTTGACCTTCGTCTGCATCTATTCACAATAAAACTGGACATCGCCAAATTCCACAAAACTAAACAATCCCATTCCTTTCATTACGTACTATATTTTATAATTAAAATAATATATGTTTGTTCTACATATGGGGCTGTTTATTACTAACATACATATGGGCCTTATCTAAAGAACACATATTAAAAGTGAAAAAGAGACGGGGCCTCTGGGTTCAAATTCTTTTTTAAAAAAGGCTTCGCTCGATAAACAGTTTGGGAACCACTGCTTTAATGTATTTTACGAATAGCTACGTCGATTTTTGCACTTAATGTATTATATATCTCGATATGTTTTCCTCCCTTCTTTCCCCCCCTCTCTCTCTCTCTCTCTCTCTTTCCTTTTTAAATCAAGTAAAAGTCGTTTTCTTTTTTAAATCTATTTACATGATGATACAATGACCAGGCACAATGTTCTGCTTCCGAAAAACGCATCCCTCACGTTAAGCAAGGGTTGAGCGCGTGTGTGTAACTTTGAAACTCCATGCATAGTAAAATAATAATAATAAAATTTGATAAATGTGCCTTTTTCATACGCTGTAGTCGTCTCCCCTTTTTCGGACTAGTTAAAACGAATTTTGGTGCTGGACCCTTAAGAATAATTGTTTATTATAAATAACAAACACTTCTTGTTATTTTTAGCTATTGCCTCAATAGTTTAGAAGCAATCAGCGTTTTTTCCTTCTAATTTACAAAACAGTACTTTTAGAATAGACGGCCAATTTAAAAAAAAAAAAAGGCAGTTATGGTGATGCTGCGCTGAGTGCTAAATCTGTAGATATAGGATTAATGAGATATAAACAAATTTCATTTGCACGGACCAAGCCCACTAACAATAGCATAGCTAATTTGATTAATGGGATCTTTAATATAATTTGTCAGTGGTCGAAACACGGAAAAAGAAATATAATTTAGGGAAAGAAAATGAAGGATAAAATTTAAAGGGGGAGGGGAGGGATGCGAGAAAATAACTAAAAAGCAAAATAGGTAAAAAAAAAAGGGGTAATATGATTAAGCGAGAATGTTTTCACTTTTCGAGAACTGCCGCTCCCTTTATCAAACGAAGTCCGACAAATGGCGAATTTTATTCTGTAGTTATGGGAAGTCTTGCCCAAGTACATTAGCAACGTGATTTATTATTTTCTGGACGATACAGTGTAGGTATGGTCATGATGATGATGATGCACAAGGGAAGGGGAGGGGGGTGAAGTAAAAATAAAATACAAAAATGAGAATCACTCATTACCGAGTCGCGTATGGGTAGCCTGTTTATGTATTCTACTTGTAAAATGCACAGCCGAAGAAATCCCGATAGGCCCTGTATAAATTTGCAAGTAGATGCATATAAGTTAACTAATTATTTATTTGGTTATTAGAAGAAGAAAAAAATCTGCGGGCTACTACCTTAAAGTGTTATGGGCACATCAGAAGTTTATTTATTATTGCAATGACACAATTTAGAAAAAAAAAAGTAGTACATTCGGTGGCTAGGTGTTTATGATATCGAATGGAGGCAATTCAATCTTTGAAGGGGCCGCTGAAATAAAAACGTTCAATATTTAGCAATGAAATGACGTTTACCTTTGGCGGCAAGAGCTTCGGAAGCAGAGTAACCAAGTTTCGTGAGCGCCGTTCGCACCAATTCGGAAAAGAGGGCGTTGGATGGGATGATGGCATAATTGTCAGAGTCAACGGAGACAGCTGTGCCGGCAGCGGCGGTAGCAGTAGGCCCTTGCGGCGGCGGTTCGACGACGGCTTGACCCTGCGGTGTAACTTGCTCCACTACGCAATGAACGGGAATCGAACGACCTGGACAAGATAGAAATATTCTTGTACAAGTAGATATTTATGTGACATACGCTTTGATTGCTGTAAACACAGATTAAACAAACTCTATGAATTTTTTTATTAAAGACTGTTAACAGACATAATTCAAAGTCATATGGTAGGTATTACATAATTTAGGCCATTTATTTAAAACAAACGTTATCGAAAAAAAACCAGTTCATAAATGTGCGTTTTGAAAATATGTTGTTCAGAATATAGTGAGAAATCTAATCTTAGTTTTTAAGATCGATATGCTCATTCATATATTTTACATCATCATCAATATATATATATATATAGCATATACGTTTATGGAGAACTACTCGGGAGTTTGGAAGTCGATTGCCTATAATACAAACGCCTTTTTAATGAACACATTAATAACACTTTGAAATACGCAATTTTGTAAAACGAATCGATACAAATTCTTAATTAACGTCTCAGTGGCTCAAAGGTTACAACCACGGCATTTTAATATACTGATAAAGTTGAATTCTAACAGCGTGTAAATGCAATGTAGTTCGGATGTCGCGTTGGGCTGTCGGCCCCGCACATAAACAATCTCTATTTATACGAATTTCCCCAATGGTCGGTCACGTTGGCGTAAAGTATGCTTGCTGCAATCCCAAGAAGAACGCTAATTTCGACCGCAGCCACGGCGGCAGGTATGTTTAAAAAAATCTTCGTTCTTTATTTTTGAATCTCCCTGAAGCACTCGTCGAGGTGGCACTGAAAAACCGGTTCCCTTAAATCTGCAAAACTATTTTGGAAGTCTGAACCCATGTCTATGAGTTGCGCGACTCGCCCTTTGCTACAGAGGTTGTCCCAACTCGGAGAGGGGGGGGAGGAGAGGGGTAGAAATAAATGGCCAAAACCAAAACTCGCTTCTCAAAACCCTTCCTCCTAATCGCCATTCATAGCTTCGCCGATCGTTTTGAAGAACGCAAGCGGCTAGCCAAATAGCTCGAGACGGCTAAATAGAGAGAAGGAAAAATCATCGAATCGCATCCATCTTCTAACGTCATAAACAATTTTTGACCAGAAACGGCCTTCGGGCATGGCGAGTTACGCGACCGCCTAGGGCAGTATTTCTCAAACTTCGGTTATGCTCACGGGCTACTTTAAAACATCACCTATACTTACCGCGGGCCACCCGGGACGTGGTGGGGTATGCTTGGAACCTTTACCCGGTAGAAAAATGACAAATATAGCGTCTGAAACTGAGGTCGTCAACTCGGATTAATAACATCAAGCCCTACTGACAGAGGCGGCCTTGGGGCAAGGGAAGACGGGCGACCGCCTAGGGCCTCGCGCAATACTTCCTTAGTTGCATGAACTTTTCTAAACTTTTAACGACTTTATATGGAAATTAAATATTTTTCATAACAAAAAAATAATTAACTTTACCAGCAACAGTTTCAAATAGTGTAAAATTTCTCAGGGCCTCGCGCAATACTTCATTAGTTTCATTGACTTTTCTAAACTTTTAAAGACTTTGTACGAAAATTAAAATATTTTTCATATTAAAAAATAACTTTACTGGCAATCATTTCAAATAGTGTAAAATTTCTCTGTTTAAAGGCGAGACAGGCGAACGCCTAGGGCCTCGCGCAATACTTCATTAGTTGCACTGATTTTCCTAAACTTTGAAAATTTTTATACGAAAATCAAAATATTTTTCATTTAAAAAATAAATAACTTTACCAGTAATATTTTCAAATAATGTAAAATTTCTCTATTTAAATGAAAGCAGGGAATTGCTACAAAATATTGTCTCTGCAACAAAAAACGAAGTTTAATTTATGGCCTACGAATGTGAAGGGAGTCTGACAGTTAATGTGAAAAGGGAGAAGAAATTGTAAATAAGGTGGACATGTGGTTGAAAAGGAGACAATTTTTTAGGCAGTAGTTTCCACAAGTGTCACTAAAGTGCAGTTATAACACGTTTGGATTAATTTAGTTATTTTTGAATTTCAAAATAAATTCATCAGATGAAAAAAAGAAGAGTTTTAATAAATATTACTGATTCCTGGCTGGTAATTAATTTTCTTTTGGTAATTTGCTCCCCCCGCCCCTCGTCCTCCTCTCTCAATCAAAAACGCTTAGAAAAGCTTTTAAATAAAGAAGGACCCACTTATAACGAGCCCATTTAGCGAATTTCCGGATATAGCCAGGAAAATATAGATTTTGTTTTGTATAATGATTAAGCACAATAGAATTCAATCGTTTTTAATGATCAAGATTTTTGGGGGTTGGATATAGCGAGTATTTTCATTGGTCCCAAGCTCCTCGTTATATGCACGTTTCCTTGTATGGGGCCTCGCGCAATACGCCCTGCCTTGGGCCTCGCAAACTCTAGGACCGCCTCTGTCTACTGACCACCATCAGTCTTGCGAGCTAAGTAATTTTGTTCTGCGCATATCATTATTAAAACCTCACATAAGCATCCGGTATCCGGTTTTTACATCCTAATATTACTTAGTTCGTTTGATTGACTGGGTTTTACGTCGCAAGGGTCGTGCCGCCCCGGAACCTACCGTTTTCCGAGGAATCCGAACCTCGTTAGACTAAGAAACCCACCAGGGGACTATGGAGAGCAATTCTCACTTGCGGCAGTTGGGGGTTGCACCCAGAATAACCGCACGATAAACGAACGCGTTACCACTACACCACCGCAGGGTCTTTCTTACCCACGAGGATGTCACTTATATTTTCTTGTCCGCATCTTAAGCGCGCGGTCTTTTACTGGTCGCGAACGGGCACTCTTTCGAGCCGTGAACTTCCTGAAAATCTCTGCGGGCACAACTTCGTAGGCTACCGCGAACCACAGCTGTAGAAACACTGGCCTAGAGCCTCACGCCACCGTGGATTTTTTTTTTTTTTTTTTTTTCATTTCCGATGCTTATAAATAGTTATGCATGCGATTTTTCCCCATGGATGTGTAAAATCGAGGCTAATAATAAGTTGTATCAAATTTATAAATTTTAATCTTGAGAAAATGAGTATAAAATCTTAATAAATGAGTCTAAAAATTTCAAAAAGGAAAAAAATAACAAAATAGAATACATTTCCCAATAACCCAAGTTCAACTTGGGTAGTACTTCTCTATTAGAAATGGGGCGAGGAATTAAGCCACAACAGTGTTCGTTCATTTGCGTTTTACGTCGCAAGGACAGCAAAGGATAAAACGAACTAACACACGTAATAGAAAATGAAGATAAATTTGTGGCCTGTGAATAAGAAACCTAGCAGTTGAATTGTAAAAGACGGCACGAAGAGATTGCGCATAGCCTAGGGATGTGATGACCAATAACAAATTTCTCGTTTTACGCCATTCCCTCTTTACCCTACTTGTGACTTACATATAGAAATACGGTGATCCGAAAGAAAAGAAATTTATTCAACCAATATACTGGTGATACAGCTGTTTTGATACGATTCTAACGATACAATTGACTATTCTTCAGATTAAGAGACTATTAACACGATTAGGTTAAAAATAGGAAGAGAGTAGAAAGCAGCAGTTTGTTACGAGGCTCTCTTCTAGTTAGGTAATGAATTTAATCATAATTCCAGTTCCGTTGTCACGATTTAACGTTGTTTTATAGATTTAATGACGTGGATAACAGTAATTTTATTTTTATTGGACCATAATAATATCGAATTTCCATGTTGATTTATGGCCTCATTTGAGAATCACCTTAAGCGGTAAATCCCGCTTTAGATTAGCTATCGGGATCTCTTTGGACTTAAATAAGTCAGAAGAAAAGGTGAAGAGTTGGTGGAACTTAAAAGTGGACATTTGTTTTATTATAGAGGAACGGAAACTGGAAGAACAAGTGGTGTTGGCTTCTTAATCAACAAAAGAATTAAAGACTGTCTTCTGGAAGTTGAAAGTACATCAGATCGAGCAGCGAGGCTCGTTGTTCAACTAACCCAGCGATACCAACTTCAAATAGTACAGGTATATGCACCAACATCAAGCCATACCGACGAAGAGGTTGAAGAATTTTATGAAGAAATCAAACAGCTACACACCAAAGGGAAACAACATATCAAGCTCATCATGGGGGATTTCAATGCAAGAATTGGACAACAGGAACAAGGAGAGACATCGGTTGGTAAATACGGATATGGGGAAAGGAATGAACGTGGCGATCAACTCATCGAATTTGCAGAAGCTGAAAACCTTAGCATCATGAATTCATTTTTTAAGAAGAAACCGCAAAGAAAATGGACATGGAAACACCCAAATGGGGGAACTAGTGAAATTGACTATATCCTGGCAAACAAGAAATCAATTATTGAAGATTGCAGTGTACTGAACAGATTTAATACTGGAAGTGATCATCGAATGGTGAGATGTAAAGTGCACTTAAATACTAAATTAGAACGACAGAAGCTCATTAGGAAACAAGTAAGTAAGAGGGTGGATTTAAAGAAATTAAAAGAAAATACCGAGGCATTCAAGTTGGAATTAAAAAATCGCTTTTCTGCACTGGAAGGACTTATTGATGAAAGTGATATCTCAGAAGCAAATGAAAACATTGTTAAGACAATAGTTGAAACTGCTGGGGAAATTGGTGGTGTAACCTGTAAAAAGCACAATAGCAAATTATCTGAGAAGACGAAACAGCTCATGAAAAGGCGAAGAGATATGAAGGTGGACAATCGAAATACCAGTTCCAGGATTGAGTACATAGAACTTTGTAAAACTCTGCGCAAAAGCATGAAAGAAGACATAAGAAAATTCAATTGTGAGTTAGTAAGGAAGGCCATTGAAAATAACAAGAGCCTTAGGGTTGTTAAAGGAAGTTTATCTGTTGGGAAGAAACACATCATTGCATTAAAAGGAGAGGATGGCACCGTAACAAGAAATAGGGAAGAAATACTTAGAAGAGTTGAAGAATTCTACAAAAAACTATATGAAGGAAACAGTGGATTAAACGAAGACTCTGAGATAGTCGAAGGAATAGCTCCTAAAATCTTAAAAGAAGAAGTTTCATTTGCAATAAAAAATATGAAGAAAGGAAGAGCCCCTGGTGATGATGGTATTACATTAGATATCCTAAAAGAAGCTGGAGAACATGTAGAATATGTAATAGTGTATGTACTAGTGTACTGAGTTATTTAAGTACGCATATAGCTTTGTATTTTTTCCCAGGATAAATCGAAAAATATTTGCTGGAACCGTTAACATTCGTTTAAGCGGAGCCGACTGTACTGATTACAGCAGAAATGACCGTTACGTAATGATAGTTACGTAATATACGGCCTGGGGTAAAAAATTGCCCATTTTAATATTTCCTTGGCCTACCTTTAGTAGGTACTACAGCAAGCATGCATCGTGGCATTGTTTCTATAAGTTTATTGTCATGGTTTAACGCTTACTTTTGGCTAGATTTGAGCTAAAATTTCGTCAAATCAGAGGAGGAGTATATCGCACATACCTCCAATGAGGTTGAGTTTAGGACTGTGTTCTGGCCCATTTAGGTGTGCAAATGCTGTCTCCTGCTCCAGAACCAATCTTTTACAATTTAAGCTCGATGAATCCTGGCATTTTCATCACGGAATATGGTATTGCCTTCAGGAAAGAAAAAAAAATCCATTCATGGAATAAGCTGGTCATTTAGTATATTCGCATACTCAGTTGACTATACTTCATTGCTTCATAGTGTTGCTGAGCCTATGCCCGACGACCAGAAGAAATCCCAGATCATAACACTTTTTCCTGTGATTCGATCAGTGAGTACGGTACATGAAAAGTTCAGTGTTTCATACGGCGACCTCTAACTCTAACGCGTCCATCACGTTGGAAGTTAGGAAAAATCTGGACTCATCAAACCACATCATTTTCCCCCATTGCTCATCAGTCCAATCTTCATATCCCTTGGTAAATTGTAGTATTTATTCCAATTAACCTCACTAATGAGTGGTTTGTTTGTTTTTTTGCAATACAGCTGTTTAATCTCAGCTGTGAGTTTTCGTCTCATCGTGCGAGTGGAAATGGTCTTGCTTCCACTATTGAACATGTGAGTTATTGTGAGTTCTAGGGTTGATTTTCGCGTTTCGATTTCACTAAACGTTTTAATTGTCTTGGTTCTAAACATTCGGGACAGATTTAGACCAGATATTTTCCGCGAAGTTGATATGGTTCGCCACCAACTTCCCAAGATTTAGTAATGCGCTGGACAATTCGTAATCCGGTGCCAGTAATTTCAGCAACCTTCGTGCAAGTTTTCTGCTCTTGATGCAGGCCAATAATTTGCCCCTTTTTAAATCTGTAACGTCTTTTCCACGACTGCGTGTAACGTCTTCAGCCTTGATCGCTGTGAAATGAACAGCTGCATGCTTATTCAGTAACATTTAAAGGCGGTATGGAGTTGAGAATCATGAAAATTTTCGAAACCTTTAACAGATCATTACCTCTTCAGTATTTGAATGCTTATATTCACACAGCGATTTAAAAAAAAAAAGGTGTATATGCATGAAAAATGGACTTTCCTTTTCCTTTCTTATTTACAACGGGTTTTATACATAAATAAAACATAAGGAAGCTTGTTTTATAAACTGAGTAAAAAGATTCGACATATCAAATTAATTTGTGCAGTAACATGGGTACTCATTCTCACCCCACTATGTAAATTTTAACTTGTTCTACCCTTTCAAAAACATCAATTGAACTTAAAATGCTAGTGTAAAAGGATACGTTCAACGTAAATATTTTTCGTTGTAATTCTACAAATTTTTTGCTCTATTATGATTGTGAGGAAATAAACAGAATCCACTGTTAAGAATGGAGCATATAAAGCAGATTTTTAACTTAAAACTTATGTACATAATTTTGCAAAGTTAGGGCAGTAGAAAAAATTTATTCCAGTTTTAAAATTATTAGTTTCACGAAGATTTTCACAGCGTTTTAAACAGTAAACAATTTTCGAGTTCAGAATTGTGTAACGGAATTATTAAATAAGCTTAAAACTTTACGTTTCGGTATATCTTTGCGAACCTTCTTCTGAAGCAATTTCAGTCAATGATGGCAGTCATCCATTCGTTATCAGTCAACGATCGTCACTGACTGAGAACGAACGTTTCAGACAAAGGTTCGCGAAGACGAACCGCGGAAAGTCAAGTTTTTAAGTATTTAAACTTATTTAATAATTTTGTCACGTTCCGAGCTCGAAAATTGTTTACAATTAAAATTCACTGTTTTGGGAATTTGAATAGGAAACGGAATTGAATAATGGAAACGGAAGTCCTCAAAGATATAAAGAATTTTTACCAAAAGTCTTTTTCTGTACAAAAAAGTTGTTTAAAATATAGTGACGCAACACAGAACTTATGTCTAGTCTACTGAAAAATAAACTTTGTACAAATTATCTCTTAAAATTATTTGGAGAAGATATTTTATCCTCCCGGCGACTATATGTAGAGTGGGTGAAGTACCAATAAAAGCAGAGATAAAATTCACATAAGAGAAGTCGAAGGAACCACGGCTGACAATGGAAACGAAAGTTTTCACAAGTATGGAGAAATTTGGAGATCTGCTGATTTTCGATACGAGGAGTGAAAACGTTGATGTCGTATCGCCACCTCTGTATACCATAAATAGCAAAAAAGAGAGGGAAAAAAAGCAATTCACATTGAAATCAAATTAATATAACTTGCCTCCCCCCCATTCTTGAGTCATAAACCACTAAACGGGTCATGAGAGGTACGAAAGAATAAAATATCCTTAAAAGCCTCATTTCTAAAATTATCCAAACTGTACTGACGTATGCAGGAGGATTGATAGGAGTCGTAGCCCCCACTGCGATAACGTTTTGTATATATATATATATATATACATACATACATACGAATATATGGAATTGTAGCTCCGTAACCTATGAATTTTCTGCGCTCGTTAATGCCAAATTGGCACAAATTTTCTCAAGACGATGCTTTAATAAAAACATTAGATTGATTCATACAACTTGGTATAGTATTCAATTCACGCTGACCGTCAGGATTTAGCCGCGCATAGCTGGAGAGCTTTATTTTTTGTAAGCGGTAGGAACACAGAGACAGTGGATTTTTGAGAAAGGACTAAATCAAACCGAGCTCCTCAAATCTGCAGAATGCTAAAATACGGCACCGCCTAACATGGAATAGTGGGGGACACGAAGTATAAAGTGCTAGAAAATACTTTTCAAATATGTATACCTAACGAAGTTAAGGAAAGCGTATTTCAGGTGATTTTTAAAAAAACTTGTAACGGTGTTTTTCGTTTTGGTAAAACAATCATCGCTGCATACATACTGAGTCTTTCAGGACGTAACCGGTGCTGTGACCGGTGGGCGTTTCGCGGAGGCCGGAAAGTACTACGTCACATGTTTCAGGGTGTTTTTGCGAGTATAAAAAAAAAACGCAAGCAGGCGAATTGGGGGCCAGTGGCGAGGAAGGGGAAAAAAGGAGCTAAGAAGTGTATTTAACAGTCCAACTAGAAATCGCGCGGCGTCTCAATACTTTCTGTCCGGGTGTTAGAATTCTGGCTTTGATGTATTTTGAGTTACATGAAATTACTACTGAATGTTCGAGAGCGGCCACGGTATGTTAACCACCTAGCCTCCAGCCATTTCCGCCCATTTTCCCTAACATAACTAAGAAAAAGAGACTTCTCTTACTAGTTTTTGGAAACAATTACATATATTTACAGACCAATGGAACGAACTTCACTCCCAAATTTAATGCTTAACAGAAATTCGAGTATTCCATTGGGTTAAAAAAATGGGTTGTTTTGCGTACAAACCACATTTAGTGTGAAAAACTGGATTTGAGGTGTAAGGAGTGTAACGTTTACCAAGCTTAAATCAGTAAAAATTACGCATTCGAAGTTTCGATTAGCTGAGAAAAATAGTCATGCGTGCGTGTTTTTTTTTTTTTTCTTTCCCCCGAGGTAATATTATCCACTAAATTCGTAAATGTGCTATAATTAGTCTTAAACTGAGCAAGAAAGGTGTTTATGAATAAAAATTGCATATCAACACTGGTTAGATACAAAAACAAGAAAAGGTAGTGTAGTAAAATGTACAGTGAAAATCGTTTATAACGACGCCGGTTATAACGACCAACCGCATATAATGACGGAATTTTTACAAGAAGTTTGGTTTGCTATTCTACTCCATACTAAATATATCGGTTATAACGACATCGTATATAACGACGAAACCTGCTGTAACGACGGCGATTTTGTAGTCTATGTAGATTCTAACTAGGGAAATTCGTATCGGATATAACGACGTGACTTGACAGTCATAAGTCGGAACAATGTGGGTTAGTTATCAAAATTTAAGCGTTATTTTAATCTTGTTTATTTACAAATGTCTGAGAAATTTTTATCACTGCTAAACCTGAATATTAAAGATAGTGAACTTAAAAAGTGATTTATTAATTGAATATCACGAGGGTCATATTCTTTAAGGGCCCATAAAACTCTTAAACCGGCACTGTTCGGAAGTCATTAGTATAATATAATAAATATTATTCATTAGATTTGTTTTCTACATTATATACTTTAGTATTTTCTAGAATTTTTTCAATTTAAAAAAAAAAAGTGTTATGTAGTTAGTGTGGCTATAAATATAATTTAACATAAACGGAAATTAAATTCATTAGAATTAAATCCATTTTTATTTAATTTTGAAACCAAAAAGTTTTATAAATTATTTTGATAGTAAAAAGTATTAAACTCTAGAGTACTATAGGCTACTGTGATTTTAAAAAGATATCGTTTATAACGACTATCGGTTATAACGACCGAATTTGCACGGTCCCTTGAAGGTCGTTATAACCGATTTTCACTGTATATATACGGCTCCAGAGGTCAGGCAGTTAAAGCGTTTAGCGAATGGACGGAAATGGCTGAGGACTGGATTAATTAAGTAAATGTAAGCGGGGCTGTGGATCTTGTATACTCGGTGAAGTCGTCTACTTATTACTATTAGTTCGTATTGAAATTCACACGGTTAATGGTAATGCAATTAATGTTGTGTTACACTGAAAGAATTAATCTAAAAGAGAGGAGGCTTTGGAGGCTTATATAAGTTTTGTACTCATGAATTGAGTCAAACATTTTACGGAATTACATGTATTATTACTAATGAGTTTAATTATACAAAAGATTAACTAGTACCATTGGCAGATCCAGCGAGGGGAGGAGAGGGCGATCGCCCCCCACCCGTCAGTGTTAAATAGGAAAAAAGAATAAACACGATGAAGAATATTTTATGCATTGTTTGTTACGACTGTAATAAATAAAAGTCTTACACTGGTGTCCAAAGTATCTAAGTCTTGGAGAAATGCTATCCAAACGTTTTTTCCACGAATCTACAAGTTTCTCGCCCTTCAAACTACGTTTTCAGTAAGTGTTGCTTCAGCAGAATGTAGTTTTTTATCCTCGAAGCGCCGTCAAACTTGGCTTCGAACGCGAATGACAGAAGAAAGACTTTTAATACACACCCACAAAAATATTCATATTGATGTAAATAAAGTGATTGACAAATTTTCAAAGAAACCAAGATGGCTTGATTTCGCACTTAACACTAAACTAAATATAATATAAATAAGTAATATAAATTACTAAACTACTCAACTTACTAAACTTAATTTTTTTTAAAAGTTGCTTGTTATAAAAAAGTAAAACAATTACGAAGTTTTTGCAGTTTAAATTTAAACTTGTCCTATTAATTACATTGTAAATTATCGTTTTGTCACACTTAATATAAGCTACACTAAACCAAACAGTTTAATTATAGAAAAGTTCAACTTTGGTTCATTGTCGTAAATTAAATACTTTGGCATGTATAAAGGAAGGCTAGTAATATAACAACATTTACCTAAACTATTTAACAGTCCAAAACTAAAAATTTTCCAGGTGGGGGCCCCCGAAACCGCTAACCCCGTAACGACATCATGGATCCGCCCTTGACTAGTACCGGTGTAAAATGTTTATATAAAGTTACTAGAGGTCCCGCTGAGTAGTAAGGGGCTAAGTACGATTGTACCTAAAATTGTACAAAACCTTAATCCTTTACGTGTATTATTGAACGTTTCGAAGTGACGGATTGAATTTTGTCGTATAATAACAGAAATACGGCCGAAGATCAGTCATTTTGGGGAACGAGAACTGCCCTGATTAACACCCGAATTTCGAAGGAGAAAGTATTGACTTCCATGATTCGGGTTCATGTTTAGTGTTTATTGCTTGCTGCTAAGTTATAACTATTTATTTAGTGTCATAACGCGTGTCATTATTAATAATAGTATTATTACTATTTTAGCCTATGGTCTTACTATGGAATTCCTGTGACTGGCCGTTGGTTGTATTCGTTCCGCCTGGTCAGAGATAGATGGTGCTAACATATATCGACGTTGGCCCGGTTGTTATGTAAATACACCGATTGCCAAGGACGTTGAGATTTCAATAACTTGAATTGTGTAATTCTATAACTCTAAATAAATACTGAAATTATAGATTGCTCTCGTTTGTTCTACACGTATCCACTTCAGAGGCTTCAAAATATTGTGTGGGTAGGAGTTACACTAATCCGAAAGGAAAACTTACAAACTACGACCGTTCTCCTAACCTTTGATCAATTTCATTGTTGTGAACCTAAACCACATGGATTGGATGGAGCAAACTTGTAATATAGTGATGACACTGACAACTAAACATTTGTAATCTCATTATTACATTTATCACTTGTGTTGAATTAGAATGATTTCTAGTTGAAAAACTTACCGACGTCCATTTTTAATTATGATGCATTTATTGTTCAATTATAAATACTGAGAAATTACAATTCAGATCAAATTATTTATAAATTTTTGGGATCGCCTTGAATTGTACTCATCTATTAAATGTTGCATTTCCATTGACGAAAAGTTTCTTACTGAAAAAGTTATTCAGAGTAAACAACAAAAAGCGTGCAACCCCTTCAACGCAAGTGATACTGGGGATTAGAACACAGAATTAGGATAGCACGTGGTTTTTCTCAAAAGAAGATGCAATTTTACTTTTACAAAACATCACATAAAAGACATGAGAAAAAAAATATGAGAATAGAAGTTTATCGGTCACTATTGTGACCAGCATGCGGAATCTTCGCGATGATTTTACCATTATACAATACAGTGGTTCAAAAGAATTAAATAAACGGTTATTATATATAATATAAACCACTTTGTATAAGTTGTCGAGATGAAAGAACTCTCTGATCTCTTTTACAAGTTTATACTAGGTTTGAATTACTAAAGTTGTTTATATAAATAAAGCCTCATATAATCAACTTAACAAGACAAGAAATTAATTTCGGGAAATTGAAGCTATTTCGCAATATTACTCCACTTCGCTCATCAGTCTGCTTCAAAGCGGTAGTTATTATTCATAGCAGCAAATCACAAAGGCTGCAATTACTTACAGAAATCAAATTTTCCAGCCACCATTAAGAGCGACAGGTATACACGATTTCTTCCCAATTACAACGCGGCAGGGGCAAACGTTTTGTGGGCGGATTTCATCTCTCGCGACTTAATCCTACTTCAAACTAAAAAAAGAAGAAGGAAAAAAAAAATATATATATATCAATAGTGAGAAGGAAGAGGGCAGTCTGCGATTGCAGATTGAGTGAGACCGAAAACCGGCAGGGGGAAGGCGGAAGAGAACCAGGGTGGCGTAGTTCTAGTCCTAATGACGATCTGCGGGAGAAGGCCACTAATTCCCGTTTCCCCGAGGAAAAAATCTCCAGGCCCTGTCACTAGGAGAAGCCAATATCCGGTATGCCCGCCCTAATCCTACCCGCTGAGCTGCAATCCTGATCCCGCGTCCTGGAGGGCACCAAATGAGCCCCACGAGCGCTATGGCTACGCTTAATCCTGAATGGGGAGGAAAAGCAGTCTCTTCCTTCCCACCTCCTTTCCCGTTTACACACCGGAGACGCTTCCATTGATACAAAGCACATTCACACCCACAGAAACGAACTCCCGAAGAAATTTGGCCCGAAAAAAAAATGACAATACACAGAGAATAATTCCCCATCGAGTTAGCAAACACGAGAGAAAGTGAGTGGTTCACCTTAGCCGAGGAACAAAGAATTCTCTTTTAAGACAGATTTTTTTGTTACCGTCCCTCTCTTTATTAATTGACTTATATAAAATTAAAATAAAATGGGTTTATATCAACGATCTAAACAACCGATATTTTTAAAAAACAAGCAAACAAACAAACAAAAATTAATAAATTGTATTTTCTTCCAATTTATTCGCTAGATTAGAGTAAATTTTTGGAAATTACCACAAACCGTTAAAAACAAGTGATTGTTGAATACATGAAAAGGAAAGAAAATTCTCAAGATCCCCCCCAAAGACTAAGACTCATTCATATTAAAACATTAAAGATGCTAAATACATAGCATATAATAATGTTAATTGACAACAGGAAGGATGTGACAAAAATCATACGAATTGGATGCAGAACGATTTTTTTATTATTGTTACGCGAGCGAAAAAAGTTCGCTAAATACACACATCGGACATTCATTGGATAATTTCTTAGGTCACTCGACGATGATGATGATGATACAGTCAGTATGAAAAGGGTATCTATTTTGTATCACACAGAAAAGTTCCTTCCTGGTTACTTTGGTTCTAGTTCAGCTTGTGAACTGGACAATGATTATAGAGTTTTACCAGGCTGCAGCCAGTGTTGAAACAATAAAAATGCGCAAGTGCGTTTGATCTTTTGTTAACCCATCTCGGCTCTTGAAAAATCCGATTTTCTCGCAGAGCTTAAAACTAATTTTCGGTCGTAAAGGATGAAGAGAAAACAACTCGGAGGGAAGGTACAAAAAACAAGTCGCTAAAAACAGTAATCTTAAGCTCAAAGAGATAACTAAACCTTAAGACGGCATCCAGCAAAGATTACTGAGCAGATTACTCGCGAGGGCTTTTCAAAGTGGCACCGAGGATTTCAGGATTATTATAAGAGGATGGAGAATAATAAAGAGAATCGGGTAATCCGACGCAAGAGAGAATTACTAAGAAGATTAAAAGTTGGGTGAAAGATAGATAAAAAGCTTCACACCAAAACAAAAGTCGATTGCGCGCGAGTAGAGAGGGTATACGGCAGCAAAATTCACTAACTTCGCACTCTCTTCTTGGGCTGAAACGTTATGACTCATACCATGGCTCAAATGGGGGTACAACAAGGGCACTCCGGAGCTAACAACATTAAGATAACCTTCTTATCTAGGTTGTCAAACGGCAGATACGCCGGAAATCCTGTAACACCCTGATTTGAGTGACCATAGTGAGTTATAAGAGACAAAATGGGGTGGGGTGGAAGGGGGGGTTGAAAAAAACCTTCTTATCCTAAGCCGGTGCTAAACTCTGGTTGAACAATTTTCAAAAATTCATCTGCTTACAGACCAAACCCATCGTATTCACATGTAATAAATTACATACTACAAAAATCTGTTACATCAATAATCGCAGAAATTAGTTTCCGTGGAGTGCTAGCTTAATAAAGAGGTACAAAATTGTTTAACTGCTGCTATCAACCAGTAACCTTAGGCAGCACGTTTCAAACGATATATTTTTTAGAACAAATTACCATACAAGCACTTGTTTCGGTATTAAGCGCTCTAACTGCAGTAAGTCA
>QLNU02015360.1:2891768-2944556 GCA_006491805.2 Dysdera silvatica | reverse complement strand
TATATATATAGCTATAAGGAACACGAAAACTTTTAAAACGATTTGCTACATTTTTTGCATTGACTACAATGCATACAGATTAAAAAGAGCGGGAGATTAGATAAAAAAAAAATAAAATCTTTCTTTACGATTTACCAAGTTTGCTTTGGCATAAAAAATTAAGTCAGAAAATTTAGGTTACAGATCTGTAACCCAAATTCTTTACATATTTCGTTTCTTCACATTTTTACATCCCTATTTTCAAAGAATCTACATACCCGACTTCTAAAACACAAATGAAACTCCCTGTTCATATTTTACTGCAAGATCACGACTAAACATAAACTGCTACATTTCATCGCTTCCTTTGTAATGTGGTATGCAAAATCACAATTTAATTAGAATACGTTTGTGCAAAAGACACACTTAACCATTCACGAAACTTTAAAAAAAAATTTTTTGTGTGGATAATATTTGGTATTTACTTGTAATGTGCTTTATCACGTTCATTATTGATTACGTGGATGAGTAGGCGAAATGAAATTATGTGAAAGTTGTTTTCGATCAATTTAATGTTGTTGTTGTTTTTAACGAAAGTCAGAGGGGTGCCTGTAGAAATAGGGATCTCTGTTGGAAATATCCAAGAAAGTTTCTATTTGAGTAACTAAATGAAGTGGCATCAATTATTCCTCAATCCAGATATCCTTACGAAAATTCCAAAAACATCAACGAAGCGAATAGACCTTAAATGTTTGAGAATGCTCCTCATAGTTTCGTATTTGCTAGAAATGGTTCTCGATCTGCCAGCAAATTATAAGATCCTTACCACATCCTTTCTGGAAAACCTTTAATAACGTGAAATACATTTCAAAATTCATTTATAACGGCACCTTCGAATTTCACTAATATATTTTCATTTGTACTGTGAACAGAAATTGAAGAGAAATCATATTACTGGATGAAAATGTCATTGCCAGTGCATTCTAATGTTGTTCTCTCACATTAGTTGCATTTTCATCTATAAACTACTAAATTATTATATTACTATCTCGCTAGGAATAAATCGCTAACATTTTAAAGTGTAGAGAAAAAATAGAATACCGTGTTAATATCCAAGCAAATTATATTAGCACGGAAAAATTAATATACAAAAAAAATTTTGAATGACTGTTCTCTAATTTTTTTTAAAAAGATATAAAACTGTAGAGTATAACTACTTCTAAAGTGGAAAAGTCAATGTGGAACGTAATATCCCTAATCTCTGAAACAATGACATTCTAATCAATTGGAACAACACTGTAGAAGACAGAAAGAAAACTATCAATTGGCCAACTCGCTTTCGGGATAAATAGATATCAGGTCATCTGAGTAGTTGCTAATCTCATAATTTCGTCCCTTCAATTTTTGGCACTGGCTTTAGATTTGTGTTCTGAATAGATTCGAAATCAAAGGAGGTTATTACCTCGAGAGTTAATGAATTGTGGGCATTTAAATAATGTCGCTACTTGATCATATACAAATAGCTTAGATAAATCATTGAAGGCAAATAAATGTTTTAAGACTAACAAAATGATACAAAATTTGACCGGGGCTCGCAATAACTAATAAAACTCTGTCACGAAAGACAAGAAAAGAGTAGCAAAAATAGAAATCAAAGCAGAAGAATAAGAATAAAGGTAGTGAAAAGTGACACTAAGAGATATTAGAATAAATTTGAAAAGGGTTAAGAGAGAAGAGGGAGAGTAAAATTACAGTGATAGAGAGAAATGGAAAGGAGATACAAAATGAAGTAAAAGGGAGGGTATGCAGCAAATAATAGAATAAAGGTGAGCAGAAGTAGTAAAACTCACTAATAGCATAAGAAGGTCCGTTATCTTTAAGAACTTATAATCTTAAGAACTACAGTTTAGTTTTTATAAAGCGAAATGTTGTGTCCTTCTCACAGCATCTCGCTTAATAAAAAGAACAGTAGTTCTCAAAATGTTGCGAACCTTATATGCCGCGTTGGTAAATTTTACTTTACCGCTGCTCCTTACTTTTATTCTATTGTTATTTATTTTCCTACACTCTATATCTCCTTTTAAATTTGCCATCTCTATAATTTTACACTCCCTCCCCTCGTAACTCTTTCCAAGCTTATTTTAATAATTTCCCTTTTCATTACTTTTTACTATTGTCATTCTTTGTTCTTCGACTTTACTTGTTATTTGTTTATTTTACTACTCTTTACTTGTGTCTGGCGTCTCGACCACAGAATTTAATTAATTAAAAATAAAAGTTACAAACTAAGAATAATATAACGTATTTCACTTGTTCACTTCCTTACTAAATGAATAAATACTTATCGATGCATTACAAAAGTTAGCACGGAACATTTAAAACTACTTTCACGCAAGTGAATTATATTTGATGGCAAACACATTATCCAAATCTAAATAAACACAATACGTGAAATTTAAGGTCCTAATGCCTTGGGAATGCATAATATTTAACAAAAATTTTATCCATACTATAATTAATAAATATTCTGCATATAGTAATATTCTAATAATTTGAAATTTGTTTTCTGCTTTGGTTTCTGCGGGGCCATCATAACATTAACAGAGCGTATGTTGGACATTCTTATTGGCTACTTGCTGCGCTCGTGAGAAGTAGTATTTCAAATGAATTTATCATTTTTTGTTTTTTTAAATATAATTTCGATTCAAAATTTAAGTATCGAGTCATCCAGAATAGGTCGTATGAGGCGTCTGGGCGTAAAAGAGAATACTCTTTAGAAGACCAGTGTCAGGGAAAATCGCGTTCGTGGAGTAAAAACAAAAAGGGGAAGTAAAGGACAAAAAATGAAGATCCATTAAGACCCCTCTCAAGAAACTCTCACATAGATTTCTGTCGTTTCAAGATACGCCGATCTTAAAATATGTGTATACACATTCCTATATATTCGATTAGATTTCCCAGATTTACGCGATTAAATTTTTCTCTCCGGGGCCTGTTTGATACACTACGAGACGTGTGGTAGTAAAAACAAAACTTCTTGCTCCAAGAAATTAGGCGTCGGGTAAGGATAAAGCGAATCAACCGGTTTTAATGTGAAACGGATTGTAGGAGCATGTCACTCTATGTAATTGTTGTTACTGTCATCATAAACTTTTTTTCCGTATCGGAGAATTCGGAAAACGTAGCTAAACGGCGTTCCACCACGAGGGATCCATTGACGAAGAAAAGGTTCTGTATTTGGAGATTTGAAGTATTGTCTTAAGAATGATGCCGCTGGCACCAAGTTCAGCTCAAAGCAGTTATTTCGTCATTAACTCTAAGGACGTTTGCTGTGTGTCATTGCTTTTACATTTCGTTAAAAAATCCCAAAGCGAGTTTAAAACGTTCAGCTGGAAGAAACGCCACGTGAATGGCGTAAACCTCCAATGCTAGGGTTAATTTAAGTAGAATTAAGATTTGGCAGAAATCAAAGTTATTTCAGAGATTAAGAGGATCAAAAGCTAAAAATTATTTCGATTCGCTCGAATGGTGGATTATAGGTGAAGGGATTAAATAAGTTCGAAAAATGGGATTTTGGGGCAGTGCATGAACCAAAACCAAACGCCGATCGTGCTGCCGACTTGGTTGTCCTAATAGCTTTTCTCACTCTAGCATTTGGATAACGTACAATAACGTGTCTATTATTAAATGCTTTCATAATCAATCATTAATCTTGTTTTAGTATCGCTCCAAAAATAACGCACAAATAACAATATTTACTTTCACCCTTTTTTACTTTTTTTGCAACTATTTGCCCACTTGACTAAATATTGGAATAAAAAATAATCTCCCCACGACAGCCATGTGCTCCCGTTCACGAACTTCAGTTTTTTCGTAGCGCCACGAGAGGTCTGGCACGATGGTTCGAAACATCGCCCCAAAATTGGCGAAAACTTAAGGATTACGAAAAGGACGAACAGAGAATGAGAATTGGGCATGGATTGCTTTAAGCTTCAGCATATGTTTCGCATTTTTATGCGCCTTGAACAATTAGACGGATTTTTTTTCATGCTCTTCCACTCAAAATTTGTAATATTAGGTATTATTTGAATGAGCGTTTTGAAGAATATGGTGAACAAAACTAAATAAAATAATAAACTAACGTTGATGTAATATATATGCAGTTGTTATTTCTTTAAAATATTTCAAATTAAATTTCACGTCTAGGTTTGATAGAGACGGTGATAAAAATTTGCGTATAATTTTTATTACAAATTATCTAATGGGTTTGAATATATCAAGATAGCTTTACTTTTTAGATGAACTGCAATGTTTACTTTTTTCTTTAATTCAGGGCAAAACAACAAAATGACACACCTCTCTATTACAATAAGATAATTTTCCACGTTCTTTTCGTTTTGAAAAACGCTGCACACCACGGGACTTTTAAGTTTGTTTCTTCGGTGCGGAAGTTCATTGAGAGCGTTGTTCAAGCTTATATTATACTGATGGCGTTTTCAGTGTTTTTGTTCTTCTTTGAAGACCAGGATGAGATCAGTTCTACACTCAGTTGAGGTGTGAAGATACTTTGAAGTTTTTAAAAACCGATTTTCGACCTTAATTTGAGCCCTCGTACGCTGATGTTCCTTAAGATCAAAAAATATCAACTGACGGAAGCTCAGAATAGCGTCGAAAACCATTTTTTAGGAATAGCGCAACACTTAAACTATAAAAATAGTCTCTTCCTGGTCTTCAAAGAATAAAATGAATATCAAATTCGCCATCGATACAACAAAGAATTTGAATAACGCTCAGCGAATTTTCAAACGGAAATGAAAAACTTACACAATTGACAAGGGGAAAGGCCATATTTCATTTTTAACTTTATTTTACTACAGATAATAATTTTTCCAACACCCACGAACTCAAACCAGAACTTTTTAACGCATAGAAGAAAAAGAAACATCTATGCCACCAAGGCACATGAACGACGCTCCCCTTCTCCGTACATAATTAGGTTTTGAAAGATATTATTAATTACCCTGCACAGGGTTAACACAATTGTCAAATGGTCAACATACAAAGCCACAGAGGCAGGTTTTTTTTTTAAAAAAAGACAGTAATTTCTCAGAGACCCATGCTTGAGCTTTACCTTACTATTTTTAAAGTAGTTTGTAAATATAAGTAATCTGAAAGCATTTTCTGAAATTGAATATATGACAGGTTTTGTATATATCTTTGAAACGAATTTAATGCAATAAGTCATGGCAAAAGCGAAATTTTTTTCAAAAATTGAAAGGCAATAGTTTTAGGAAATTAAAATAACGTATTAAGAAGTGCCGGATTGAGGCTTTTATGGGCCCTACGCTGGGAGAGTAAAATGGGCCTATCGCGATGTTCAGCCAACATAAACCATGAGCTTTTATTGGGGGTTCATCGTTACCTTTAATATTCGGGTTTATCAAGAACAAAAATTTCTTGGATATTTGCAAATAAACGATATTAAAATAACGCCTAAACTTAAATAACATTAGGTGTCTCAAGGCTCCGGCGGGACCTTAGACCCAGGCCTGTATGTAAATTTGACATTGATATTAAGCTATGAAAATGGTACCAACTTAAGAATTTTCCCATTTAACCACCTAGCCCCCCCGGAGTCGTATATATATATATACGTTTTGGTATACTACTTTTCTTGTTTTTGTAGCTAACTAATTGATATACAGTTTTTATTCGTAAACGCCTTTTTTTTTTGCTCAGTTTAAAGCCAATTATAGCACATGTATGAATTTGTTGGACAATATAACTTCGAAAGCAAACACGCATGCGTGACTTTTTCTCTGCTAATCTAATCTTCGATTGCGTAATTTTTACTGATTTAAGCGTGGTAAACGTTACACCTAAAATCCAATTTTTCGTACTAATTTTGGTTTCTGTTCAGAACAACCTATTTTTTTTTTTTAAACTCAATCGAACACTCGAATCTTTGTTAAGCATTAAATTTGGGTGTGGGGTTTATTCCATTGGTCTGTAAACGGCTGTTTCCAAGAAATAGTAAGAGAAGTTTCCTTTTCTTAGTTAGGTTAGGTGAAATGGGCAGAAATGTCTGGAGGCTAGCTAGGTGGTTAATCCAATTTTTTTTTCTATATTTCCCGCTTTTGGTGGATTTATTGTATCTGCCAAAAAAAGGTTTTAACCGTTTAATTACTGAATTTTAAAAAGTTTTTAAACGCTTTGTTAGGTTTTTCAAATATATAATTAGGTAACAATTATAACACCTCAATGGCATAATGTTAATTTAATGTCAGAGGCCGTTTAAGTATTATGTAAGCATATTTCTGGTCATTTTATACCCACCTCCCCCTTATAAGAAAAAAATAAACAAATGTCTTCCTCCCCCTTCATGCTTACGTAAGACTTCGGTTCCACAACTGTTTAGTATAGATTTTTAAAATAAAAATGCGATGTTTGGTGCAAATTATAATACTTATTTACATTTTTACTCTAATATTGAGCATTTATTTATAAGTTTGTTATAATATGAAATGCTTTTTCATAAATACAGAGTAATCACAGCAAACAATATCGCATTTAAAAAAGTTTTAATAAGCTGTTAATAGATATTTTGGTGGTATTATAAAGTATTTTGTTATATTTTTATTGTTAATATTTCTTATGTTGTAAGCAAATAGTGTACAGTAAATAAGTGGATGTGATAAAATACATTTATTAAAAATAATACATTTATGATAATTTAAAAATGTCAGGGGGAACGGGGAGCCTAGAAGGGGCCCCCGAGCGAAAAGACTGAGAGCCACTGGTTTAAATTAAATGTTTAACTACGGTTACGTGTACTTTATATTTTATATCTTCTACTCGCAGTGTGTCGTACATCCAAGTATTGCAGGTCTATCAGGGCGGTTGTCACCTCGTTTTGTGACTATGTGCTAGCTTTATAATTTTTTGTCTTAAGCGTACAGACTCCTCTCACCTTTGTCAGTAAAAATAACCCAATCTCAACCCCCTTCACCCAAACACGTTTACGTGATACTTGAACAGCCTCTCATCAATAAATAAAGGGTAAGAGATCTTTATTAAATGTAAAGTATGCAATTTGTACTCAACGTACGCTATACAGTTGATTTATCCGTGCTTAATTGTTTTTAATATGTTATAAAAAAAAAAAAACTTCCTTTAATGTGGCAAATTTTATAATTATTGTTTTGAAACACAACTATGGATAATTTTAATTTCTTTTGATACAAAAAAAAAATATTTAGGTTAAATCGCACTACAGTTTAATCCAACAAACATCATTAAAAATATAATATTCAATAATTCGCCCGGACAGCAACGTGTAAAGATTGTAACAGATTTGAATGTAATAGTGTAGTTGTCATTTTTATTATGTAAAAATATACAGTATTTATTTATTTAAAAAAATAGAGAGTAGTGTATAAAATTCATATAATAAATAATCTTTGGATAATATGGTATACAAAATCCATTTGTATAAAGTAATAACTTTTAGTACGAACTGCTATTATTAATAAGTGAAACCATACAAATACCGCTCACATTAAAAACGCATCTCCAGCATTTAAACGCAAAGGAAGTTTGAGCATACGTGAATATACTAGGTGAACTTGTTTTATAATAACCGAATGCTTTACTTATGTTTTATTTGTTACAAAACCTTTTAAATCGCTATAAAAATACAAACTGTTTTAACTTTGATTCATTTGAATGTCTAAACAGAGCCAATTGGGGAATAGTTGTATTTCCCGATTTTCGGTACCGACTCTTACAATAATTAGCCTGGATAATCGGGAGTACAGTGCATCAGCAAATTTTATGGGAGTGTTTAAGGTCCCGGAAATGAATAAGGGGTTAAGGTGGTTGAAAACTTCGGAGGTACCAAGCAGCGCCCTTATTCCCAAAAAAGATTAGTGTCTACGACGGAAAACCTTCAAAAAGACGTTTTAGATATTATCGTTAATGTTGATGGGCCACAATACTCCAGAACTATCTGGAAAAATAATCATCTTCCAATCCCATTTTTCGAAATAAATGAAACAAAGTTAACTGTAGTGAAGCATACAACCCGTATAATTGAAAACTGAAATTCCACAAGTTGTAGCAAAACTGGAAAGTGAGTCATTATCTCGAAAACTATAAGAGAACCCACCATTTGTTGGTAAGCATTCATTAATCATTATTAAAGAATTTATTTCCACTTCCCGCTTGAAAAAAACAAAACAGGGTTCTAAAATCCGCCAATATGGTTTAAACAGATTTAGCTTAAAAATATACATACTAAGAACAAGCTTGATACAATTATATATTGCAGGGGCATATGCATGAATATTTCTTGTCTGTATAGCTTTTCGAAATATCAAAAACTTTCGTATTGCTAGTTTTAGTTTAAATTTTAATATAGCTTGTACATCTCATGGCACGTTTTTCTTCCAAAAAATTCACTAAATAAACTTGTTGAAGATATTTAAGACCTGTACCTAGATTTATGTCTCGCATACGACTTTCTCTGACCCATAAAGGAACTGGGATCGAACTCCAAATTATGACCACATTTTCGAAGAATGGTAAAGAGACGCTTAATAGCATATAGGAGAAGGAATACTTTCAATTTCCTCAGTTCTAAAAGAATTAAAGAATTTATCAGAAAAGAAATTACAAAAGAAACAACCTGCTAGCGTACTAGGAGAAGAATTTTTCATTCAGTGCGAATTTATATCTCGTTTTCCTTTTTCCTACGAGAAATAAAAAGAAATTACAAGTTTTAAAATCAGAGAGAAATGAAAATTATATTCTTTCTATCTCAACGCATGCATGCTGTTAAAATCTTGAT
Source organism: Dysdera silvatica (assembly GCA_006491805.2). NCBI lineage: Eukaryota > Metazoa > Arthropoda > Arachnida > Araneae > Dysderidae > Dysdera > Dysdera silvatica. The sequence continues at coordinate 2,935,729 of QLNU02015360.1, read as the reverse complement.
ATAAAAGAAAATGGACGCCTCATATTGCATCTCTCCCCCTTCCTTTCTTATAATCAATCGTTCAAGGACCTTAAAAAAAAAAATGAAAGTGCGTGTCACTTTTCATTAATTTCAATTCCGTTAAACAAACTACGAAATAAATATGGGAAGAGTGAGATCATGCCCCATTCCTCTTGTGAATAAGCATATCGTGGCAAATGAACCGAGGAAATGAGTCCTACCTAGCGTTTCAATTAAAATTTTATAGTCGAGAATAAGCTGTTTGTGCCACATTTCAATGATATTATGTGTGCAAGCACACAACACATTGATTTCAGCGAAAAATATGAAGTGTTCTAAATCATGAAAGATCACCCTAAAGGAGAAAGCAATTGGAATAACAACAAAAAAAATAACACAATTAACTATTTTCGAATACTAAATGGTCTTTTTAATCACACATTTTTTTTTTTCATTTACGGCAATCGGGTTAATTTTTTGAACTACGTTCTCTTAGCTTTTTCTTCGCCGTTTTAATAAATTTAAGGGGGTCACCCACGAAAATGCTTTAAAAAATTTATTTTCTTCTTTATTTAAAAAAAAAAAGTGGATTCTTACCTTTTAACTAATATTCTTTACCCTTCAACTCAATAAAATGTTTGGCTCTAAGTTTATTACAACTATTTTTAAACAAATTTACTAATGTAATAAGTGAAATTAAATGCACTACAAACTTTTTACAAAAATGCGATTTTCTCAAAATGATATTTCCTGTCGCAAAAGGAACATGTTTTCAAAATCTTGAGTTTCAGTTGACTTATAATTTCTTGAGTACGTACATATAAGTATTTTACATATGTTGTATGTAGCGTTTTTTATTTTTTTATCCGGTTTTTGAATTACTGACCTGAGAGTAAAACAAAAATCGTTGATTCTAGAAAAAAATTTTTCATTTGATATAAATATTTTTAATTTTAAAAATATCGTGTGTATCGTAAAACGCCACACATAAAAAGTGTAAATATGTTTACTAACTATACAAAAAAAATTTTGTATGCATCGAATAAGTATTTTCGGAGAAAATGTTTTTTATGTCTCTATGGAAAGCCATATGCTGTTGACCCCCTTGAGTAGGCCTATGCATGGTTTTCCCCCAAATGGGGGTTTCCAAAGCATGGATATATAAACTCAGGACTTTCACTAACTCTTCATTGTATCTTCACTTGACAAAGGGAGCAGTTGGCTCCCGAAACGTCGTGTTTTTAAACCTTACGCCAGTGTCAAAATAACTTCATATTGTCTTGTTCGAAAACCTGCTACATAAATGAAACTCTCTATATAATTTGTGAGACTTGTTGCAAATATGCACCAATTTATTTATTGCACGACACCACAAATTTATTGTACAATTAGCAATGTGAAGTGCTCCGTCTCTTAATCAGACATTTTGAAAGTCTGACGCATCACGAAGGTAAGATGTCTATTCCATTACTCTTTTATAAATTTATTTCTCTTGCTCCAGGATTCGGAAAGTTAAGAAATCCAAAAAATGATTTTGTGAGTTTACCTATCATCAATCACAGCTGCTAAAAACATTCACGAGTCGTACATATGTAGGACACTTCACTCTTTCTTCGATACGCATCAGCGCACTGCTGCTCAGATAATGAAATTGAAGTTACTAATACATACTATATACAGTAGAACTTTCAAATATCGAACTTCCGTATATCGAAATATTCCTTCTCTCTCTTCTTTATATATAGCCCATATATATCAATTTGTTTTTATCAAACCTTAAACTTAAATATATGGAAACCTTAATGTATATACAAACAAAATTTTGTAGCACTGCATTTTTTTCCAATCGCGTCAGTGTTTATTTCAAGAAGTCGAAAAGCTCAACTACCTTGTAAGTGAGATGCCAGGTTTTGAAACCAGTAATTTCATGAACTTTTCAATAATAAGCTCAATACTGAAATATATGTCATCATTAAAAGACTTTGTTCTTCAAAAAAGAGTCATTACGATTTCAGAAAACACTGCTGATGAAGCTGCTAGATTTGAAAATCAAATGAAGCAGGCAACAGAGGAAAAATAGCAATAGCCAAAGTACAAATGAAACGTTAGAAAAACTAAAAAAAGCCATGAACGACTGCTGCAAATCTTGTGAGATAAGCATTCATTTTACAGTTCCCAATCATACAAAGAAAAATATAAAATAATCTCTGAAAATCTTCATATATTAGTTATAAGCGTTAATGGGCTCGAGTGAGTAAGCATCTAACGGCGTTGTTGATGATGTGGTGAAAAAGAGTTATGAAATAGTCGCAGGTCATACAGCGTTAACAGCAGTTTCGCGGAATCTGAGATTTGGTGTGCAAAAACAGCACGTCCTAATCACAATTAAAATGTTTCGCCTTATCTGCCGTAAATCACCCAGCTACTAACCTTTTTTTTTTCCGGTTTCAAAATTGCTTCACGGGGTATCTAAGATGGGACGGACAGCTTACATGACTTTCGAATCACGACCAAACTGACTAGGAGTCGAACCCAACCTAATGAATCTAAAGACCGTGAACGTAGCCACTACGGTCTCTCCGTTGAGCTTGGAGTGTCTTAAACGCTAGACGATCGAGGACAGGAACAACGCTCTCTTTCTCCGTATATAAGGATGTAAGATATTATTACCCTTCACAGGGATAACACAATTGCCAAATAATGGTCAACACACAAAGCCACCGGGTCCAGTTGTTTGTTAGTTTTCGCTGGGGAATTTATTACACAATAATTTTCAGCACCCACGTATAAATAGCTAGTGTTTTTTTTGTTTTGTTTTTTTTTAAAGAAGAGACGCCGTCCCCATCTCGGATCCGAATCAGGGTCCCTACGGAGTGTTTTGCCCGGTAGACGAACGAGGACAGGAATAACGCTCCCTTTCTCCGTACGTAAGGAATCCTTAATATAATAATAATGTTATTAATTAAGGATGTGTTATTACCAATAATACATCCTTATATACGGAGAAAGAGAGCATTCCTGTCTTCGTTCGTCTAGCGGTCAAGACACTCCGGGCTCAACGGATGGACCCTGGTTCGAAAGGGGATGAGGACGGCGTCTCTTTTTCTTCTCCTAAAAAAATGAAGCTCTAGCTTGAGCTACTTATACGTGGGTGGCAAAAATTATTGTATAATAAATTCCCCCACGAAAACTCACAAAAAACTAGCCCTGGTGGCTTTGGGACCGTTTAAGTACTCCCGCCCCTTTCCCCTTGCAAAACAAAATAAGCAAATGCCTGACCCCCCCCTCCCTCACCATCATACTTACGTAAGATTTTGCTTATGTATATTTATAATATATATATATATATATATATATTGTACATGTTAATAGTAAATTATATATATACATTTTACCATAAAGTATCTTGTTACATTTTATTACGTATTAATATTTCTTATATCGCAAGCAAATAGTGGACAAATAAGAAGTGTATTTGGTAAAATATATTTATTAAAAATAATACATTTATGATAATTTAAAAATATCGGAGGGCCCACGGGGGTCTTAGAAGGTGGCCCCCAAGAAAAAAAAGGTTGACAGCCAGCCACTGGTTTAAATAATTAAATATTTAACTGTGATTATGTGTATTTTATATTTTTCACACGTAGTGTGTTGTACATGCCAGTATTGTAGTTCTGTCAGGAAGGCCATTACTGCCTCATTATATGCTGATTTTATTATTTTCTGTGTCTTACATAAGCATAGTTCAGACTCCCCCTCCCCGTTGTCAGCAGAAATGAGCAAATCTCAACCTCCTTCCTCCAAGGATGCTTACCTAATACTTGAACGACCACTCTGTGTTTTCACCATTATTTGGCAATTATGTTATCCCTAAGAAGGGTAATAATATCTTACAAAATAAACTATATTTTAAAGAGGGCAGAATTGTAAAAATACCGTGCGGTATTCTTCTTCAAATCACAAAATAGTTAATTTTACGTTCCATAATAGCCACAACACAAAACAATGAACACAAGTAAATAGAACCACAAAAAGTGGACATCGCAAAATCGATGCCTGAACCTTACCGCATTTTTGCTAGGAGATGGGGAAAATCAGTTTCAGACGGAGGTGGGGGGAGGGATTACCAAGTGGGGAACAGTTCTTAGAAAATCCAGATTCAGGCAGGGGGAAAAACCCGAGTGCGGGATAGCTTTGGGGAAAACCAAAGTTGGGGTATAAATACCGAACACCTACACTTCCTTGACACTTTCGCTTGATGAAGGGAACAGTAGTTCTCGAAACGTTGCGAATATTTTTGCAGACGGTAAATATCTTTTACCTTCTTCATTTGTATTTCGTATATTCCGACCAGTGTCAAATTTTACTAGTTATGGTAAGCCCTGGTCAATCTTTGTACGTTGTTGTTAAAAAGTAGAGAATCTGAATATATATATTCATCGATATATACAAATAAGGGCGAAATTGTAATACTGATTTGGTTTTTAAAGGTATCAGTTGAAGACCAAAAGAGCGTTTAAAAACTTCCAATAATAAAACGACAGTATACTATGTTGAGAAAAGGGTGTCGTGGTTAGCTGGTTGATCGTATTTTATGACACAAGGGCAGCAAGGGTCATTCTGCGCCAACCAAGTTCAGACGGTACGTACGATTTAAAATAAATATAAAAATTATAAAGGAAAAAGGCATTAAAGTACAATCAAACTAAACGCTAGAGTAAAATCAGATAAGATGGGAGAAGCCAATGTGAGATAAAAAGTTAAAAATTAGTTCCTGGTTAAAAGAGTCGCATAAAATATCACGAAGGCTAAAATGATTTTGATTAAAAGCTGATGAACGTTGCTAGTTAAAATTTATACAATAATTTTTGCAAAATAAAAAAGGGTTTAAGAAGGGTGTCGTGTATCTAAAAATAATGAAACTAACAGAAGTGATAAGCACCAAATATTCATACTGAAATAAATGAGTATTTGCTATTCTTGATTTCACATCGTTAGTTTTTTTGTACTAACTACAAAGGCATCGCTTCAAATTACTGAAATATTTAACCACAGTAATTCATTAATATGTGCGTGTGAGTAAGGTTCGGTCATCTAAACACCACTTTAACAATCTGAGGGTCATAGATAAACATAGGTGAAGTACATGGGCCCGTGGTGACCCAGCCCTTCTCCCCTCCCCAATAAGTTAAAATGAATTGCAATTTTACATATATCGTAAATGTACATAGTCTATGTACTTACTCCCCTCCGTTACGTTTAATTTTGAAAACTCTACGTGGCTGCGGGTAAAAACTCCACCGTTTGTTTTAGATAAACTAATTATTAATAAGAAAATAGAAATAGTGGATAAAATTTATTTCTTAGGAGTTCAACTTACAAATAAATTAAATTGGAATGGTCATATAAACAAAATAACTAAAAGGATATGTAAAGATATAAGAATTTTAAGAAGAATAATAAAAACTTAACACAAAAAATAAATATTGAACATTATAATCCTCCGATTAACAGTCATCTGGTATATTGCAATTGTGTTTGGCATAATTTGGGCATTGCTAACGAAGATATAATAAAAAATTTGCAAAGTAAATAAATCAAACTAATTAATATAAAGATGACAGATTAGACTTAAATAATTTTCAATGGACTTTAATATATTGCAAATTGAACTGATACTTTACATAGATTACTTTATATAGATTAAAACGTACGAAAGGATGAGAGAAAATAAACACACAGATCTTATGAGAATTAAATTAAACAAAAGAGATGGGAGTACATGTCGAAACTATAACGAATTAATATTATCCAAAATAAGAACAGAAATGGGAAGATGCAACATAAATTACATAGGACCTAAATATTAGAATGGAATACCAGATAAACTAAAGCGGTTAAATAATATAGTAAAATTTAAAAAAGAACTTAAAAAATACTTGATACGTAGTAGTGTCTAATAAAGGGATAATTTTTGATTTGTTTGTTTTTTGGTTTTACGGCTCAAAGACTACAGTGGTCATGCTGCGCCGGGACCTACTGTTTTCCGAGGAATCCGAACCTCTTAAGGCCTAGGGAACCAAACCCCGGACTACAGTGAGCAGTGCGATCTTTATGAGATCTCTGAGTAAGCGTTCTTTTTGCACTGCTGGGAGTCGAACCCGGATTAGCCGCGCAATAGGAGAACGCGTTACCACACTGCGCCACCGCAGGGCCGGATGGATAATTACTGAAGTAACCTTACTTAATGAGTGCATTACATAAGAGAGAGCACTGGAAGGGAGTATGAGGTGATCAAATATGTGGAAATAGCCTGGTGGTTGCATATATATTGCTTGTGCGATATATTATTTATTGTCAGTGTGAAGTCTCAAGCTTGCTATATCATTTTGATATTTTCTTGAGACCTTTCTTTGTGTGGTCATGTATTGTCACAACGACTGTTCCAAGAAGAATAAATAAAAAAAAGTACTATAAAGCGTATTATAGCGCAAAGTAAAGTTAAAAATTTCAACGTACGTTTCTAACGGACTTGGCCGTCCTTCGTCAGGAATACAAAATGAAAAAATAAATATTAGAAATCTGGAGATGATGTTATTGCGTGACTATTGTGTTGCCAGTTGTGGATGAATAATTAATGTGAAAATTTTAATAAATTTTTGGAAACGTTCCCTATCAATAAGAATTCTTCTACCATGGTCAATGAAAAAAAAATCTACTCCCCGTTTCCGTCAAGCTTGGAAGTTCCTATTAAATTTTTTAGATTAATTATTAATCCACAACAGGAAGCACAATGTTTATGCAATAGCACCATCTTCAATATTTTTTTTTTTAAGTTCTTGACGAAAGACGACAAAGTCCGTCTGAAACGTAATTCGAAACTAACTTTTTATTTTTAACTTTACCTTACGCTTAAAACGTTGATTTCGATATAGAAATGTCATTTGTTTCCCAATTTGTAATTTCATATCGTGAGGGATAACAAAATTTCCCTAGTTCTTAAAATCTCACTTGTTCGAAGGCAGGAAGACAGAAAAACCTCTCAAGATATGTGGCTTAAATCAGACTTAAGACGAATGGCAAAGAGATGATTTATATATAGAAGAAATACTTACACTTAACGACGATAATTATCGAAAAGAATTTATGAAATAGCTTGAAAGATAAAAAATAATTAAAACTGCCACGAAAAGAGAAAGGTACAGAAAAATATGGAAAGGGAAACAGATATCGCGGGTGAGTAAAGAAATGTCGAAAGAGCAAGCATTGATCTATATTTATTCCACACGCTTTTTATAGCGATTAACCATCTAAAGATGAACCTTCTAAAACAATGGAGAATGGAAACAACGTCGAAAAATATTCATTTTCTCTATTCATGCATCGAGTCAGAAATCTAGTATAGAAAATAAAAATAAGTCTGTAATTTATTGTTCGAAGAACTCAATAATTGCAGACATACTAGCGGTGTATTTTCTTTAATCTAATTCATTTAATTAATGTGTTTCACCTCACAAGTTATATAGAATGAATGACGCGAGATTAAGTCCTGCCTTTCACACCATAACGAATGCATTCAAAAGAGAATATGTTCACCTTTTGACTTTTCAATTTAATTTCGGAAAGAAGGAAAGCGTGAATTCTGTAATACGTTTTAATGATATTGATTGGGACATCAATATCTTAAGGGCGTTAGGCACTAAAACCGGTAAATGTAAGGCACTATAAGGAAAAAACTGTTTCAACTAGAGTAATAAAATTTTTAAGAAATCAAGTTAAACAGAGTATTTATTCCCCATATCCGTAATCACTCCCACACTTCGCATGCTATTTAACAAATCCAATCTTTTTGAAATGTAAATATAATCACGGTTGTCATTGGAGCCAATCATCATGTTTTTTAATTTTATCCCTTTACCCAACTGTGGTGGTAATTTTTACTCCAAAGATTTAAAATATGCAAGTCGTAGATCATCTGGAAAATGAACTCTTGCGTGAAAGCAAGCTTAGTCCGCGCTGCATGCCTACAGCAGTTCAATTAATTGAAATGAAATACAAAGTACTAGGGAAGAAATTTACGTACAAAAGGTTAAACACCGGTAAAATAGGTTTATGATAAAATACGCCTAAGTGTTTAACCTTTCGTATGTAAAGTTCAATTAATCTTTGGCTAAATACCTGTTGATTTACACAGAAATTAATAAATCATACCCATAGGCATAAAATTTTAAGTTGTGTTTTCTTTTATTCGTGTAAGTATTGAAAATTTAGTGCGTTTTACATCTGTCTTCTCCACGCTATCTTTTATTTTATATTTATATACATTTCATTAACATCCATATTTTCTTTGTTAAGCAAGAAGCGAAACAATCGACCTCGCAACTCCGACGGTTGAATAGTGCTTTAAACAAAGTTAAAAAAAACCTCGAACTCTCCCTACAAAAATCGGAAGAAAAAAGCAAAAATTTCCATTGGAAGTGGGGCTTGAATATTAAATTCTTTTTAAAAGCCCATAGGAAGACACTGGTGGCCCGCGAACGTTTGTTCAGCCGCAGACCTCAAATGTTGCCTATGTCGGCAAAAACAGGGCTGAACCATTACTGACATTGACACGTAATAGAACGCGATGCAAACGGGGAAGCAACCTCCATAATGGGTTTGAATTGGAGGCGCGGTGGTTAACAGGGAAAACAATAATTCGGCAAACCGAAACCGAAACGCCCCGCACCGAAGGAGCGGGCGCAGGATGGCGAAACTGCGTGAAGTAAACAAATAACTACTCACCGTAGCTGGTATTCCAGCAGTCGAGAAGTTCGACGGGGGGCGAGCAGAGAGCCGACGGCAAGACCAACTCCATCGCGGGAGAAGAAGAGAGAGAGCTCGCGCACGTGTTTTGCCGACGAACCGGACTCGAAGAGTGCCCGACGGAGAGTGAGACCGTGTTCTCCAACGTCAACTGTGAGAGTGCGTGCGTACATGAGCATGATCAGAGAAGGGGAGCAGTAGCAGCACCTCCCCCCCCGTCGAACGAGAGCGCGTGGGTCCGCATGCTGAATAGGGCTTAAGAGAAGCAGAGTCCTGGCAAACATCGCCGGCACGCAGATAGGGAGCGTCCTTAATCCCCGGGACAGGATTAGCTTAATCCTCGGGGCGCCAGGAGCGCAGAAATCCAGACGGGGCTCGCCTAGGAGTAATGCCAGCAGATTACGTGCGGGGCCCGGGCCCCCTCTTAATCCCCCGGGGGTGGGGGGGTGGCCGCGGGGTAAGGGAGCTCTATCCTTTTCTCTCTTGCAAGGAGAAATTCTTTCCTCCCCAAACTTATCCCTCGGCGGAAAAACTTTTGTTTCCGCCAGCTTAACGCGTTATTTCCACGATTGTTCGTCAGACAATAAATTATCGGAACGAGGCTTGTTAGAACTGCGGATTTCACGATGAGGTGGTGATACAGAGATCTGCTTGGGGAGCACTTCAGTCAGTGTATTAATATACGTGAGGAGAAATTCTGCGGTTGACGAATACGACACGACGGCTGACACTGGCCTAAAAGCAGGGCATTTGCCTAGGCACCAGTTTCACGGAGAAAGTATTTGAAAAAAAGGCCCACGAAACGAGCTTTCAATTGAATAAAACAGGTATGAAATTTAGATCACATCGAGCCGAATAAGGCCGCAACAAAACCGATCACATTTTATATATACAGGGTGATTACAAATAATTTATCGGGTTTTGGATGAATGTATTTCACAATGTATTACATAAAAAATAGTGAATAATACATACATTGTCTGCAAAAGCACATTTTCAAGTTTCTTACACATTATTACAAATGTTCTATGTGCTCTCCTCGTGTTACACGATAAACATCTATGCGGTAACTAAGTTCGACCCATACACGTCCGAGCATGTCCTTCCTGTCAATGTTCACCAGCGCAGAGTTCAGTCACCGTTGTCGGCAAAGGTGGTACGTAAACATTGTCTTTCACGTATCCCCAAATTAAGAATCACTAAGTGTAAGGTCTGGAGACCTTAACTGTAGTCAGGAGTAAACTTTAAGTTTTTTTTTTAAGGTTAGACCTTAACTGTAAGGGTCAGATTGTAAGGTCAGGAAACCTGCAATGACATGAACAAAACTTTAAAATATGCTCCTTTTATTGGTTATTAGTACAAATGGGTGGGCATTACACATTTGAAGCTATAAGATGTCAAAACTCGCTGAATCATTTTTAATCACGCTGTACGTTACTCGATACGACTGAGGCGTTGAATGAGAGACGCATACTCGAAAATGATGCACATGACCAAAACCGAGATTGGTGCGTTCAATTAGACATGGACATTTAAAAATTACGCGTAATGGGCCGATTCAAGCTTACAGATACACTAGCGCCTTTGATTATAATATTTCGCTTTTACCCGATTCGAGGCAGTCTCGGTAGCAGTCACTCCCTAAGAAGATCATACAACGAGTCCCGTCTCGCAGTGCGTGACTTCGGATGAGGCGACCAGGGTTAAAAACCCTCTTTAAACTGTAGGTTCAGCTTGCCAACACGTGCGGCCAACGCGATGAGCTTAAAGCGGACTCCTTTGTATTTCCTTCACCAAACTACGCATGTGTGTGTGTGATAACAGAGAGACACCATCCCGCAGCGGACTGAAAATGGTTGATGATGATATATATTTTTGTAAAGTTATGTATCAAGAAACCACTCTAGGCTTCGGTTCACAAAATCCTTGCGCAACCAAAACGAAGTTCATAGATTCTGCTGTGTTTTAGGGCGAAAGGTTATGCTGAAACTGGACCTACAGTTCCCCGAGGAATCCAAGCCTCCATTGCCAAGGGCCCCAACCCCCGGACTCCGGTGTGTAGACAAACGGCACGCGTTCGACGATACCATTGGGAGTCGAACTCGAGTTAACGGCACGACAGACGAATGCGTTACCACTACGCCACCGTAGGACAGCATACCTACATTTCTCCGAAGAAACCGAACCTCTTGACATCTTGGGAACAAACGCCCGGATTACAGTTAATCGGCAAGTGCGTTCTTTCTCTTTCTTTTTTCCACCGTTGGAAGTCGAACCCGGATAAAGGAGACGCTAGGTGAACGCGCTACCACAGGGCCACAGAGTCTGAAACGAAGTTCAACGCGGCTGCACCAGTAAGTGTGTTCTTTTTGACAGTATAGGTCCAAAATTTAGATTCACTCAAAAATCGTTCGTCATAAAGATGTACACTATATAATGAGAGAAACTCTCATCAGCCAAGAAAGTGGACGTGCATACGTAGGAATTCCGTTGATTTCAACCTTCGTTTTCATACGGAAGACCAGGATCTGGCACCGTTCGCGAGGGATTTTTGTACCCAAATACCCAATCACCCCCACTTCATCGGGTTATGGATAATCGCAATTTTCCGATTTTTTCGATCGATGTTAAATTTCCACGTTTTAACAAATAACCTTTGCGGGTTGTCCTCGGATAATCGAATAAAGACAAAATTTTAAGCACGGAAATCAGTGTTCACACAAAATAAAAAAAAATGTGCAGAAGAAAATTTGTTTTCAGAAGCGTCTTTCCCGCCACTAGTTGAAAGATTTTCAAGATCTTCCTACTATGTTTACAGCCTCGTGTTAGTGGGATACAAAAGCTCAACATTACGTCCACGGTCATTCCTTTTTCTTAGAATTAGGATTGAGGGGTCTTTTCACTTCTGACTAATTAGTCTGACCCCAATCATTGGTCGCCAGTTATCGCATTATAGCGTAGTAGAAGGTTTCCTTTATAGATGGACACTGGGGTTTATGGGATAAGCTAAAAGTTTTAGAGGCAGGAGAAAAAAAAGAAGTTACAAGTTACAAAAGAGTATAGAACTTCCGCGAAATCAAAGCCGCATGTGTATAGTTTTTCTTTCATTAAAAAATACATAGGTAGGCCACGTATAACACTGCACTTCTTGTATAGAGCATATTGATCTTTCTATACCATTTCATGTCTTTTATGTGTGTATACTAGTGGACTAAGACATTTAAGTATACATTGCACCCCACTTCAGAAGCGACACAACTCAAATTTTTTTATAATTCCAGCTGAAAACATAACGTCATTAAGATAAGTAACGCCATATCTATCTTCAGAAAAAACGGCACATCTAACATTCGAAAAATTTCCGCGAGAAACGTAAGAACGCAGGTTGTTTCACCATATAGTTCGTTCGCGGAAAGTTGACCGATGGTACCATTAGAATTCACGGGAGCTGACGTCACAAACGGGTTAGTTCATTACAGCAGAGGGGAGGACGTCATTTCAGAACTGGTTTTCGGCGCAGATAAGTGTTCGCTAAAAACCAGTTCTGAAATGACGTCCTCCCCTCTGCTGTAATGAACTAGCCCGTTTGTGACGTCAGCTCCCGTTAATTCTAACGGTACCATCGGTCAACTTTCCGCGAACGCACTATAGTTTATTCTGTGTTGTGTAATTTAAAATTAGTGAAAATGTAAATTGACAATTTTTGACTAGCGTCACTTTTGAAGCGAGGGTGCGACATGTAGCTGTTTATTTGCTTCCCCGAATAATCATATACCCAGCTTAATCGAATATTTGCTGGAACCGTCAATATTCGTGTAAACGGGGTCAACCAACTGTACATATAAAATAAATAATAGCAAAAACATAGATACACGTATTTATCTTTATCACTGCTGCCATTTCTTAATTTATGAGACTATATATTTCCCGCTTTAGTATTATATACGACTTATGGACTAAACTAGGGGTGTGGAACCTTTTCACGTTGGAAGGCCGCATGAAGTTAGTCATAATCCAAGAAGGCCGCATTCAAGAAATTTCAATTAGATACAGGGGCGAAACAATTCAGAAATTATGGGGCGGCTCAAGTAATTTTTAACAGATCATGTGATTTGGCGTTAAACAGAACAATGTACTTTGCTACCCAATGGGGGGGGCTTGAGCTCCTTTCCTACGCCACTGATTAATAAATATACAGCAGAACTCCGATTATTCAAACTCGTTTTAACCGAAATGGTCAACTGTACTTATTATTATTATTTTAGCAGATAATCGTTTAGTGCTTTGTGTAAAATTGTTCATATTCGCTTCCTAGTGTACTCCGGCCTTAATTGAGAAAGAGACCAATACAAATGGTGAATAGTGGACATATAAAAAGATATGTGTACATTTTTTTTACATATATCGGGTATACACGAAAATACTGGACTACTTACAAAACAGTTAATATCTAAATTAACGCATATATATATATAGTCTACTTTGTGGCGTTCTTTACTATCAATATATTTGTTTAATAATATGTAATTAAACGTGTTTTTGGATAAATATTTCAATTTCTTTGCACCTTTATTCTAAAAAAATGAATTTTTAGATTAATCTTAGTATACTACTATATATACTACTATATGTATACTACTATATATACTACTATGTATACTACTATATATATTAGTTTGGTATTTTAAATACGTTCATTTCAAATAATAAAAATAAAGCAAATAACAAATAGATGAAAAAAAAATCATATTAATAAAATAAAACGATTTGGTTGCAAAATTTGGTTTCATCCGAAAGGCCACACTGATGGGTCCTTAGCCATATGCGGCCTTAAGGCCGCGGGTTCTCTACCCCTGGACTAAACAATGCCTACGTTTGTGCTTTAAGCCATGAACATACCGTAATTTTTTTTTTTTTTTTTCATATGGATGAATTAAGTACGGCATTAAGAGGATATAAAGGCCTGTAAAATCAATATTATTAAACGATAATAAATTTCAATTGATCGTACCGAAAAACTCACATGCGGGAACCAACATGCGTTAATGTACATTAACATAAATTTATTAGTTGTCCTTAAAATTTAAAAAACAACTATTCTTCACACTAAATACGCCGCAAATCTAAACTAATCATTGCTAAGACCCTTTGAAAACTTGGGCCATTTAATGCAGAGATGTCAGAAGTAAAAATGGGGAAGAGGGCAATCTACATTTTCGAAAGCACTTTGAGAATACGAGAAGGGCAATTCATGGGACCCGGAAATAGTAAATGGTCTTACGAAGCGGATCACTTTACGACCGTTGTTAAGGAACAAATTATGCCGTAAGAGAGGGGTCACCTGAAATCACAAACTTTTATTCTACTTTACATTATTGTCATGTTGATGAAAGCAACATATATATGGTTATAATTTTATATTCGTATGTAATATAACGCATAACGTTCTTCCATTCACAATAGCTACACTTGTGGACATCAACAATGTATGTTTCTATTTGACTGAGTGATATAAGCACCATGTCGAGTTCCATGGACAAAACTAGTGCTTGATAAGGGGACATGAAGGTGTTAATGCTTTGTTTCAAAGGCAAATATGGCACTACTTTTTTAAGTAAGGTGCGATTTTCGATTTAACCACCTAGGCTAACAGCCAATTTTCCTAACGTAACTAAGAAAAGGAAACTTCTCTTATTATTTCTTGGAAAAAGGTATTTACAGACCAGCGAAATAAACCACGCTCCCAAATTTAATGAGTAACAAAGATTCAAGCGTTCGATTGTGTTTTAAAAAATAGGTTGTTCTAAGCAAAAACTGAAATTAGTACGAAAAATTGGATTTTAGGTGTAACATTTACCATGCTTAAATCAGTAAAAGTTACGCAATCAAACATTAGATTAGCTGAGAAAAAATCACGCATGCGTGTTTGCTTTCGAAGTTATATTATCCAACAAATTCATACATGTGCTATAATTAGCTTTAAACTGAGCAAAAAAAGGCGTTTACGAATAAAAACTATATATCAATACAAAAACAAGGAAAAGTAGTAAAACCAAAACGTATATATATATACAGCTCCAGAGGCTAGGTGGTTAACAGGAAAACGGGGTGAAGAGCCCTTCAGCAAGCTCCTTAAAAAACTTGTATCTAGCGCTTTGCAAGGTCCAGTTCCGTTCTTCATTGTAACACGCAATCAGAAAAATGTAGTAACCGAAAAACATAATAAAAATTTAAACTTTAGAAACTGTTTAGATTAAGGGTATTTTGATTAAAGATCCGTACGTTCCTCTACACGTGTCTATATTCGTTTTTTGACTACTTTACCACACATGAAAGATATTATTACCCTTCACAGGGATAACACAATTGCCAAATAATGGTCAACACACAAAGTCACTGAGGCGGGTTTTTTTGTTTTTTTTAAATTCGTGGAGGAATTTATTATACTTAATAATATTCGACACCCATGTATGAGAAGCTCAATCTAGAGCTTTTTTTTCTGTTCAGGAGAGAAACAGACGCCGTCCCTCTGCTGGATTCGAACCAGGGTCCCTCCGTTTAGCCCGGAGTGTCTTGGACCGCTAGACGAATGAGGACAGGTAATAACGCTCTCTTTCTCCGTATGTAAAGGTGTAAGATATTATTACCCTCCGCAGGGATAACACAATTGCCAAATATGGTCAACACACAAAGCCACCGGGGCACCATACGGGTTTACCACACATATAATTTCCTTTCACCTTGAAATCTATCAATGAGAATTAAAAAGTGCTGTGAATCACATAAAAATTGAGAGGTAAACAAATACAAAAGATACCATATAAAAAAGAATGCCAAAGGTCTACAAGTTATTCATTCTGTGATCCATCGAATAATTACAATTGAATGAAACAGACATTTGATAAAATCTGCATATATGTTAACGAACAAAGTTTGACCACCAACTTATGTAATCAATAGTAAACTACAAAACTTTTAAAACGGTTCTGAATTGCAGAAAGTTTTGCGCCTATTCTCTTCAGCATATAATAGAAAGTTAAAGAACGGGGTTTCTTATTTTTCAATATTTAACACTAGCTGGAACTGTTTGGCTACTACGTGTACTGCAATGGACTCACGGCTGAACTAACAGAAATCTGGCTGGCATCTTATATGATTAACTATTGTCCAGATTTCCTCGTATCCTCTGCCAATCATCTCCAGTTAATTGCTTTACTAAAAGTCTCTGAGAAGCGATAATTTGAAGGCTCTTCCAGTGAAATTAGTGGCATCAAATTTACAAATTTAGCGATCTAATATATATCTACCGTGAATGTAAGCAGAAACACAATGATTAGTAAGTAGATAATCCCTCGCCCTCTTATAGTTGAGTAGGGAAGAATGAACTTCCAAAAGGAGGCGATCCACTTTTGGCTAACTACCTGCTTTTCATACTGGGGTTCCAGGACTCGACATCCACTAGTGATTTTTTTATACAATGTGGTTCTACTTCCACTGTAACATTTTATATCCCACAGTCATCCATTGCCGAAAGTACCGACTCTCGAGAGTAAAGATTAAAATTCACGGTCGCCATCGGCTGCGGGGACTAAATATCCGGTGAATGGCGATTAAAAATACGCCTTCGGTCGCCACCATAATCGCTACTTTATTGCTTCTCAATGCAATCCTGACCATTTAACTGCGCAGGGAAGGTTACATTCTGAACCACAAACCATATTATCCTTCGTGAGAAAAGTATTTGATCAAACAAACCCACTTAAGGCTGCGGTATTTAAAGTATTAGACAACGTTCGGGGATAAATTCAAAGTTGAAGTCAACTTTTTGAAGATTTGTGCCTAAATGCTTCTAATGCCTATCAGAACACAATTTTCAGTCACAGTGGCCAAGAAAAAATCAATCGTTCGAAAAAATTTGCCAAAACTGTGTAGAAAAAAAGCACATAGAAAATTCTAAAATACTGCCTTTTCCTGCCACTGGACGAATTGTCAGCAATTGCTGATGAGAAAGGAATTAATGCAGCATTAATTTCTTTCGTACGGTATTCTTTGATGATAAACAGGGAGCATTGGTGGAGTGGAGAACATTTCTGTGTGTGGCACAGCATTTTAGACCATCTATAAATCTGAAACAGTGGTTGTGGAATTAAAACTTGACGAATTTGAAAGCTACTGAATGTTACAAAACGTTAGCATATTGCTAACTATCCCAATTAGTATTACACTGAAGTAGAGACGATCTGGAAACTGCGCAAAAGAAAGAAGCACACTGAGTACAACGAATCTGTGTGCACAGTAAAGAAGACTTTAAAATGTAGATTGATAATTGAAGAGCGATGCAAAGTTTCAATTGAACACTTTGAACCCATATCTCTACCCAATTAGTTTGTGATAGTCGAATTCAGTGAAATGCATGCGACCAAATTTTAATCACTAATTAAAAGTGTGAAAAATAAATAAAATGATACCTTTATCCTCTTAATCTTGAAGCATTTATACAAGTGTTACCTGAATTTTTAAAATTAGTATAATATTTACGTATGTGTAAAGAAAATTTAAATAGCTATTCTTTTTAGATAAGTATATATGTTATTATGAATTTATCTTCCATTATATTAATGAATGAGTAATAATCAAAATACGTAGGGATAAAAGATGCCAGACAGATCCAGTTAAAAGTATTTTTACTTCTAAGTCACGTTTATTTAACATAGCGCCAAATCATATGGGACTTTTGAACACGTGGAGAGTGGCTCTTCCACTAACTTAGCTAATAAGAAAAAGCCTGTTGTCGATATACCTGAAGTTTAGTATTTATCTCATATAGAATCCAGTATATATCAAATACCTGAGTTTTAAGCTTTCTCGAGACCGTTGTCGCTTTGACAGCCCCCACTGGTAGCGATCACTCGAGTATGAACACCAGTGACACAACGAGTCCCCATCAGCGTAGGACTTCGACTCTGCTGATCGAAGTTCAAGCTTTTCTCATTTAGCAATACACAGCTAAAATCATCTCCTTTCAGTTGAAGAAGAAATAAGGGGTGCGTTTTTCTAAAAGTTCGACCCTGGATTAAGTACAATAGAACCTGTCTAAAGTGACCACCTTTGGAACTGGACTGCAATGGTCACTACACAACAGACTTCGATATAGGCATGACTAGAGTCTCTACCAGTTCTCTCTTATAAAAATGGCCCTTTACCAGGTTGCACTGTATTTATGTACCAAAGACAAATACAGGCTTCACTTCTACAAGTGTTGAAAAAGTAACACTTTCTTCAACACCATTTGTTCATATGATATTTTGCACTTCTGCATTTGAAGAAGTTTCTTTTTTTCCTTCAATAAAATTCTTATACTTTATATGTTTGTTTGTTTGTTTAGGTGTTTTATGGCGCAAGAGCATCTGGGCTATACTGCGCCAAACGATACTATAATACTATTTTTTTTTTCTCGTTAAACAGCTATCAGAAAAAATATATTGTGTTACTTTTCCATGTGAACTTTTAGTTTATAAATAACAAAGGAAAATGTTAACAATGATATATAATGAGGGGTTCTCTAGAACTTGAATATTATTTCAAAGGTTCCACAAAAGGGTAAAAGGTTGAGAACTGCTGCTTTAATGTGTGTGCTGCTTGGTATTTGAGGCTAGGCGGCTACGTTGAACTGAACGACAAGGAAGTAATTCAGGTTATTAACGTCATCTCAAACATTTATCGATCTTTTCATAAATAAATTTTCATCTCAAGGTTCTAAAAATGTAACACATAAAATTAGAGTTTTGTTGCAAATTCAGTTGGTGAAACAAAATTTTGAAATTGCTTTGGGAGTCCATATTTCTTTCATGAAAGGGGAGAATGGAGATACGAAACAATAGCAGAACAGGGATGGTAACCTTTTTAAAGGCGGTGTACCAAAATAATACCGCAATCTCCTTCCGCGTGCCAATACGCTCACCCAAATTGAAAGTTTGGTTTACTATTTGTTAATGAAAATTAATCGATTAGTTAGTTAAGAGAATAAAAAATTAACAATTAGTAAGTTGAACAGATACAAACTGATAATTAATCATTGAACACACACAAATGGATAATTAGTAAATTAGCTGACAAGGTTAGTAAATTAATAAATAAAGGTAAGTTAGTAAATTAATAAATAAGAGGTAAGGTTAGTATTAATAAAAGTACGAATTAACAATTAGTAATTTAAGAAGATATAAGTGAATAACTGGCAATTAAGAAGATACAAATTGATAGTCAGTTAAAAAGATACAAAATGAGCGTTAAATGCTTTGAACCAATTAAAAAATAACTTAGTCGGGGAGAGTTCTTTAGCGGTTTACTTTAAAATTACTCCACGCGCCATCCAAAATTGTCCCCCGTGAAAAGTATGACATGCGTGCTACCATAAGTTGCCGACCCCTGCAGTAGAACTTTAACGAACACGGATATAATGAACCAATGATTTCAGTTAGTTTGATTAAATGTACAATATATATGAAATATTGCGGATAGGACGAACCAATATTTTTTCTCTCTCATTGCATGTTTATCCTTATATTCAAATATTTTAAGAGTTTTGTTTAGTTTCCAAATAATACTTTTAACACTAAACACTTACAAAATAAACTTCAAATTTCAGCAGCATTAAGATTGTCCTCGCGTTGAAAATGGAACGCGTTCCTACTGTTATTCTGATATCCTGGGAAATTGGGAACTTTCATAATAATAATAATGAAGAGAAAGTAGTACACACAAGAGTACTGCATTATGTATCAATCTCTATCGAAACTTTAAAAATAATAGCGGTTGGTTAAATATGTTGGTTTATAAATTATTCATATTAGCTATTGACGGTTATATAGAAGTTCGAATTTGATAAATACCGAAAAAATCCTTCGGTCCCCTGCTGTTTGTTATAGCTGCGTTCGACTGTACTTATTTTATCAAATACACGCCGTAATTGAAACTCATGTATCAGAATTAGTTGCATTATAAAAATTAAAACCATGTATGAGTAAACACAATGTTTACAAGTACTTTCTAATAGTTAAAAACATAAATTGAACGAGAGTCGATGATGAGAGTATAGTTTGAAAACACACGGCTCTCGATAAATTATAATACAGAAAAGCACAGCTATCAGCATAAAATTAGCAGGTTTTCGGGGCCGGCCATATACCGATTTGGCTGAATCGGGCCCCGCGCTTGGGAAGAATTTTTTTTTTTTTTAAATTGTAAATTAAGACAATTTTTGCGGCAGATACAAACGACCAATATATCTAAATCAGGTTTAAAGTAATGAGCTACCTGTCGTACAACAAAATCGATCAATCAATCAATAAATAAACAACAAATTCGTACACGAAAAAATACAAATTGTGTTTTACTTACATCTCTTACATACACCTCATGTTCTTTATTGCCCACGAGATTATAGATTTCTGCGACAAAAGACAGAAACAGTATCTACAACGTAAGGTGGTATTCGAAGTCGGAGTAGAGATATTTGAATTTTTTAAACTTGAAACGTAGCATTTTAAATAATGATAACCTGGTATTCAAAACGCCTAAACTGTCGAAACATTTAAATAGGCGTAATATTCTTACCTACGAGAATGATAAAATTATTCAATCTAAATAACTTTGAAAAAATGTCAAGCTTGTGGAAAAATGTACACTAAAAGCATTGCAAAGAACGTTCTTTTTTAATTGCCACAGCGTTAATTCCAAAGCAATAACGCGCTGTCTCAGAAAGGAAAGAACAAAAAAAAAAAAATCCCGTTTGGCAAACGGTATGTTTTGTAACGAATTTCAGGTGGAGGTGGGGGAGAAATCTGAGCAGAGTACGGTGGCAACTCAAACTACATCCTAAATAGAAATCTTTCTTTCACCGATTGCTCCACTAGCGACCAATAATTAGACGGTTTAGGCGAGCGATTTGAGAGCTTACGCAAACGTGACCGCTCGTTAAAGACTCAGATTCTAGGCAATACCGCAGAGTTTCTTCCCAGTTTCGCCCTCGGGGTAGCCTAGTAACAGCATCGAAAAAGGTTTCCTTCATCGGGCGGAAGATAAATAGCGACATGGGAGGGCGAGTAATCTGGCCGTATTAAACGACACAGCAGTCGTTCTGGCTATCGAGGTACAGTTAGTTATGACTCCCAGCAATCGCCCTTCTCAAAAACTCGGCGGAAAGGATTTGTGACGCGGAATTTCTGAATCGCAACGCAAATAAGGGCCGGATTACGCGCAGTGAAAGATAATATAGGCTACGCGGATGGTGAAGGTGCGTTCAGACATTAGTGTTCCTACGAGAAAGTTGCCGTTGAGATTTGAATAAATTGCGCCGTTTAAAAAGGCAAGTCGACGCGAATCTGTCAATCTATGTCGAGCTGTGCGAGTGAATAACGGGGAGAAACAGCACTTAATTCTTTACTACAGTCAGACACGAAGCACAGCCATTTTGACAAATGGGACGACGCTGAGTGGATGGAATAGTGAGGAGACCAGCAAATATGACCCTCTCCTATCTTTGGCAATGGTAGATTAATGGAAAGAAAGGTTTCTGATACCAAAAACATAGAAATCGACATGGAATGCATTTTAAAAACTGCTTGTACCATGTCTTTAAACTCTTAGAATTTTTAGAGATTACTTCCTTATGACAAACATTACAATTTTTCTTTATTACAAAAGATATATTTTTTCCTTTTACAAGATGTATTTTAAATAATATACATAAATTATATATTTATATGAACATCTATTTATCTTATAAGTAATACTTTCAATTTGGTTTCTTTATAAGTTTCCGTTTCAAAAGCGGAAGTGTCGAAATTCGACTGTAAATAACAGCGATAAGAAGGAATTAAAAAAACGGAAGTTAATCTTGTTTTAAATATCTGTAGATGCAAAATATGACCGTACTTCTTAAATATGAACAAACTATACGATTTGATAGAATTTAAAGTTAACCGCCTGTATATGGAGGGCGGAAATTTCCAATCTCGAGCGTAGTTTACGGATTATCTGAGCTCATCGGCAACTCAATTTACATACGGGATTTTTGAACATGTTACGTGCAGCTAGGATCAGTTAAAACACCAGAAAATTTTTTAAAATTTTATATATACTTTTATAGATCATTATTTTAAAATTTTATATAAACAGGAAAGTGATAATTGGGCAGGCGATCAGAAAATACACTTTTTTTGTGGTGGTGGGGAGGGGGTGTGCAATGAACTCACTTAACATAACTACAAAAAAGTATATGCCATTTGAACTGCAGATTATAGGAAAATTTAAAAAACTAAGGTTCAAAATCTATTCGTTTTCTACTATATAAGTACCGGGTGTTCAAAAAAACACCGCACTACCTGTATATTTTCGTAATCTATACGCCATACCGAGCGAATTCGCAAATGGTTACCATAGTCGGAAATCCATATTTAATAATATTATTGTCCAATAGTTATTTACACGATCTGCTCTAGAAAACCAATTGAAACGTTAAGGTGGAGTTACTTGAAAGAAGATAGCTAAAACTAGTTTCATTGGTTTGTGAAAGCTACGTCTCTTTTCGAGAATTCCTACTTGGCTTTTTAGCAAACACGAAAAGGCTATATTCATAATTGAACCAGTAAAAAAAGGTTTAAATCTTAAATAAAGCAATTTATATTCCTATATACCTAGAATTTTTATCCTCTGAACTAAATTAAAGCCATTAACAATCCATTTTCGTCAATAATCGTGAATCAATCGGTAAACCACACTGATATTTTTATTTTTAAAATATCTCATTTCTAAATTAATTTTATTTCACTTTTTTTCATTTGATAACTTAGAACGCACACTTACACGACACCCTTTCGGACAGTTGTAACTGATTTAGTTGATAAGCAATTAAGAAATGTAACAAATCGTTGTAGCTTTTATAAGCTGTGAATAAATTTTTGTGAGAAACATTTCAACATTTTTTTTTTACAGTTTGGTGGTTGACTTTAGACAAAACATTGGCGGTTGTATTGCATCACATACATACCAAAGAAAGGGTTGTTTTCTTCTAAATCCAGTTTTTGAATTTCAAGACTGACGTCAACTTTAGAAAACTAATGAAAGAAAAGTTCGTCCTTTCAAGATTAAAATGTCCCCCCCCCTCTTTTTTTTACTGGGCAACATATTATCAGAAATACCATATTAAATATTGATTTCCGAATAATAATAACCACTTGGAAATTTGATCGACATGGCTAAGTATTACGAAAACACAGTTCGTGCGGTGTTTTTTTAACACTCTTTATTTGTATTTTGTACATCATTGAATTTAAAAAAATTCAATAATTAATTAATTAATTTACTTCATTAATAAAAATAACAAGAAGCAATATAGTACGTGCATAAACTCATATACTGTATTTGTGGAAAACAGTGGACAAATTACAACCATATTCTTTTGTTATTTATATCTTTGTCTTATTATTTGATTTCAAAGAATTTAAAATCGCCAACTTTTGATCAATATTTAAGCAGATATGTTGATTTCTTTTCATCTACCATGTTCACAATAAATATAAACTGAAAAGTGCAACATGAAACGCATAATTCACTGCCGCAGTTACAAATACAAAATTGGATAGTGATTCCGAACACAGGCACATTATGTAAGTCGGTATGTGCGATTTATTGTATATGGAACTCGTCTAATATAATGCATAAACACGTCTTTACAGATTGTGTGCCTCCTGTAATAAATAAAATCTATTTATTTATTATTATTATTATTAGAAAGCGGGGGAACCGTAAACAAAGCCATAAATAAGCTGGTACGTGACACTTCGACAAGGGTTGACAACTACTCCCGATGGGGAAAGCCAAAACTTAAAAATATGGTTACCAATTACACATTTTCTGCGGATGAAAAATATGTAAAAATGCCCATAAAGTTTGTTTACATATATTCGGTTTAAATTCTATAACAAAACATTCGTTTGGTTTCCAAAATACTTGCATACATGCAATTTTTGTATGTATAAAATCGAAATTAAGCGGGTTTAGATAACATTAAAAAGATACAAGAAAATTTGAGGCTCGATATTTTTTGCATATACTACACGCGGTTTTCGCATATACGGGGTTTCGATTGTAGATACTTGTGAAAACAGAAAGGCGAACATCCGCATGTTATTTTAAAATAAAAATATGCGTTTTTATTCTGTTACCTTTAAAATATATTACAGAGCTAAAGTTATTAAATATGAAGCTAAGGAGCACTAAAAGGCAAAAGACAAAAGGTTAATTAATTTCAATGCGCAAAATTTAAGAATTAGACAACGAGCCAAATTTCTACAAGTATAAAGTTTAAAAAATAAAATCGCTTAGCTCACGCGCGTGCACATTTAGGGTAAGGGTCCCAAATTTCATCTGCGAACCAATTTCGTCCCCTTCAGTTTCTCGGTCCTGTCGCTAGGGGTGCTGTCGTCGCCAGCACGTGTGTGTAGGGAAGACAAATAAAGCAAATAACGGAAGTTTCGTGACCTAAGAAGCTCCTGTTCTCGTTTAACGAAGATTTTTTGTTTTCCTGGTAAGGTGAGTTCTTGCAATATCCTTCTTAGTAATTTTTTATGCCTTATGTTAGCCTTATTTTTACACTCTTTGCATGTCATTGATGAATGAAAGAAAGAAAGAAAGAAAGAAAGAAAGAAAGAAAGAAAGAAAGAAAGAAAGAAAGAAATTACAAGTGACAGTGACTACAGTAATACCGAATATCCAACCTGTGGAAAAAAGCATTACGAAGGTAGCCATGGCGAAAAACGTATTCGTCGCATAAAATGTTTCATGTGATTTCATGAAACATGCTCCGGCACCACAGACAGAATGAAATTTATTTGTGGAACTTGCTTGGAAGGCTAAATTCTTAAAAGTTATTAAATTTTTTCAAGCAAACTCAATATTGTTCTTTTTGAACTTTGCTAGATTTATGTATTTAATTTTCTATAAGTATAACATTTTGTATTAATTCGCCATGTTCGACTAATTATGTTCAATTTTGTAAAGAATATGAATGAAGTTGAAAATTTGACAAAAATGAAATGTAAGAAATAGTTACAACCTTAAGTTTTGAATTTTTTTTTTTTTTTCCGGGAAACGAAATTAGGAACACGTTTTTTGGTTTCGTCGAAAGTGCAACTTTTTTGCGCTACACGTATTTGGTTCTAACAATTGATTATGTAGACGATTTACTTTGGTTTTCACGTAGAGGGATACTAAAGGAAAATAGTGCGAAGTTTTTGAACGAGGAAGTTATTTAATATGCTCTCCAGGTACGAAAAAGTGACTAGGGGACGAAATGTTGGTCCCCTACCTTATATACACTCTACAACAAAAAAAAAATTAACGCATCAATAAGGAGTTGTCCGATTGCGATAAAAATTGGTGGATGTGAAGAACATACATAGAAAAAGAAATCATTAAAATTTCAGAACAATTGAATGATTTATTGCAGAGTTTGACCGTTACAAAGGGAGGAAGTCAATAAGGCGTTGGTCCACCTCTGGCCTGGATGCAAGCTGTCACCCGGCGTGGCATAGACTGATAAAGATCCCGGATGGTGTCCTGCGGAATTTCTTGCCAAATTGTCTCCAACTGTCGGGCTAAATCGTCAACATTCCGGGATGGTTGCAATCGCCTTCCCATAGCGTCCCAAATGTGCTCTATGGGAGAGAGATCAGGAGACCTAGCTTGCCAAGGAAGTGTTGGGCAAGCTTGAAGACAATTCATAGCAACACGTGCCGTGTGCGGCCGGGCATTGTCTTGTTGAAACGTAAGTCCAGGGTGTCGCAAAAGGAACGGTAACACAACCGGTCGTAGAATGTCGTCTACGTACCGCTGTGCTGTAAGTGTGCCAGAAATGACCACCAAAGGGGTCCGGCTATCAAAGGAGATGGCACCCCAGACCATAACGCCCTGTTGTGGGCATGTGTGGCGTGCGATAGTAAGGGCAGGATCCCCACGCTGCCCTGGACGTCTCCAGACACGTCTGCGGTTGTCGTCAGGACACAGTTGGAAACGGGACTCGTCACTAAAGACTATACGTCCCCAGTCAGCGCAGTTCCAAGTTGATCGAGCCCGGCACCACTGTAATCGGACTTGACGGTGTAAAGGCGTGAGAGGTAAGCGGCGTAACGGTCGGCGCGAGCGTAAATTCCGCTCTCTCAGTCGTCTGCAGAGGGTCATGTTGGACACATGTGTGCGGGCCACACGTTGGATAGTTGATAACGACGAATCCGGTGCTGTGACAGCTGCTCTGACAATCGCTCTGTCTTCCCGTTCTGTTGTGGCCCTAGGTCGACCGCTGCCGTCCCGACGCTGACATCTGCCGTTGTTGACCCACTCTTGCCAGCACCGTCCAATCGCCGCATCGCTTCGACCCACATGTCCAGCGATTCTTCGATTCATCCAACCAGCCTCTTTCAATCCGATAGCACGACCTCTTTCAAACTCTGACATATGCTCGTAATGAGCACGAATCAGCAGAAATTTTGACCACATATTGAGAATCGCTCCTTATATACACCTGCTGAATGCGCAGTTCCGATGCGCTGGAGTTCCCGCTATTCATTCATTGGACACCAAATTTTAATCATTTGCATGTTCGGTCAAAATGTCTTTGCATACGAAATTTCATTACAATCGGACAACTCCTTCTTGGTGCATCGATTTTTTTGTTATAGAGTGTATTTCCACTTTCGTTTGTTTTTTTTATATCAGAAGGTTATTATTATTACTTGTCAACCATAAACCATATTTGGCTATATAAATTAGGATGGGCTGCGAAAAACATTACAAAACATACCTATCGGCTGTCTGAAAAATTTGGGAAAAACTGGAATTTTAACCAATATTTAACTTCGAACATATAGTAAGGTTGTAAGACATTATTATCCTTCTCGGAGCTAACACAATTACCAAATAATGGTCAACACACAAAGCCACCGGGACGAGTTTTTTGTTTTGTTTTGTTTGAGCTAAAAACACGGGTGTCGGAATTATTAAGTATAATAAATTCCCCACGAAAAATCACATAAAACTCGCTTTGGTAGCTTTGTGTGTTGACCATTATTTGGCAATTGTGTTAGCCCTGAGAAGGGTAATAAATTCCCCACGAAAAATCACAAAAAACTCATCCTCGGGACTTGGTGTGCTGACCATTATTTGGCAATTGTATTAGCCCCGAGAAGAGCAATAATATCTTACAACCTTATGCACACGGAGAGAAGGAGCTTCGTTCCGATCCTCGATGGCCTAGCGGTTAAGGCACTTCGAGGTCAACGGAGAGACTCTAGGTCGGGGACGATATCTCTTTTTCTCTTATAACAAAAAGATTCTAGTTTGAACTAAAAACGTGGGTGTCGGAATTATTTGGTATAACACACCGTAACTTACTGTTGTAGGCACGGGTGGGGGCGTCTTCAATTTAATAAGAAATTCATTTATACCAAAACAGTGGTCATATAAACGGGTTAGATTTATAACTGGCATGTGTTTGGGAAACGCAAAATTGAATTAGCGGTGATTTCTAAAGTAGTTTTTTGCGCAAAATCAGATTATAGATTCGGTTTTCGATTAATCTTGCAAGATTCCATTGAACAATTGGGTCAAATATAGGGATTCACAGTAATAAAAGCTGAACAAGTTTTTTCGAAATAGTGCTAAAAACTAGATTGTTGGAATGCGTAAGTTTTAACTATTAACTTTCAAAATTGCTGAAAAAAAAACCCACAACATTCTCCTGTGTTAGACTTTAGCAACATTTAAAACCCTTCGTATCTATTTTTGTCGTTTCTGTATTTAAATCCAAAGAAGACGCGATAGCTCTTCTTTGGATTTTTCTTCACGGGATCGACTGGTTAAAGTGATCTCCGAATCATATTGAATTCGATGAATTCATATGAATCCGAAGACATATTGAATTAGAGTGACATGTTTCAAAGAAATCGCCGGCGGGCTGAAAATAATTGTTCCTGATTGGACCCTTCCATAACCAATAAGAGATATTCCCTCTTGTGTGACACGACGGTGTATTTGCTCGTTGCAATAGATTAGCGTTTACGGTGTCGGTTTGATAAACCGTAGGTCACTTAGTTTTAGGTTCAACCTGTAAAATGGTCATTATCTTTCTCATGAGGAGGCGCTGCTGATAATGGCGTTACCCTCATGAATCCGGAAGTAGTCTGATTTCAGCCACAATTGCCAATTGTGCAATCCTTAGAAAGGGCAATAATATCATATAATCGCATTACTGGACACACACACACAAATGTTGTATATGAATACAACCCTCACAAAAGTAAAATAAAAATTTCTAACATAACCTTAAAATTCCGGATGTGCAGAGAGAGAAAATTATTCTACATCCTATGTACGTTTGTCATATCTATATAATACTAAATTCTAATTATTAGAAATTAAAGAGTTACCAAGGGCAATTTATTATGCAAAGTAACTTGACGTAGCAGATTTATAATAAGAAACAACTTTATACAAGCGTAGGTAAAGTAGAAAAAATTCGATTCGACGTACATTTCAGGAAGTCTTGGCCACCATTCGTCAGGAATACAAGAAAAGAAAAAAATATTAGAAAATTAAAAGACGATATTATTACGTGACTATTATCTTGCCAGTTGCTGAAAAATAATTAATGTGGAAATTTATTACCTCAAGTTTTCAAATTTGAAACCGAAGTTAACCTCAATTGTAACACAGTTACTTACAAATCATAACGTATAGTATAATCCACGACAACTGCCGGACTAAAAAGATTTTGTTTTCATTTTTTAGCTTTTTATACAGCCGTTGTATTTTATTATTCATCAAAACAAAATGTGGAGTATGCTTTCAAGAAAATTCATTGTAGGTGAAATTTGGGAGTCGGTGAGAATTTAGCGAAGACTCTATTCAGATATAATGGTTGTTCAAAATCGTTTATAAATGTAATTTTCGTTTACAGCATCATTAATGCTTACATCAGGCGTTCCCAACCCCAGGTCGCGACCCGAATCATGGTCACGGAAGGTTGACGCAGGATCGCGAAAGGGTTATGGAAAGCCCGATAATTATTATTATTAAAAAAATAGGGGTTTTTTTTGTTTTTTTTATCGATTTGTGGTCGGTTGGTTGTATTTTATGACGCAAGGACAGCAAGTTTTTCGATTTTTAATATGGAGGTAAAAAGATACCTTAAAATTTGGAGATGTGTTAAAAATATTTTAGATATTCCCTAAAATTTTCCGAAAACCGTTACTAGTCAAAAATTGCAGCAAGACTCCACGTCAAGAACGCGATTCATCTCATAAATATGCAAAAACGTGATATAGGCATGTTAGATTACCGCATTTGTGTCACTTAAGTAATCAACAAACATCGATATAAAACAATTAAAAATTTAATAGATATATCGATTAAATCGTCGGAACATCCATATTCTAAAAAAACCATCGATGTTCGAACCCTACAATAAGGTCGTGGGTTACATACGGTTGAGGTAATAAAAGGTTGAGAACCGCTGACGTATATAGCAAACATTACATATTTCCAGATGCTATTTTCGCACATGCAATCTATGCAACGTGTGAATCGTAAATGGTATTTTATTTGCATTTTACAATTATAAATAAAAAAAGAAAAGAATAAAGGAGCGTAAAACAACATAAGAAAGGAAAAGTCGATACGGTAGTATTTACTTTAGCGAAGGAAGTTCTGTATGACGATTTAACAACGGAATTAATTTAATTTCCCACGAATAAGGACCTTTTTTTCAGAAAAGTTAAAAAAAGGTAAAATTAAGTTGTTTCTTAAACAGTGGTAAATGCTAGGTAAATGCATTGATGGTACAAATTTGAGAACAAAATAAATTACAATAACTTAAATATTGTGTTATGAGTGTAAAAACTCTCTTTACCTAATACAATTACATAAGAATAATTTGACATGGACAGGTAATGATCCAAAAATCGTTCAAAAAGGGCATAGGCCAATAAAATATCGACTAATTTGGTTTTAAAAACATAGTTTTTACTTTGTTGTGGTAAGTTCTCGTGTCTTAAAATTGTAATCACGATCACCAGGAACGGGACATACGGCTTAATGCAACTTCCGAACTACGACATGTTTACACATAGTCAAGCCCGCTGGGAATCAAATCCAGTCCGTTGGACTTAGAGCAATGGCCGCAACTACTGAATCACTGGAGCGCTAAAAAGTATAAGGGGTTTATCTCTCCCCTCACACCAGCTATTATCACTTCCTAACACCCTCAGCAGTTTTCCACGGAGAGACAGAACTTCATACTATTCCTTCTTAAAAAAAAATACAT
Organism: Dysdera silvatica; assembly: GCA_006491805.2. Lineage (NCBI taxonomy): Eukaryota > Metazoa > Arthropoda > Arachnida > Araneae > Dysderidae > Dysdera > Dysdera silvatica. The sequence goes on along the minus strand of QLNU02015360.1, from coordinate 2,905,545 downwards.
AAATAAATTGTATGTGAAATTAGCAGTAAAGAAATAAGTATTGCAAAAATAAAATAAAATGCAGCTATTGTTAGCAGACGTAGGAGCTCCACAATTTAGAAGAAATCCTTTTCCAACTTTCTGATTCCCAGCTTATGAAATTCTCACATCGACTTCGATTCAACTTTACGAGACTCTCCTTTTGAAACACATCACTCCCTTTAAACAGCCTTTGCGCGATATGAAGCTACAGTAACCAACTGTTCGAAAACTTGTAACCTATCACATGTGATAGGTTACAACTGTCCGAAAACTTGTAACCTATCACATGTGTGTGAACTTAATGGTGATGGCACGCGTTGAAATGATTATAAAAAAAAACAAAAAAAAAAAAAACCTACTGTTTTCATAAAAGAGAAATTCGTTTATTTGCTTCTTTCAAAGTTTCGTACAAGAGCGGACTGGTCACACAAAATAAAGGTGAGAACAACTCTAAATACGGATATCGCTACACTTTAAATGCGAAACAAAGGAAAGTAAAACTACAAGAAAAATGTATATTATTTCGAACAAAAGAGTTTTAAATGCTCATTTTTATAGCAAATACATGTTGTATACGACACCGCTTCCGTTAAAGACCAAAATATAATCATAATTTAATTTGATTCATTTATTTTGATTAAAAAATATATCTCGGGTTTATTATTTTTTTCATTTTTTTCTCCTCCATTTGGACTGCCTAATGGAAGATGAATTTGTCTTTGGCAAAGCTTACTTTCGTTGGGACGCTTTTACTCCCCGTTCTACAAGGCTCCTTTTTTTTTTTTCTCGGTGACTGCCGCCTCTTTATTAATCAACTCGTGTCATAATCCCCGACTTAATCCTATTAAAAATTTCTTTAAATTCGACTGCTAATTTCGTCCTCTCTTATTATTATAATAGATATCGTCATTTTTTTCGACGTGATTACTGCGAATTTCTTTCGTTTGCATTGTTTTTAAACACATTAGTAGGAAAGGTTTTTTTTTTGTTTTTTTTTTGTTATTATTATTTATCATTATTTTCCCGCTTTTTTTTCGCCGTAGGAAGATGTAATCAGCTTAATATAGCAACTCTTTTCATTAGGGTGTTCAGTGTCAAGCAATCTTAGATGGCAATGCGTCTACTTTTACTAATGGGTATCGCGTAACACGATGGAAGTGCTCTCTACGGGCGGATTTTCTTTGTAGGATTTAGGCATTGCAAAACGGAGAGAAGGTTTGCCCCTCTCCGTCCCGCCCTTTCTTCTAAAACCTTTACGCGCAGGTCACGCAAATATCCTATTAATAAACAATTACCAGAACTTAAAAGCATTTGACCCGTCATTATATTAATTTATGTCGCGAAAAACGTTTGTTGTTTGGGGAAGTAATGACGACTGAAATCTCTCTCGCGCGGTAAAAATTATCAGTTTCGCACGAACGACAGGAAAAGATATATCGATACAAATATTAGTAGCAGGAAGACAACTAATGTTAGAAGCAGACACGACTACGAAAACACAACGCTTTGTTGTCGAGCCTCTTCATAAATATAAAATATATTTAAAATGTATTTAATAGAGAAACAAAAAATAAATCCTTCTGCCGTAGTTAATAAGCTGAGAGTTCAAGGGATTTAAAAGGAGGTCGCAAAAAATATATATCGAGCAATTGGTTAATAATCTGGGCTTATTTGAACATTTTTGCGAAGATATTGACCAAAGAGATATATATTCTCTAATCTTTCATTCCTCTCAAAAAAATCTTCCTTCCAGAACTGCTACTCGCAAGATCTGCTGGTTTGGGAATAACTCTCCTGTTGAAAAATTGATCATTTCGACTCTTTAGAGTCTGATATTCCAAGATCGCATCCGAGAAGGAATCGACGGGTTTCATTTCGTTTACTAGCGAAAGGACAGCTAGAGAGTCTCACACTGCGCCAGGAACCGTCGGCTTAACGGGACTCCTAAACTACGGCATTCAGCTCACGGACTCACCTGAACTCAACCCGATAAGGCCAAATTCTTTAATAATAATAACCTCTGCGCTGCTGAACGTTATCTGGACGGTATTAATTATTGTATAATAATTCCCCGCTGAGAGTAACCTTTAAACAAAAAATTACTATAGCCACGAAATTCTTCAGAAAACTGGAACCCTGTAACGTGGTGGGCAAAAGATTACTTAAAATTCTCTAACTGAGCTCCTCCTCCGCAAGATATGGAGTATATTTTCTCGGTAACTTATTTAGCTACACGTTGGTTTTAGTTGCAGTGCGGGTGGGTGTAAAAACAGAGGAGGATTTATCAATAATTTGCAAATACTTATGGGGTGAGCCCTTAGTAAAGATTCGATTTCGTCCCATTTATGTCTGTGGATGTTAAACTGCTCTGGTCTTAACGTTTAGATCTATTTTGTCGCGATATTGTAGGAAAACCATACGACTTAAGACGGACTGGACTGGGATTTGTGAGGGTACAGGTACTTGATTGTCAAAGCCCTAATTATATTTTCACCGTAGTGACACACTGATTCAGTCGTGACATTTTCACATGAGATTTCGTCTCCCACCCAGAAGAGCGCAATTTCGAGAAATAAATGATAGGTTTCTGCGCTTGCGCCAAACTCGCATGTTCTTCGAGAGCCGCAGGCCAATCCTACGACAGCAGCCATAAGTTGAGATTCCCGCGCAAAAGTTCCGTTCCCAAACAAATAATAATAATATGGCTGTTGGAGATATCTTCCTTTTTTGGAGTGGATCCTATTTCCCATTACGCGGAGCAAGAGGCGTTAATTCCTTTTGTGGTGGCTGGCAGCGAAGAGACTTTGCGCTTAGCCAGCCCGTTTCGAAGGAACTTCGTTTGCAGCCGTTCACCTGTACAAAGCCTTCTTTCTTAATCCAGGCTTTCTGACAGACCGAGAAATCCCGGTGATGTATCATTTTTACCTAGGCCCCTCTCCACGGCTAATAGGATTAGGAGAGCCCCTGCTCTGGCAGGTATGCAAATGACTTAGCAACCTGTCTTTCTACTTTATTAATTTGTCTCCGCCATCAAGGCGGGAGAGGGCGAAGGCGAGATTTTTTCCAGGGCCTTTTTCTTGGCCCTAAAAAGAAAGAAAAAAGAAAAAAAAAGAGCCGGAAGAATCTCCATCGACAAAAAGCGTCCTTCCTGCGCTGTCGGTGTAATCATGGCATGTCAGTTTGTATCAGAGGCCCGGGCCAGGACTTACGCTAAGACGGGCTTCCTTAGCCGGTCGTCTTGTCAAATTTTAATCCCGACTCATCATTTTCCAATGGCTTCACATCAGCCACCCATATCGGCCTGTCGCACCGAAGCCAGCGGGATTAACTAGCCCCAAATGCAATTACAAGAGGCCGCGGATTTCATTTCGGAGGGATTAAGGGGGGGCCCGGGAGTCTGTCCTGCCGTCCTTGGCTCCTACTCTCCTCCGCAACCGCCCCCGCTCTCCTTTCTTCGAGAAACTCCGAGAAAAAAACGAAAGGGGGGTTAGTGAGAAAGAAGGGGGAAAAAGAAGAGTTGGAAGCCAAGATGGACGGTTAGTTCCAGAACCGATTACCAGGTGGCGTCCTAACACGGCTTAACGTTGCTCCGTACGCAAATAGGGAGCTTTCGATTTCTTCCGCATGTTTTGCGCGTACATGCTTTTGAACATAGTTTTATAGTTATTTTTTCGTAGAGAGAAAAAAAGAAACTCTTTCGGAAGTAATTTAAGAAAAATGTCCCACACGCTCACAATCTAAAACGATTTACGAATTAAATGAAAGAATTCATGCTGTATGCCCCATATTGGATTATACATAACGAACTTTTTTTTTTTTAAGTTATAACTTCGAAACAACACGAACCCAACCAATACCTCACGCAAAATAGGTTCTTAGGTCCAAATTCCCCTCCGAAGCCTGAAACAAGCGTAACGATTGCCAATCATAATAAACCACACAGATACTTTAAATTGACTAAAAAAATAGTTTTGAAGAAAATCCTAAATTTCCCACAAATAAAAACTAACGAATAGTTTAAGTCTAACTACGATTTTGAAACATCTAAAAAGGCAAAACTTGCACGAAATCGTTTTCATACGATGTTTCGAGTTTTATTTATAAAAAGGTGTTTCAATAAAGAAGAGCACGTGACAGAGCTCAGCCTTTCACGTGCATTTAAATATATGCACATAGCGGTCGTACACACGTTCTCAATTTCCTCGAAGAGGTCAATTGGCATCAGTGGGATATATATGCGCACCCAAAACACACACACATGTATTTCCGTAGTCTAGATTAAGGGTCAGTAGTCTTCAGGGACTGCGTGTGGCCGTCATTTTCTTTTTATACGACCCGAATAATTAAATTTTAAATGTAGTTTTAGATGTAACGCGTCCGAGTATCTTACAATCTGGCTATGAATAGCATTAAAAACAAATATACAGAAATGCACGGAGAGATTTTATCGTAAACAAATAACCTATCCTAGGAAATGCTACAGAAACATTATTTAAAGATAATAAGCAAAGGCCATAATATTGATTTGGAAATTTTGGGGAAAAAACTGAGGAATTCTACCTGTGGGTAATGTTAAGGACTATTGTACCTTGAATAATATGTACGAGAGTTAGAGAGTATAGAAGTAATAGAGGTTAGAGGCAGAATTGGGGGAAAAGTGGGTGAGAGAAGAGAGGTAGTTATATATATATATATCCAAAATCAGAACTGAAAAAGGAAGGGACAATATCGATTACGAAGGACCTAAACTTCAGAATAAAAAAAATGATAAAGAGAATGCTGGCGTACGCAGAGTGGATGGGTTGCAACCCCAGTTGCGATGAAATTTGTATATATATACGAATATGAACAATGCAGCTCTAACCATTTGCTTCATAACCCTTATGAACTTTCAGGGTATGCCCATGTAGAAAAGTAATCGACAGTTGAATGCCTGCGGTTACATGAAGAGTCCTGAACTAGTTAGGCGAAATGATATTTACTTGGCACCCCTTTGTATTATATATGGTCAAATACATTTAATTCTGTGTTAATACTAAGTATAGTCGTTATATATTGTTGCATATAGCGAAAAATATGTAATAAAGAAATTCAACATATTAAAGAAATTGATGGTTACCCACACTGCATTGGTCAAACTGGAGCTGATTGACCCACAATATCACAAGATTTGGTGGGTCTTAAAAAAATCCTTATAGTTCGCAACCTCCGGATAAGAATTTCGAATTTTTATACACACATGTTCAGCCAAAAGTATTTCTAACAGACGATTTTATGTTTAGATATAACTGCCCAAACTATTTTATAAGTTGAATCGCCTGCACAATGGTAACTTCCTGTACGACTGCCACAAACTTGGGATAATAATAAACTAAGAGCTAACATGCGTTGAAACATTTCTGGATCAACTAGGGGGCCGTTTGATCATTAGCTCGGTTTAAGTCTTACGCCCCAAGGTTTTTTACAAGACTAGCTAAGGCATGTGACATTTGTAATAGTGTCTTTTCAACACTACAATGTGTCCTATATAAAGACAAAAATATATGAAAGCGAATAAGAATGATTAGAAAGCATTATGCCATTACAGGGCCTCGTAAATGAGAACGAACGTGAGAAAAAATAGGAAATTCCTGGGATGAAGAATTGGGCACAGCCACTGTTATTACATCTTAAGAAAATCACATTGTTGTTCGAAAGCAACGAAGGTCCGTGAAGAAAGTCAATTTCATTAAGATTTGTGATAAATTATATTTTGAATCTTACACGTCCAGATTAGACATAGTCATGTTTGTAATGAGGCAGACGAGTTAAGAGGATCCATAGCTGGGATTCAGTGTGTTCAGATGGTGGTGGAGGTTTTCACCACCCTGACACTAAGACACAGTTATTAAAAAGAAAAATTGCTTTATGAAACGTACTCGCCTGCACTTATCAATCAGCGTACACGATGCAGAAATGCACAGACCCCGTTCTTCTCAAATTAGAATTCCGGAATAAATAAAAACCGCGATTAAGATAAAATGGAAATTTTCAAGGCTTAAAAATAGTAATTTTTAGTTTTTAACAAAATGCCATAGTGGTCGAATTAAGTTTGGAAGCAAAACGTAATTACACATTTGCCAATTTGCAATTTCAGTTCCATATACAAAAAGCAAATTAAAAAAATGCATAAAGAAAAATCCATCCATCAATTCACTATTTTATAAAGTAAACAAACTGCACTAAACGAAACCGAAAAATATTAACAAACGAAAACCGATAAAAGGAGAATGTGGGACAAAAGAAGCAAAATATTCGTCGGAGGAGACTTGCTCCTTTTAATTCAAACGATGGGATGTTTCTATAGATCAATACTAGCAAAGCCAAAATTAACACTGCGGTCTTCTCTCTAACTACCCATTTATATACCTATGTAATGCCATCAGCACCGTCCAAACCCCCGCCCCACTACACACAATTACCAAATCGACAAACGCAATAAGATTCCACATTTGCCCTTCTCTCGTTTTATACTCGTACATATACAGACACACAAATACATATAGGTAGATATTGGGAGTGGGAGGGGGGGTGCAACGTATAGCCTACACCTTACGTACCAGCGTCGAAAAACTTCTTTCGAATTAGCATGCATTTATTTATACGTGCGTTAACTACTTTTTAAAGAAAATTAAAGCACATGATGTTTACATGTTTCAATACGTTTCTACCTAATATCCAAAAACTACCCTCTACAACATTGATGTTAATATTTAATAATGTTCATGGTTTGAATCAATAGACAAAGGTATATAACAATTATCTAAATAGATAGAGCTACAAAATGTTGAATAAGAACTTTTGCAGCTGATCCGCATTTACCTGCCTGCCACGTGAATCGCTTAAGCGAAAATTTGCATGAGCCGGAGAAATTCTAAATACCAGAAGAATCTTAAAAACGATAAAAAAGAAAAAAACACCGTACGGTATGAGGGGTATCAAACCGAAGGAACTGTAATGAAATTTTCCCATTTCTTCTAACTGTGATAATAATTTTAAAGAAATATTCGATCCACACATATTAAAGCAAAGTGGCTATGGACACGTTACCAGTTATTTATTTTCTAAGAATTTGAAAAATGAAACGTTAAAATTTTCTCTGAACAAAAACAGAAATTCTCGGCGTTATATAGCCCGAGAGCGGGACCGATTTTACTGGATCCATCTGAATTCGGTCAAATCGGAGATCAGACGCTCATCGCTATCAAATGCTGTTGGAAATGCGATTCGAGTGGAGCCATACGTTTCTCACAAAACATTGGAAAAACTAGATGATAGAGCTGTAGAAAATCTCAGCCCAGAGTTGGATCGGGAGCGGCCGCAACGAACATGGCGAAAAACTCGCCTCCAAAGAAAAGGTCCAATACGAGATAAGTAGCGCGATCTGGGATCATCAAAATGACTGGTCTTTACCCGGGAAAAAAACCGGATAGGTATTGGGGGAAGAGAGAAGAGAATACGAAAAAAGAAAAATATCGGAGCGGCCGAGTAGTCAATTACAAGGTGTAATCCATTGGCCGATCTGTTTCGCATTGGAGATTCAGGGGCGCGAAAGCTTTCTCGGAGAGCCCCAAAAACTTCATTTTGAGAGCTTTTCCGCAGGGCCGTGATAAGAGAGATCCGCGGGGAGGGGCGCCCCTTTCTCTCCGCCCCAACCCGAGAACTAATCCGCGCCCTGTCACCTGTCAGAGGTGTCGTAACGCGGGGGATTTCGCGGACCAGAGCGGATCATTTGCACGGGGATCCTTCGCAGCAGATAAGGGGGCAAGGATACCTCAAAGGATCCACAGTTTGGCCACGCACTTGCCGTATGGCGAATGGTTGGCGACTTATTTGGTCGACTCAATTTTCTTACACAGGCTTGAAAGGAAAGCCCAATATTTACAATCGTTGCACAATATTGAAAGGTTTTATATACAGTAGATTACGAGTAAATGATTAAACAAGAAGAATTTTTCAAAATCCACCCTCTCAAAAAATAAAAAAATTATATTGATAGTATTTTTTAAATAAGAACAAAATTATAATAATTCCAATAAAAAGGCCTATGCTAACTATATACAAGTAGCAGGCCTCGAAAAATCCGGTAGCAACTGGCAACTAGATTTTTGCAGTTGGCTAGTAGGAGATCTTTTCCTACTAAGCAGCTAGTTTTCTTTGTGAAGCGGAGCGCATCGTCCTTGTCTGGCCAGAATCTTTTGCCGCGGTTTGTAGACTCCCTGACAATTTATAAATATTAATATAGAAAGATATACGTGTATAGCAACAGCTTCTTTTATATTAAGATACGCACATTACTATATATTATCTCAGTTAAAAAGTTTGAAGTACTTTCATGTCACGTAAAAAAAAATTTTTTTTTCGAAAAAAAAACACGATTTAAAAAAGTTTCTCATTTGTAAGGACTAACCAACCTTGCTTTTTATAATAGAAGAGAGATATTTTCGTTCAATGAAACTTTATTAGAATCAACATGGATTAGGTTTTCGTCAAAAAACAAAAGAACATTACGTGGCGGTCCCAAATACTCGTTTGTAGCTTCAGTTACGCACAGCCAAAATAAGCTCTGCTGAATGCGATAAAGATAATTTTCCTGAATTACGCGAACACTTCGCTACATTTCAACCATCGACTTTATGTCAAAACCTATTCACTCACGCCTGACGAGACTCGAAAACATATTTAAGTGAAACTTTCGTTAAGTCTTAAAGCTCTTGCATTTCGCACAAAACACATTTCATAAATTAAAACGGCATTACGGTGGAATGGAAGTAACGCATTTATATACCGTAATAAATATTCCGGTTTGACAATCGCAGATACTAGTACGAGGTTGTTGGGTTTTTTTTTGCCGATCCATATTTCGGAGTTTGATTTCTTGAGGAACAGAGGTTTGAATCTCTTAGAAACCTATAGATACTGACGCGGCACAATCCGAGTGACCCTTATGACATGAAAACGTTTAAATATAAGCATAAAATACTCACAAATATAAGCATGACACATACAATATTTTGCACATTAGAGAATAAAATTTACGTCTGAGTGTTAAAATATGCCACAAGGGCATTTCTATTTTTTACCCACCGCTTTTATGTCTCGTTATAACTTCAAGACTGTGATTAAGATCACTTCTAAATAACAAAAGCACAACTCTAACTCAAGCATAAGTAAAAGTATAACTATAGCTCTATAAACAACGTACAGAAACAAAAGTTGCGTATTGTACAATTTTATAACGCTATTGCCCCTTTCCACACTGTCATTTGGAGTGTAGATCATTCTGGATCAGTTTGAAACGCCCCTATTCCCGAGTAATTAGCCATCCCTTTCCACGATTCCTTTTTAAATATTTACAGAAATTTTCGTACCTATATAAACCTTTTGTGTAGAAGACAGGCGTTTATTTGAAACACACACCACTTACATTCTTCCGAACAACACTGGCAATAATAAGCAAGAATTTCATGGTTGCGTTCTATTTTTATGGTAATTCAACAAACACCTGCCTTTTGGCACTGGAAGTTGTCTGACGAAATGTTCCGATATTCAAAACAGGGATTGCGATTCCTCCCACAGCCTTACTTGGCCTTTTAAGAGTGGAGCGAAGTATGCTTCACCCACTTGTTTCAAATTCATTTTTGCAACCCCTGATTACTAGAAATTAAAAAGCCAACGAACAACGCTTTTGACATTTAAAATTGAGCATCGCACATGGTTATCATTAAAAGCTCCAGTCCACTGCCTTCAGGCCTGGGGCTCGACTCCCGGAACGCTTGGCTGTGCTTAAACGTGAAGGAGTTCGGAGGTCACGTTAAGCCATCCGTTCCGTCCCAGATGACCCATAGCCAAACCTTGAGACAAAATATATACACACACCATCTTATCGATGGCTACAGATACACGGGAGTGGTTTCCATGTGGCGGGAAGGGAGAGACCGACAAGAAGTTTATTATGACAGGCAGCCATGAAACATATAAACACTCTTCCAACTATCCTATAATTGTTTGCCCTGTTTACATATTTTTGCGTGTAAAGACTATAATGTTAAAAATTTAATGAGACGTTATGTATAATGTGTGCACGCACACACAGTAGAACTTCCACATATCAAAGTCGACGGCTCTATTAAAAAACTTCGATATGTAGAAATAATCTTGTTTATACATAATATGTATTCATATATATAGTGTAGTGTACCGTATTTAGAGACATTTCCAAATTCATGCACTCTTCTTTATAAATAAGTAAATACGAATAACACATACAAGTTAAAGTCCATATGCCCAAATAATTAAAGACAAGAATTAAAGAGAAAAAATGAGCTGAACATACCTTGGAAACTATCATATTTACGTAGTATTCATGTGCATTTATATTTGTACAATAAACTCTCTAATGTCCTGCTAAACAGCAACAAATTTCGATGACGATACATCGTAAAAACATTCACACTTCTTAAGTGTGTGGAATACATCGCGGGGAATATTTTCGGCGAATTGAAAACCGTGACGTTTTAGAACATACAACGAACAAATATCCTTATTTGTCTTAAAAAATAAATAAAATTAATATATATATACATATGAAAATGGTTTTTTTATATAATGATCACGGAGATTTATACAATAGCTTCGTTATGTAGAGATTTTCGATATATGGAGTTCTACTGCATATATCGTCTTTTAAAAGTATTTCACTACACACCACATACGGTATATCTACACATATCAAAGGTAATTTGTAAATTCAAACGTCGCCCTGACACCTACGTGACTTTATAAATGAAGCAAGTAAAATAAGCAAATGAAGTCACATCTAGAGAAAGAAAAACAAACAATGCGGGCGAACTGATAACGTCGGAGGCCCGCCTTGGCACACTCTAGGAACTCTTGGCGACTAAAGCGGCGGCAACCCTTGCCCTGACGGTGAAAAGGGACAACCGAGTCCACGGAAAGAGACAGCAGCAGCGTGGCGGCCGCTTCCGGCGGGGTGCGCGGGTGTTTCGGCCCGGCACGCCGCGATCATCGATGCCGTTACCTAATGATCGGTCGGGCGAAGCTTTATCGCTCGGCAATGAGCCACGGTCCCAACCGGCTATCAGTCCGGGATTTGGGCGATCGCTGCGATTAGCTAGCACAGATATGGCGGGAAAAGGAGCTCGCTGATCTGAAACTCAACGGCGATAAACGATGAAGGAACTCCGCTCGACGGGAGGGCAACATAATTTCCCTACCACAGACCGCTCCCTTGTGGACAAATTAAAAATTCGCTCAAACCCCACAACCTGTATTGAGCATTTTTTAATTAATACAAACATTTGATGCCTTTACGTTGTTGACGAAGTTTCATTTTTCACAAAAATTACATATTATTATAAATTATTACATGAACCTCTTCCTTAACGCGCAAACACCTATGCAGCATTTCTAGGGAAAAAAAGTCATTTTAATTCGTCATCAGTTTTACACAAATAACCTTGTCGTCCTTATACTTTGAGGAGAGTTAAAACCACGCAATCGTATACAGAACCCATTCTTTCACAATTTTATTTCCACTTCTGTTATTCCCACCTCTATGCAACAGTTTCTATCTATATAGTATTTTATATAGCCATGACGAGTATAGTAGTAGTAATTCAAAATTCATGGTGGGGGCTCAGGTGGTTGTGGGGAGGGCTCAAGTGGCTTTAAAGAAGATTATGTGAAGCGACCTTCGAGAAAATAATATGTTTTGATATCCAATCGTAGATACCCTGAGCCCCCTCCTCTTTTAATACGCTACTGGTCATGCCTACGCTACTAGCAAGGCAAAAAGTATTTAAACGAAAAATTTTAAATGAAATACTGCACTCAGAATTTTAAAAACAATTTCTCTTCGAATGTATATCCCTGACAACAATTTGAACATACCAATCAACAAGTTCACATAGAATGACACGATACCCGAAAAATAGAAGTGTACGAAGAAAGTTATATGTATTTTCTTTTTTCCGGTATCTACATATGCATTTCAATTACCCCAGACACGGGGAAAAAGTACGTTTACACATTTGTATTATTTATATCCTAAGGATGTGTACGGCCACACAGTACGAGACCGACAGCTTAACGTCACCTCCAAACCACGATTCGTTTACGCACAAACCGAGCTTACTAGGAATTGAACCCAACCGAGTGAGCTTAGAGACGGCGTTCGTAACCACTGAAAAGCTGAAAAAAAAATTTTTTCTACATCACAAAAAGTGAACGAGCATACGTTCGTTTCCAAGTGATATGTCAACATCCGGTTATTCAAGAATAAACAATGTAAAAAATTTAAAAACCACATATAAAGTACCTTGTTGTCACAAATTTCACATGCATCGCTTACATTATTTTATCCAGGTGTGTATTGCAATTTTCTCGATTGAGGCCCGGCAAATCCTAAATAGCATTAGCCTATAATATTTCTTGCTCATTAATTCGTAAAAGCGATTTTCAATCAGTTAACATAATACAACGTTTCTCCGTCTCTCTGTCGAAGATATAAAACTCATCTTTTTAAAACAAGCAGAATTCAGAACCCAAAAAGAAAAATCTAGCTCTTTATTCCTGTTAGCATCACCGCATTCTGGAAGAGAATTTCGTAACAATCTATGGTTTATATTCTCTTCCATTTCTAACCCAAAGCTTGAAATAATATCAGAGCTGTCTTCTCTTCCACTACAATAATTCCTATACTGCTTACATCATGTATAAAAAAATATGTCTATCGGGTTGAATAAAATTATTATTATTATATTCAGCAATAAAATAAACATAAACACTCGAATATAGGAGGAAAACAAAAAGGTTTTAACTGAAAAGCACGGCATTGCCAAACGATAGGAACATGCTGTGAAATTGAACCCTATTGCTTTTAATTCCATTTGGGAGTAACAGGTTTCGCTCCTGCGTACGAAATATGCAGTATGCAAATTATATGAGCTAAATAAGACAGCTTTCCGCGTGTCTTGAGTTGATCGAACGTCGAACAACGATCTAGTCTGTGAGGAAGTCGGAAAAATTCATCAAGAAAAGGGAGGGGGGGAAGAGAAGATTGAGGCGATAAAAGAGAGAGAGGCGGTAATTCAGCAAATTATGTGGCTTGTAAATTTCTCTTGTATGGTTTATTCTTGAATAATTGGGTGTTCATATCACTGCAAAATGCAATGTATCACTTGAAATGCAATATAGTATATCACTCAAAATGCAATACAATAGTAGTTTCCAGAAGGATACTAAACTTTTTCCGGGTGTCAAAACTAACGACTATTATTTAAAAAAGAGAGAGAGAAAGAGAGAATAGTACAGTAAATCAGAGCGTTCAATATCCATAATCAGTCGATTTACGAAATGTGTTAATGGGAGAGAAATAAAAAATTTTAAACATATTCGGAATACTTAAAAATACAATATAATTGTTTATTTTCTACACCAACACCTTATTCTTTCAAAAATATTTGAAATATTCACAAAAATAGAGTACTCAAAAGAGATGGTTCAAACGGTCATAGTTCAAAATAGAGAGCATAAAATTAGTATACAGTTCAATCAATAGCTGCTGGACTTATTCGTGTATAAAGAATCGTTTGCACATAAACTTCAGTTAATAATTTGAAAACCTAAGAGGAACGAATGACATATCAGAATCTAAAAAGTTTCGTATAGTGTGGTGTATCCATTTAAAAAAAAA
>QLNU02015360.1:2862494-2891668 GCA_006491805.2 Dysdera silvatica | reverse complement strand
TATAATTTCATAAAGGTTTTTAGGATGCCAAAAAAAATCTGTTTGGTGTATACTCAATTTTGGGAGCCGCTGTATGTTAAGATGCTTTTCTTATAACACCGATTAAATGCTCAGGACCCTGTCTGTCGCTTTAAATCAAATATGAGATTTCAAATGCTAAATTTGTACAAAGTTAATTGACAATTCTTTTAGTTTCTCTTCCGATACTTGGCGACGGTTTATCTTACATTGGGTTGCAATATTTAAAAACGTCTGACGACGCTTTCTGTTACATCACTGCATTTTGCACACGCGTTACTTTTCTTTCAAGCTGAACTCTTCCAATAAAAAAGGCTGTTCATTCTAAGGCGGGGCCGACTGAAATTTGGGCCCTAAATTTAAATAGCACGTGACCAAGAAATTCTTTACAATAGCGAGTTAAATCCTTTTTATTCTGGAAGCGGGGAAACCAAGGGGTGCAGCTTTCGTCATTGGCTGAAACGACGTAGAAGCACGCTCTCTTGAAGCACTATTGGCTCTCAGATAGAAATTTTGAAGTGCTTATTATTCATAAACGAATCCGTCAATCAAAAATCGTCCCTCTTGACTTTCGTCTCAGAATTGACCATAGAATCGCGTGCCAGAGAGTTTATGCGGTAGTTACGGAACACCCTGTGTGTGTGTATATATGACATAGTACTGGGAATTTTTTTCCTTTCGATCATGATTAATTCTTGATGGTCATTATTGTATATAAAATTTACGAAATAATACTCTTCATGAATTTAATCCAAAAACTACACAGAGAGCAAGTTGTTACTCTAAACGGAAACGATGCGTTTTCTACGCACCCCTAAAAATAATTATACAGTTGACAATAAAGAAAAGCTGAATAGTGATTACTGACACATGAGCTCATGTGGTGATTTGTGCAAAGAGCCTATCATTCTGTTTTCGATTTTCACAACCTGTGTTTGCTCTGCCTCTTATTCGTTCGTTCAGCACAGATATCGCCATGTCGCAATTTCTCTAAATCACAATGGCTGTTATCCTACATCTATGAGCCCCAATGGTATAGTGATCTACAACCACAGCGTTCACGTCAACTGGGCTAGGTTCGATTTTGTGTCGAAAAAAAGCTCTAGTCTGAATTAAAGCGTGTGTGTCAAAAGTATTAAGTATAATAAATACCCAACAAAAAAATTACAAAACACTCGCCCCAGTGGCTTTATGTGCTAGCCAATATTTGGCAATTATGTTAGCCCTAAGGAGGGTAATAATATCTTACAACCATATATACGGAGAAATGGAGCTTCGTTCCTGCCCTCAATGGCCTAGCTGTTAAGGCGCTACGGGCCCAACGGAGACACCCTAGTTCGAATCTAGGTCTGGAACGATGTCCCTTTTTCTCCTATACTTAAAATAAGTTCTAGTCTGCGCAAAAGTGTGAGAGTCAAAATTATTAAGTATTTGTGTGTAAACGTATCGTAATTTGGAGACCACATTAAGCCCTCGATGCCGTCCGAAATGACTCGTGGGGCAGTCTCGGGACGTACAACATACAAATGCACATTTATAATACTATCGGATATCTGACTTTGTCATACAATACTTTGACACGTCAACCACATAATGTAAAAAGCTTCATACAGTTTGCTTATCCATGTAACTCTCAATCTTGAGTCAACGAGCTGTTATCAATAGCGGTACTCAATCGCACACAACTGATCTTTAAAACAGTTAAGCGCAATACAGCACGGTCATTACCTTTTTTTTTCCCATTAAATATTCTATAGATCTTGAAACATAATTACCGATTTCAATGAGAAATAATATTAGTAACACTACATTTCTTGACATGATGTGTGTGTCTCATAGATATTTTAATTTCCTTGCTGAAATTTTCCGGATGGAAAAATGATGTTGCTGGCTGCGTGTTCATGGTGGCAACATTTGAGAGTTACTACTTTAAACTAAGCAATGATACGGGAAGCGAAATTTAAACTTGTTACCATGTTTGGCGCAGTATAGCCCAGATGCTCTTGCGCCATAAAAATCCAAACAAACGAACTCGCATTTTTTCAAAAGAGAAACTAGACTGGTATTCCAGTCGCACCACAAGCATATGATATGGGAAAAAATCTTGGTGAAATTTGCACGATAGGAAATTTTGTTGCCCTTCTTTTTTGGGGTGTAAGGGGTTACGTGGCCAGGGTACACCTTGGCTCGATCCGATGACAAATGTTCATCACCGCCCATTTACATACTACGGTATTCAACCGATCGGCGGATTTATCCGACCCATGAATAAACATTGGCCTCAGGATTTTTCGATTCGTCTTTTAAAAAATCCGCATTTCTAAGAAATTCCGAGGTTTTGGCCTCTGCGGATTTTCACGCATCGGAGCCCTTGATCCGTCGGCAAATCCGAACTATTCAAAAGCTGGTAAACAAACAAAAGGCCGAAGAAAAACCAAGACGACGAGATGAAAAATTCAGAACTAATAAAAATTGGGAGAAATGGCAGAAGCCATTATATATATGTACTACGGATGATGATTAATTTGTTCTCTCCTCCCAAAGAATCAATTCTTAGAAGACAAGCTAAAATACTGTGAGCTAAAACATTTTATTTAAAAACAAACACACTCTCAAGATTTAATGCCTAAAGTCGTCGTACGTTAAGTCCACGGTCTGTGAAAAACTTCATTTAGTATTTTATCGAAGTTCAATACTTTTGGATGTTAAGTTTTCTGCAAAAATATTTTTCACCATTTACCAAACATAATCTATACACCTTTGAAAACAAATAAAGTTTAAGGTAAATTTAAGTGGAACAAAAATATTCACGTTGGGTTGGTTGGTTGGTTGATTGTGTTTTCATGGCGCAAGGACGGCAAGGGTCATTCTGCGCCAAACAAGGTGAGAACGTACGCACAGGCTTAATATAAAACTAAAAGCTAAAATGGTAAAAAAATTCTTAAAAACAGTTTAACAAAGGGCCCAAACGAAACGATATAAAAAATCATATGAGATGGGAATATATTCACGTTGGGTATATTCATTTCAAAATCGCATGTTTATATATATACAAGCTGTATGTGTGTATTCGTATATAATCATATCGTCACATAAATGTGTAAGCACTAAATCATTCAATTATTATTAAAAAATACATAGGACATAAATCTATTATATATTAGATGTCATCATCATCAACAACAACCATTTTCAATCCACTGCAGGATGGAGGTCTCTCTGTTATCACACATACATGTAGTACGGTGAAAGAAATACAGAGGTTAAGCGATATTTATCGTAGTACTCAGAGAAAATTTATAACTTGAAAAAAAAAAAAACACTTCTTATAATTTATTAAAAGACTAGATGAAAATTAATTTAACCGTGTCGAGATGACTCGTACAGACAGTCTTGGGACATAAAAGAGATGTGTGTGGGGGATCTAGTAACCGTTGTTTTTTTGGGAACTGTAATCGTTGTTGACAAGTCAGTTATTCTTTTAAAGTATTGATAACTAGGAATCTCTGCAACTAAGTGCAATACGGAACTAAGTTTCCGTTTCTCAAAATGCTTTAACCACTCATGCTCTAAAAAGCTGAAATCGGCAATCTTTTGGCACTAAGGGAAGAACATTCTGTTTCGAACTTGCATAGCTGTTACATAAATACATAACAAGTCTTAATATATGTATGAATGCAATGCCTTTAGTTTTAAAAATTTAGAAAAATGGAATATATATATATCAAAGATTTTATTGATATATTGCGCGCATACATATACTGTAGGTATAAAGAGGATTAAATAGTTGTTTTGTGGGTATGTTATCAATATTAATTGATTGCGACAATAATACTATTGTTCCATTATTACAAATGATGACACTTTTTTTTTCTTTAAATCACTTTGAAGACAGAACAAACTGAAAGGGCTAGACAGAGTAATCTCTTAAAGAAAAAAAAAAAAAATGGCTCCTCTCCAAACATCTCGAATCTAAACTAAACGGAAAATGCAACTTCAAATGTAATAGGCAGGTAAAAACCACCATTGAACGTTGAATTATGACGCAGGGTAGAGCGAGATAAGGGGAAACAATCCGCATGAACGTCCCTCCGATAAGAAATTCGCTCCTCTAATCTCAACATTGGATAACAAATAAAGAGGAGAGGACGATCAATTCGCAAACTCATCCATTAGATTCTAGTCGTTGAGGACTTTGACCACCCAATACAGGGCAGTAATCGCTACTTTTCTAGTGTTTGTCAATGTTCTTGCCTGTTTATCCTCGTCGAATCTTCTCCTTTTAACTGATAAAGAAAGCTACCTAACGTAGTTGACCTTTGCTTACGCGTGTAAAAATTTCACATTGCATAATTCGTTAGATACACCACTTGGCATTCCATATCACCCCATTTTGGGCTTACACTTCGAATAACGTCACCCACCGCCAAGCTGAAACACAGCAGAGCTATAATAAATAGTCGCTTCTAACCGAGTAAGGAAAATGAAAGAGGTACCTGTTTGTAAGTTGGCAGCGGTCGGGATCTTAACAATGGACCGAAAGTCCAGAGGTACAGCAGACCCAGGACTCCTGAGACCAGCTCTCCCAGAGTCGATGGATATGGTGGAATCTTGCTTATCCCGACGATCCGAATTCATTTCGTGCAAACATCCCTCACTCGTCACCACTCCACCGCTCAATAACAGACCCTAGAAAAGTGAAAAAAAGACGATTTAGGTGACCAGAAGAAAGTAAATTAAAGATTTCGAATAATATCCATTTAGTCTGTTAATTTATGTTATATTAAGCAGAGTAACACAATTTGGTTGAAGCTGGAAAACGTTAAAGTTAATATTTATACACTCGTTTAATCTCAGTTGTGTTATTTCGAAACTACCCAATCGCTCGCGTTCATCAGTGGAATTAATGCAAATTCTATAGAACCGAGTGTTGTAAATTACGACACTGTCAAATAGTTCAAAAGCGAAATTTACACAAACGCAGTTTATCGTGAGTTGGAACGACGTTTACAATTGTTTCGATAGGGATAAAAATGTCATATCTTCTTCAGAACTTTTTCCACACGTTTGCAAAAATTCTGAAGATGATAGGGCATTTTTATTCTTATCGAAACAATTGGAAACGTCGTTTCAAATCATAATAAACTGCGTTTGTGTAAATTTCTCTTTTAAATACATTGTTGAGCAATGATTCGCTCATCTATTCATATAATCAAGTAGCTTGTCCTTGAGTCATCTAGTGGCGAAAACTGAGAACATCTATGACCGGATAATATATAGTTTATTTAACATCTAATGATGAAAATCTGGTAATCAAGGCGTTAAAACTCAAGCACCTACTTTTTTTTAATTAGCTTTTAGAACATTGTTTCTCAATTAGTACGACATGTCTCATAACACTAGCTTCTTCCTAGGATTACTTGTTTAACGCTCATTACTTACTAAGAAGTTCACACCTCACAAAGGACATATAAAACTACAACAAGTATTATTAAGTGATATACAATAGATATAGAGTTCACAAAATCTAGTTTCTCATAAATTTTCAATTAAGCGTTCTTGTTTAATATGCAGAAACTGTTCCTGGTTTCGAGATGAGTTACTTAAAATGAAATTTTTCGAACTTTGTATCGCAGGTCCCCTCTCCTTCAAAACTTCGAATGATAATCCACATCACCCAGGAGACTACTTTCCTCATCTCAATTTCACCCCCCCCCCCCCCACACACACTGGTATTTCCTTCCATTATTATTATTTTTTTTTTTTCAAAACGAAAACTAAAAATAAATGAATAGAAAAACGAAGATTTCGGGATTCTAAATAAACAGCACTTTTTTCCATCGGAAGTACGAGTTTCAGAAAGCTTTCGCGGTTTGATCAATTCGCAAACTGAAAAATTCGACCGACACAATAAAAATAATGTTCATACATCTTTAACTTCCTCTCTCTCTATCCTATAAATATCCAAATATTCCGTAAGTTTCAAAGGAAAACGAAAACTACAGGGGTTTTTTTTTTTGCTCTTTCAATAAGACATTGTCTCAATTCTAATATCGCTTTGTTAAAGGAAGACTGGCAGATTTCAATACTTCTCCAATGTAGTGCCTTTTCTAATAAAGAAAAAACAACTCTTATCAAACGGTGGTGCAATGTGCAGGTCGCTTGCCACCATTCTTTGGAGTTATTCTCTAAAACAGAGTGCACGTCGAGATTATTGGTTTTATCACTTCCTGAGCCATTTTCTACTTCAGCACGGATGCTTTTCTTCAAGTAAACATTAAAATGTGATAAAGGTCGAAGACGATAGCTTTGTTAAGCTCTTGATATTACTGTTAACTATGATGAATATTCAGAAGGTACATTTCTTAGGATTTTCATGCCCTTTTAAACAACAGACGAAACGTAATAGTTATGTACAATAACGCACAAGTATAGCACTATTTCTCGATGTCATCACCATGAGGAATTAAACTTTTGCCATATCTGTAAACGAGCTTTTCTTTGTCACTAGCGAAGACTTCTACTACATGTGGTGCCAATCTGGCAGAAACCGCTGGAGACACGGCAATATATCTGTGACAATCCGATGCAGCACTGATCAGGAAATCTGCGCAAATTTTTGTTCAGATCATGAGCGAACGAACGCCCGTAATTTTCTTAGGAATTGCGACGAGTGGAATGTATTTCCCATTCGGAAATCGAACAACCGATCTGATCTTGTACTTGACGGCAAAATTCTTCGACAGTGGCAAAGTTCGCTTTACGAAACATGATAAACGCCAAAAATTTTGTTTTGCCTGTACGTTATTATGCATGACAATTATGTTTCTTCTGTTTTTCAATAAAGCTTCAGAGACTTGGGAGAAATTTACTTTCTAGAGGTATGAAAACGAAGTTTTTAACTAAAAAATATATATCAAACCCACTGATTGCAAATGTTACTCTTCATATAAAAATTGTTTTTCTTTTAGCGCTACATAAGCTTTTTCATATTAAAAAATGCAAACGACGGCATATTATCACAAATAATAATAAAAAAATACGAAAGCAACTATGTAATATGTTTAAGAGAATTCTGTGTGTGTTTGAGTTGAACGTTGCGTTATTTGAATTAATGCAACCCCTATAATATACATGGGATATATATATATAAAAAGATATTATTACCCTGCTCAGGGATAACACAATTGCCAAATAATAGTCAACACATAAAGCCACCGGGGCGGGTTTTTTACGTGGGAAAATTTATTATACAATAATTTTCGGCACACATATAAGTAGCTCAAGCTACTTATACGTGGCTAAAACTAATTATAAAACCAGCGGTCCGTGAAAAACGTTTACTAATGCACACCCAACGGAAACAACGGCTGCTAATTTCCCCCGGAGTCGTGGCGATTCCTTTAATGTGTATCGCATAGAAACGCTGCTAATTTCTCATCATACTGGTCATTTTCGATTCCATAGGCTATTCAAGAAACGAATCGACAAAACAATAAAATTATATTTGCGCAAATTTCGTATAAACAAATGAAGTATTAATATAAATTTATTTCACTTTTTCTGCAATACCTAAAAGCATAAGACTATGTAGCTATTTGAAAATAATTCAATACTTATAATTTTGTTTGGGGGAACACAATCCGTTACAATATAGTGCCATACAGTAAGAAAACATTATTTCTCCCATCTTAGGAAACGTATTTCCAATATTTAAAAACACCCTTCTCATCTGATTTCAAGTGGTTTTAGTAACATATTTGATAATTATTAACCAATAATTTACTAAAATTCTGTAAAAAGTACGTATTTGGTGATTTGTGATGTTTTTATATCCTTAGATAAATGTAGGCTTGAAACGTAAATTAAATAATTAACAACAGCAGGGTTTTTTTTTATACACTATCCATAAATTAGAGAAATACCTAATAGAGCGATGAGTACATCATGGCATATCATCATTAATGACCTCAAAGAAAATATTGATCCCTCATATATCGAAATATTAAAGTATATTCGTTGTTAGAAGTGGAAGTAGCGAGCAATTATTTCACTCCGGCATAATGCCAACGATATCTCATTAATAAAACACTATCTGTGCAATCATTTACAATCAGATTTACAAACACGATTTCCCAATTAACAAAGAATTACAATACGTTTTATTAAAATGAGACCATCACTTAATACGTGTAGTATAAGCGATTTGGTAAAGCATGCAATATAAGGAAGGAAAAGAGAATTCCACACAAAACTATTCTATGAAACTTAAAAGACATATACGCCCATATCTCAAAATACTACGAGCAAAACAACAGGATGTCGAAAAACTATCAATAAAAAAAATTCCCTAACACTTCTCTGATTTCCAGAAAATATACTTAAAAATTTCCTGATTTTTCTGAGGTCGCTCTTCACATAAATTGAATAATTGAAATTAACAAAATTAGAGCGTTCCTCATTAATTAGAATAATTATATATAAATTAAATACGACTTTATTTTTTACAAAACGTATAAATCGTATTTACACCAATCATCTTTAAAGCTGAAAAGTAAATAATATATTTATATTGTCCTTAATTTTTTTTTTTTTTTACTTCAAAAGTAATATGTAGAACAGACTTAAAAGTGACAACATTTCAACCAAAATGGTACATACATAACGTATATTTGTAAAAGCAACATCTCCTTGAATTAGGTAAAATGACTCAATGGAAAATCGTTTCAAGACAAAGTGATCATTAAGGGGAGGTGAGCGCTTAATGGACGTTCATAAAGAGGAACACTATTCTTATTCAGAAAACTTTTAAAACGAAACTAATACGCTCGGAATGCGGCTTTACTTTTGGGCTTGTCGGGATTGAATAGTGCGGAAGATACTTGAACATATACACAAATCAGTTTCCTCCTTTAGACATAAAACTTATCTCATATTTTGGCACTTACATAACTTAATTATTAAAGGCAAATAAATCGCGACATGGAACACACCGCATCAATAAAAAAATAAATGGGAGATTTGTGTTCATATAGCCTATATTTGTACATTACCCATTTTTATAAAATACGGATAATGAAAATATAGTTATTTATCCAAAGGGCCCAAAAAGTTCAAATACGACCTTATCTTAAATTCTGACGTCGGTTCACAAACGGAAGAAGTTTATTAATCATAATAATAACACGTTGACCTTGATGTTCATGGCTTTTTTTTCTCTTTCTTCGATTTTAATAGACTGGATGATGATCAAATGAAATTTACAAATTTTAAATTCCCATTTTTACAACAAGACCAAATCGGTGGCCATCATTTTCAGATCGATTTGGATTTAGAAATATTAAGCAATTTGTATTTTAAATGTATTCCGTTGTTTAAAAAACTACATCAATAATAAAAATAATAGTGTCCGCGATGGATGCAATGAGATTGGATACAGTAGCTCTGCACCATGCATATTAGCCATAAGAAACAGTTCAAGTTCAGTTCCTTTATATACACACGGTACACATACGCAGCCGTAAACATTGAATGCGGGCAGCATTAAACATTGAACGCATATGCCCACTTTTATATGATCATTTATAGACCAATTAGGTAACTCTGAACCGAATATTTCCAATTCACGGAGCGCAACCTTAGCTCTTATTAGTGCCTTACGTTCAAAAAATACAACGGTAGTTCTTTAATTGATTCTTTTAGAAGTTTTTTTTAATTTAGAAGGCAGTAAAAAAAGAGGGAAAGGGAACTTTTAACACCTTTTAATAAACAGAATCCTAAAACTTTATGAAGTTGAAATATAAAATACAACAGAAATTTAGCAAATATAAGCAAAGGAATATTGAAATTAGGTCTTTAAAATAAACTTAAAGCCAAATGAATGATAAATAATATCACGATTATCTGTTTTTGAGGAACAAACGTTTCAAAATCATTAGTCAAAACACGGCGTTGAGTTAGCGCGGTTTAATTGCGAGAAGTGTTATTTTGATTTTCACACAAATCACGCGAGAAAAAACAACTTCTTACTTCCATATTAAAGGCAGATCTTAAACACCGAAATAATCGAAAATTTTTTATTGCTGAGACATTAAAATACGCGAATGTTATCTTTTACGAAGTATTTTTTAATACAATCTGAAGTTGCACAATTTTCATATTTAAATTTAGTTTACCTACCTGGGAGAAATGCACAATGTGTGCAATAATTTCCCGTTGATAAACTAACACTTATAAAAAGTTAATATTATTACACAATAATTGTATTTTATATAATAATAATTTGTTAATTTTATAATAGCATTATTAATACAATAATCCACAAGTTTCCATTTAGGAAAACGAAAAATCACCATAAATTAAATACTGGGTAGTATATGTATATGACTGATGAAAGCAATGAATTACACAATTATATAGAACGACATAAAAATATTTACGAAAAAGTACTAATTTATGTCAAGTCATTATATCACAATGGAGTACCGTTTATACGTCTTTGAAGAGACCCGACTCGAAGGGACGTATAAAAGTCGTACAATTGAAAATCAGGTAAGTGTATGAGATTGAGTTGAGAACCGAACGATGTTTAAATGGAAAAAATGAATAAATGAGAAACATATAAACGGTGTATGCGCCATGTCTTCAAAAAACCTTTATAAGCAAGTATAAAATCTTATTCAGTTACTTGCCGAAAAAAACACCGTCTTTGATTCGATAAATACCTGCTTTTATGTGAGATCAATCGGGAGAGAGAGAGAGAAAGACCTAACTGATACAGCTAAAAATGTAATAGTACAACTAATAACCGGGTCAAAAGAATCTATTGCATTCAGTGTCACTCTTGACGAAAGGGTTGATGTGAATCACTTGGCGTACTTAGCCAAAATTTAGCGATAATATGACAGTGACAGAATTTATGAAGAACTGCTACTTGATACCGAAGGAGGGGGGGAGCAACAAATTTGAGTATGTAACTTACTTCAAAAAATCAGAACATTGACATCAATAAAAAACTTCGCTTTACTACTGATAGGTATTTCTGTATGTCAGTGGTTCTTTAACTTTCCTAGACAGCGGACCCCCTTCAGAGATCACTCGCCCTCGCGGACCCCCAAGAATTAACTCAAAGTTTAAAGCCCGGAATTTGCATCATACATATTTATTTCTAGTGTTTCATCACTGATTTTCACCATTTGGGGAAGGAATTTTTCGTTCCCTCGTAATTTATTCTTAGCATTAAAGAGTAAATGCTCGTGTCTTAGTATTTTTCCGAACCTTTGTGGGGCACTGGGAGGATCTCGCGGACCACAGTTGAAGAACAAATGCTGTATATCATAGGAAAGAACAAAGAATTCGTTACGCATTTTTTCAGGATGCTATTAGTCGTCAGATATTGAGCTTTTTTCATACATCGGAAGAGTTCATGGGCAAAAGTTTCCACATTATAAATTCTATGACGAAAACTGTTATCAAGAAAGAAAATTTCATTGTATGTGGCTTTTGGTACTTCACAGGCAATTCAGATCTCTACTAAGAGAAATGAAGAGCTCATATACGGATCTCACGTTGTAGAATAACGTTCTTTGGTTGACTTGGAGTATGGCATCGAACACACTAGTATCGAGTATGGGTGTCGTCAAGGTGTTTTTAATTTTTTTTTTATCGGGGCATTTCTAGGGAACTGAATAACAAGACTTGGTTGTGCAAACTCGTGTTCTTTGGTGATATTATAACACACTCGAATGACTTAAACTGGCGTTAACAAGGTAAGGGATAAATAATATTCCAAATATTTTTTTTTAACTCTGGCAAGGATTTGTCGTCACAGCTGCATACATTTTGTCGTGATATTATCACGAAGACCTTCAAATATTTTCCAAACGTGAAAGCTCATTCAAATCGCTTTACTGACAACGGAGATGAGTACCAGAATTTAGCAAAAGCCCACAAAGGATAGTTTACCAAATGAGAGTAAGACTTAAACTCATACACAATTCTCTCTTAATCTCGTTAAATCTGAGTAATTATTTTAAGACCTCTCCACTACATCTGTCTCTTGTCAAATAAGTAAGTATTGATGATGTGAAATGCAACATTTCGAATTCAAGGTATATCACAGAAGACAAAATATATAGGACTGTGAAAAACTCTTAACGGAAACTGTTCAGATAAGTCAGCTGCTAACCTCAGCTATTAGACATTCTTGCCTAAAATATTTTCCTGTTTAAAGAAATTTGCATTCACACTATTTTTGAGCAAATATTTTCTCATATGAAAGCCGCTTTAAATCAAAATCGCCTAACTGCTCATTCGGAGAGAGAGAGAGGAATCCGTTTAAAACTTAAAGGTTATTACCATAGAACAATTAAACCGGACAACGGCAAGCATTGAATTTCGTTTCTTTGGAAAAGAAAAAAAGGTCCTTGTATTCCAGTGTTGAGAAAATGGATTTTATATTTTATTTTGAAATATAAATTGTGGCAATTTTATATGATATTATATACTAAGATTAAGTATAAATCATATGCTGTGTGGGGACCTAAGGGTTTCTGAAGAAACCGAACCTTTTAAAGCCTATGGAACTAACCCCAGACTACAGTGAGAAGTTAGTAAGTGTTCGCTTTTTTTTTTTTTTTTAATGGCACCGTTAGAGTCAAACCTGGATTAACGGCAAGCTAGGCGAATGTGCTACCACTGAACCACCGCAGGATCTTGTAGACTTCATATGTAAACTTGTATCACTGAACATGTTAAAAAAGTAAGTCTTTTAAGGGATAGGGACCATAACAAAAGATTTACTTCATTTGTACTAATAATTAGATAGTAAAATAAACATTCGCAACGTAAGTGTAAGCTAGCTTGCAATATGAATTCGATAGAACTTCTCTAAACTGTTACCAACCCCTTATTCCAGAAATATGCCAACCTCAACTAAATATATTAAAACTATAAAGCAGTCTTTGGAAGAAGTAAACATCAGCTAAATTCCTCAGAGACCCATTGCTCACAATTCGATTTGAGAACCCACAGAGAAGAACACGATATTTCGAATTACGTTAATCCCACCCACGAACCATCGATATACTTTCCCAGACAAATGCATTAAGCAGGTGTTTTGATCAGGATTTAAGCTGTAGTCGCATTTTTCGCAAAATGCGACGAGTTGCTCGAAAATGCGAAAAAAAAATTAGTGCCCATCGCGAAAATGCGACAGGCAGTTTTAACCACAGTTTATTCTCTGAAAACAGGATTTCCCGATTCCAGAATATCCGTTTTGCACTTCAGCGATCTTTTCTTGTTCCTTTTTGTTTCCTCTTCAAAATTCTTAACAGCACCTGTTAAGCATCGTTGATATAAATAATTTCATGGATAGGGTTTTTCGAGCAACGAAAGCAACTAATATTTTTTAGCATTTTGCTACAACTTATTTTCCCATTTTAGCATTTTTGCGACAGCATGTTTTGAGCCAGCTTGAACTCTGGTTTTGATTATGCTGCCACGTTTCCCAGTATGCAAATCAAGGAGCCTTCAAGTATTTATCAATGCAAATCAGAGTAAAAAACGATATGAACATCATTGTACAGCATCATACCTCATTCCCTTGATTTAAAGAACTGTTTAATATAATTTACTACCTTGTGACATGCGATTATTTATACCAGTCCAATATTGGCTGAAATCAGTTTTTACCAATAAGAGCCATATAAAGCTGACCTGTGATTTGTTTAAAATATGAACTTTCCCCACAAAGAAATGTGACCGGTAATTCCATAGTTGAAACAAACACCATTCTTCGGGAATTTTTACGCAAATCTTCAAGTACACAAAAAACTCTTAAGACGAGCAACATTCAAAAACCTTGAATAGCAGTTTATTTCAATTCTCTTTAAGGAAAGAAAAAATGACTGTATAAGAAAAGCAAGGGGAAAAAATGGCTAGGGGAAGGGAGCGGCGAATTGTTTAAATAACCTCGCACGCGAAGAATCCGTCGGGTAAATGGAGAGGTTTTTTTTATTAATCTTAAGTGAAAAATCTTAAAATCTGCACCTCCAACCACTTCTTTTATCCGCCCTGAGATAGTCTTAATACCGCTTGATTAGGGAGAGGGCCGTGGTTTTTACGAAATGAAGAATCTAAAAAAGTACACAGAGTACATCACGTACTATACTAATAGCGCATAAGTGCACTGAGTACACAAAACCGGGGGAAGGGGAAAAGATCTTTCTCCACATAAAACGGTTGCTAGGCCTTACACACAGTCAACACACAGTAATTATTCCGAAATAAAAACTTTTAAAAGTACAATTTTTTCGACAGACTTTTTCTTTTTCGGAGAGTTCTCTCGTAATTTTTTAAGACTTTTGTTTCTTTTACTAATCCCGGGCGCTCTCTCCGATATTAAACTGGATTATTATCTTCTCCCTTTCATTAACGAATATAATCATTCCCCCAATGCTCTCCCTCCTTTTACCGTTTTTCAAGGTTTTGTCCACCGCTTTTTCATAGCGAATGGCTAACAATGCGACACAGTAAAAAAAAAAATTATATATATATATGTATGTATATCGTTTATTTAATCCTCATTCATCGTACAATAAATACATCGTTTGAAATTGGTGGATCAACAATGTCTTCTTCTCTACATTGCTAAAATAAAGTCCAACATTAGCAGCTGCGTGTGAAATGGATCATAGGACTAAGTATTCTGAGAACGTGGCCAACGAAATTTAATAAGAGCTAAAGATATTTGTTACCTAGATAAAATTCTCAGACACTTTATTGGTTTGTTACATGGAAGTGTTGAAGTCAAGCGATATTAACGTTGTTAGCGAATTCAGGAGGAAATGGGCGTCTAATGTATTACGTGAAACAGTAAAAATGAAGCAAGTCATCATTATTAAAAAAATACATGTTATGCGTATTTGAGTACTATCATCCTTTATCTCTGACATACGGCAACGTCTTGAAGCGCAGATTTATACAAGCGTATTCCAGCTTCATGCGGATAACTCTTCACACATATTTAATTCAGTTCAATAACTTATAAAAATACATGATAGGAAATGCATATTTTTCATATTTTAATAAATTAGAAAAAATCGGAAACACGGAATTTTACACAAAATGCATTTCCTGTCACGCTGCGTTTCGAGAATTGTGATGCTTTGAATTGCAAAATTGTCATACATACATTACCCGATTTTTCTTTTTTCATAATCAGATTTATCTCCATGAAAATCCACTGCAAGCTGGAATTCGCGGACCATATTATAGGAACGACGATTCCACAGAAATTGTCTATATACGCTAGCAAATAAATTTTCAATGGCAAAGTAAGTAACAGGATAGTGACAATATTCTACAATAATAGGGTTCTATAGTCCGTTCGCGAGAAATGAGTTATGAAAGACGCTCTACCTTCTACTGCAATGAAACAACCTGTCTGTGACGTCAGCCCCTTTCAATTCTAACGGGACCTGGCCGCCAATTTTCCGCGAACGGACTATACGTATTCGTCGTATGCCACACGTGGCGAATAGGCAATCAAGTTGCAGATAATACAAAAATAAAACACTTTTACAAGCAGTAGCCAAATGTTTAAGGAAAATATATTATTATCAAGATGATTTCCGCGTTACAAGATATTCAAATCTGGTGGAGGAGACTAATAACGAGTAATTAGAACGGTCATTTACAACATGCTTCGTATACAATTTTTCTCATAAGAGCAGTAATAAAAATAGGTAGCAACAAAAGAACTCCATGTTGCTAGTTATGATACTGCTTCTCCTAATATATAATGTGTGTAATAATCACTTCATTGCCTTTCGCAGAAGTGGTTATTTTTTACGCATTGCACATATATATATATATATATATATATATATATATATATATATATATATATATATATATATATATGTATGTATCAATATATATACACACACCATTTACACGCTGTACAGAGTGCAAGTTTCAATTTTTATACACAATAATCACAGTTCTGTCCAGTACAATAGTTCTATCACAGGAAAGCACCCCTCCCATAGAAATGCGTAAATATGCATTTAGTGTATTATATGTTAAACACTATTAAAATAACCATGGAGAAATTTTTCAACTACAAGACATAACACATACCACTCAGCATCAAATTTTGATTCTAACGGAATCGAATGTGCATTACGAACACTTAAAATTAAAATAAGTTTTCATAAATTTGAAGAGTTTTTATTGCAATACACCAAAATTCATGAAACGAAAATCCAACATTATGATAATAATAATAATAATAATAAAAAAAGAAAATAATATCCGCCGTAAAACAATGACTTGCATATTTCATAAAAATAAAGAGGGGCAGGAAGCTGTCCTAAATATTTTCTTTCGAGTCTTCACTATACAGGCAGATCATTTTTAGAGCTAAGTACAATGAGTCGTAAATCGAGCTAAAGCATGCGTTCAAAAATTGCAAGTTACCGACTTCAACTGCGATCCACGCAAGGTACCGACTGATTCGACTGTGTTCTCGAAAATACTCCTGATTAAATTGACGCGTTATACGAGTTGCAGCACTTCCACAAAAACATCGAAATTGCCAAAAGAGATTTATCCTCTTTCCGTATTATAGAAAAATGCAATGATTATGCTTTTATACTTGAAAAATCCAACTGCATTACTCTCCATCACAGGACCTTAAGACCCACAGAAGATCTATTTTATGGTGAATTTGTCTCGCTATATTAACTGAAAAAACGTCCCAATTTTGACAAGAGTTTTGTGTTTCAAAGGATGGGTCAAAAAGTGAACTAAAGAATGCATGCAAGATTAAATAAATAAAATAATAATAATAATGATCAACAAACGGTTAGCGCATAGCAACATCGGAGACGGGATAGTTGGCTTAACGCGACGGGCCCTGGTGGTCCAGGTCTGCGGGTTAAACCTCCTGTGCCATTGGACACCGAGACGGAATACATTTGCCTTTTCAGAATGGTGAATTTTAACTTACTAAATCAAGATTTTATTATTCGATCCCTCACTACATGAAAACATCCATTTTAAGACAAAATTAGCTGATTGTCTACAGATGTAAGTATTGTTAAGTTTTAAAGTAAATTATATGGTGATAATCACCTATAATAATCCAGTTTTATAACCTATATTAATGGAACAATTTTTAACAATTTATAATCATGCTTTGTGGAAGATGCTTTACCTCCCAGTCAAAGTATCGCGAATTAATGTCTTGCATTATATATTTAAAAAAAAATAAGTAATCAATAATTTTCGTGCCTAACTTAGATAACGGAAAATATTTTCATCTCCTTGCTACTTTTTCTAGAAATTTTCCAATTTATACGAGAAAAAACTATAAAATGGATATTAGCAAAATAGAAATTGAAGTTGCTCCTCCTTGAATACCTCACAAATAGAAAAATCAAAGAAGTGAGTTAATAAAAAAATTTCATTGGCAAGTATTATGATGATGTAATTGATCGATATTATGACGGACCAAGATACAAAATAAAGCAGTTAAATTTTGAAGTTTCAGCTTGAGAAGCGTGTGTGTGTTTGGAGGGGGAACACACAATTACTTCAATCTCAATGTTTAAATACACCCGGACACACTTCCATTTTTTTCTGTAGTCTACTCAAGATTATACAATGGGTCGTTCGAGACGAGCTTGACGACTTAACATGACTGACTTTTAAATCACGAAACATTTTACATGGGTCCAAGATCGCTAAAAAAAACGAAAATTTGAGTTGCAGCGGGCTGGTCAGGCCTTCTCTTGGCCTTTTTCTGCTGTCTCCCTCCGCGGGTGTCGTGTTTTGAACTCGTGGAGAAATAAATTATTATTATTATTATTATTATTATAAGCCAAATCAATGGCTTTAAAACCTACGGGCACGTCCATTAAGTCACTGAAAAAAGGTATAATTCTCAACGAGGACATAAAGGGGAAATGACTTAACGTCTATCTGTGTCAATAGTTCTCAAAAATGGTCACAGGGGAATCTGAGCGGGGGTAATTTGATATTAATCTATTTTACAAAAACGCTGGAAGGATTCTCAGTAATATACTTTGCTGAAGTCAATCTTCATTCCTTAAATATACGCGAGAATTTTTTTTTTTCTTTTTTAACTTGATTATTACTATCGTTGGTGTTGTTATATATTTAATCGAATTTAATATTCGAAGCTTTGCAACAATAACGATCGGTATTTCACGCTATCCTGTACAACAGGATCATCCAAAAGGAGAGGAAGAGATAGATATCGCCCTCAACGTGTAAAATCTTTGACAAACGCCTTTCTAATTTTTTTAAGTTCAAAGCAATTTGTAGGTAAAAGAATTACTATTTTGTCATTGCTCACTCGTTAAAGAGATAAACCTTGACAGAGTACCTTTTAGAAAGCACAAATTAAACTCTGTATAAATTACATGTTTTAGAATTTTCCACATACTCTTTATCACTTGCTACTAAACGCATACATTATCGTGAAATTTAGACAAATTCTGAACATCAGTATCGAAATTTTACCACTCCACAGGCCGTGAGGCTTCGTTCACACGTCGTTATGCAAGATAAGAATTATAACGAAGGCAAAATATAGAATTTGGTGCGCTCATCGTTTTGCAAACGTTTTGACAGACATACTTGTTGAGAGCCATTCATCGAAGCATAATCCAGTTTTGGTACATTAAAACGAAAAAAAACGCGCTAAAATATAATTATAGTTTAGTATTTATAACATCAAAGCATGCCACTTCACAACGTAAAACAGAACATTAATCGTCACTGTTATAAATTTGGCAGTTCATTCTTATGCGTCGAAAATGAAATTAAAGCTATATTCCAAGGTTAAAAAGTAAGAAGTTAAAATTACCATATATTTAATGTACATTAGGAAGACAAACTATCATTTCCTTCAAGGATGGTCGAAAAAAAATACACGCAATTTAATGGTTGAAAAGCACAGTAAAAAAACTCGGCAGGAGTGGCGAAAGAGGTAGTGTAAGTATCAGCTGAGACTGCAAAGCTAAAACTGAATAAAAAAAAAAAAATGGAGGCTGAACATCGTTAATATGTATTAGTTTCTTCAATTGAATGGAAAATATTATCTTTCTCGATAATTTCAGTCTTCAGTTATGACACTGATTTACAGAAAACATGACGTAATAAAGTTAACTGGCCACGATAGCATCCCCTCAAATAAAGACTTGCAAGTCTTTATTAGTAAAATTGACGTAAAAAGTGAAGGGATGTGTCTTCTCCCCACCCTCCTTCCCGAAGAAAAATAAAATAAATGTATTAGCAGGGAAAAACTTCCGATTCCACTGCGAAAACAGGACTACAGAAGAAATAAACACATTCTGCTATATAAGAAAATATTTTTGCTACAATAGTAACCAAATAAAATAATGTCAAATTAACGAGGACAAAACAAAATTTAATGAATTGAAGAAAGTTTTTTGTGAAATTAAGTGATTACAATCTTAAAATTTAATGATTACTCTATATTCTCTTTCCTGTCCAAATATTTAAATCATCCATCTTCTTTTTCTGCATGTAGGTCTCCTCACGATGCTTCCTTCTAGTACTGATAGGCGTACTTCTCACTACGTATCCACAATATGCCAATTTTCTGCCAAGTATTATATTGACACCATCTTGTTTTGATATGGATATGTTCAAGACCTCTTGGCTAGAGATTTTGTCAGTCCACTTCGTTTTCATTGTTTTTCGTAGGATCTACATTCCAAAAGCTTTGATCCTGGTGTCAGTTTCTAGTGCCCAGGTCTCATATCCATATAAAAGAATAGGCCACATATAACATTTTAGAATTAAGAGTCCAAATTGCACTTAGTTTTCTTACGCATAAAAGTTTTCTCAATTCGTTAAATTTTGTTTTGTCCACGCTAATTCGATATTATTTTATTTGGTTACTATTGTAGCAAAATGTTTTCTTAAATAGCAGAATGTGTTTATTTGTTCTGTAATCCTGTTTTTGCAGTGGACTGAAAAGTTTTTCCTGCTAATACATGTATTTTTTTTTTTTTTTCGGAAGGAGAGAAGACACATCCCTTCACTCCTTACGTTAATTTTACTAATAAATACTTGCAAGTCTTTATTTGAGGGGATGCCATCGTGGCCAGTTAACT
Source organism: Dysdera silvatica (assembly GCA_006491805.2). Classification (NCBI taxonomy): domain Eukaryota; kingdom Metazoa; phylum Arthropoda; class Arachnida; order Araneae; family Dysderidae; genus Dysdera; species Dysdera silvatica. The sequence goes on along the minus strand of QLNU02015360.1, from coordinate 2,871,476 downwards.
TTATTACGTGATATTTTCTGTAGAGCAATGTCATAACCGAAGACTGAAATTATCGAGAAAGATAACATTTTCCATTAAATTGGGGAAACTAATACATATTAATGACGCGCAGCCTTTTTAGTCTCAGCTGAGACCTCTTTCGCGACTCATGCGTTACAATTTTATTAAGATAGGTAGCCAAGCAACGAGAATGGTTTTTGCATGAGCTCTATAAAAATTAGTAGGATGTTCGAAAATCTCTATTGCTTCTCCATATACTCTGGGCCAAAAATTAACTGATTTTGAAAGTACTTTTGTGCGGTCGAGCAGAAAATACGGTTATTTAAAATTGCATTCTCTGCTATTGCCGATTTTGTTTACGTTCTTCCTTTATTTTGCTTTCTTTAGTTTGTTTACGTCTTCGACATACAATAGACCGACATGTTTGAACACACAAAAGTGCTTGCCAGATATGTTAATTTTTGGCCCGGATTATACACAGAAGCAATAGAGATTTTCAAACATCCTAATAGTTTTAATAGAGATGATGCAAAAATCATTCCCATTGCTTTGCTACCCTATCCTAACAAAATTGTAATGGGTGAGTGAATCTCTGTTCTTGTTCTTCGATTTCATTTTCTCTGTTTGACTTTTACTTCCATCTACGTTGTCATTTTCTAAAGTAATATCTATTAATGTATGGTAAATATTGCGTCCGTAAGTAAGTAATTATTTTTAGCAATTTTCAATTTTGACCTCTAATCAATTCTTCTGGCGATGATTCGCATAGTTTGGATTGAAACGTCAAGTGTTCTTTTTGAGAATTAAAATTTGTTTTCTAATACGCAGCTTGTTTCCTGAATATCTGTTTCCTTATTCTGAAAAAAAAAAAGGAGATAGTTTAGGCCTATCCACTTAATTTGCACCACAAAAATCCTTCACGGGGATAAAAAATAAAAAGATTTTTATAAATAAGGCTAGCTTCTGTCGATTACGAAATGTTAGCGTTTCGTAATGCGGCACAAACATCTTTTTCTTTTACACAACTTAGGACTCTTCAAACATAATACACGCACTGCTGGCCGACTACCTAACCGCATATACCTACTAACCGAAAGAAAGAGAAAGCGAATTACACGAAATGTAAATGAGTGTGTGACAGGGAACAGAAATTCTGATCCTCTGGAACTGGTCAAGCCAGTTTGCAGAGGCCACTAGGGGAAATTCTGGTTAATCCCTTTTCGCGAAATCTTCAAACGCTGCTGTCACGCAACGCGTATAAGAAACACGTCCTTTCTCCAGACAGGGACGTTAACCCACGGAACCTTCGAAACAAAAGCACAGCCGGACAAACTCAAAGGGGCTTCGCTAAAAAGCACGTCGATGATCTCCCTGAAATTATGTCGTCGGACCGAAGAGGATTACGAACGAACGTCGTGAATAGGGAAAGAAAGGATGCGATAGCATCGCAGTCACGATGGTTCAAAACTGACGGCTAATCTCTTCCCGGATATACCCCCGATCACAATAACACGGAAAAGCATTAAGATCGGATTTGATAGAAGTTTCGAAAGCGCCGAAGTCGGCGCAACTAATCTGAACGAGGACTTGGGAGTCGAAGATTGAGGGGTCAGATACAGTTTTCCAACGCAGGGCGGAGAAGCAGGGCCGTTCCAGGGTCGATGGCGAGAGGATTAGGGGAAACGAATCTTTCAGCCAAATCTGACGCCTCGTCTACAACTGTAATCCTTCGAAGAAAGTAATCCGATAAGGCGGCAATTAACAACGCCTCCGAGGCGTAGGACGAATTAAAGATTGGCCAAAATGACTGCCTTTCAAGTCCCGTAGACTCGCGCTTTAACCTACACACATATAAGTAGTACCGAAAAAGAGAACTAGAACGATGACATTGTCACATCGAATGCCTAACGATTATATTATTTAAAAAAAAAAAAAAAACTGAATTATTCAGAAAATAAATTGCATAGCACTTCTTCCACCTCTATTCTATTGTCGATAATGTCAAAAGATATAATCACACCTGAAAGGGGTGAACGGTTTTCAAGTTCCGCATCATGAAAATGCGTTATTTTTGCTATAATTCCATTGACGTTACTCTTTATTTTCTTCTTTTTTTTGCGCTTATCTTTACACAGCTTATATACGTTTTTCAAAACCTTGAAACATATTAACAGCATCAAATAAAATAGTACAGCGAATTTAAAAATTTAATGTTATATATCGAAAATTCTACGGTGCTATGGATCAGCTGAAAATCCCTACCGAAAATCACTACGGGTCCCCACGAACGTAGAAAAACATTAAAATTGGGATTTAGTAAGTTGAGAAACATCGATCATAAATGTATATATAGAAGATACATTTTCTTTCATATGTAGTATATAGCGGTTTTAACACAAAAGACGCCATAGTATTAAATTAGCAGCCTAAAGAGGAAAAGCAAAACCTTCACACATGTCTGGTTTCCTTTCATTTAAAATAATAATAATAATCGTCTTCTGTCCCACTCTTTGACTGACTCCATCTTAAGAAACTATCCTTTGGAACGAAATCTCCAGATTCATCTTCCCATCAAAAACTAGTTCATTTAAAGAATAAATATAAATTTATAATCACACACATGCTAATTTCAGGGTTTGTAACAGGTTGTGACCAAAAAGTACAAACAAGTGACAAATAATGACCAAAAACTGAAGAAAAAAGTGACAAACAGTGACCGAAAACTGAAGGAAAAAAGTGACAAATTAGTGACCAAAAACTAAAGAAAAAAGTGACAACAAAAACAACGCCGAATATATTTATATATAAAAGGTAGAAAAGAAAAAGATCCTCCCCAACCAACCCTTTTTTCTTTTTCTTTTCTTTTCTGGAATAATATTTATTTATTTCGACAAAGAAAACATTTTTTTAAAAATATTAACAAAACAAATCAATCTATAAATTTTATAGACATAATCATAATCTTCAAATAAGTTGTTCAGTTTTTTAAAGTAGTTTAACGAATTTCTTTGAAAAAATCAGGACTGGCTGGGTTTTTTTTTGGTTTTTTTTAAATCTGAAATTAACTTAGTTATTTTCTTTTCAAGGGAAGAATGTGCATTTTTTAAAAGTTGTCTCTGCTGACCAGCATCATCTGAGACTTTTGCTGTCTTTTCAATCATTGTCTGAGCAAGTGCTGCTTCTTTAAAATCTTCGCCTTCTTGAGCTTATCATTGGCTTCCTTTAACAGTTTTGAAGCACTATCCAATGCTGCATCCTCTTCCTTACGCATAATTTTAAGTTTTCTTTCTTCTTTTTCTATTACTTTCCTTTCATTTACTAGCTGCTTTAAAAGAAATTTCTGCGCTTCTGGTCTTTCCTTTCCTTCTTTAATTTTTCTCGTGTCTTCCGTTTTGTATCTTCTAAATAAGCATTGTAGGCTTTATATGCAACCCTTGCCATATCCATTGGTTTGGATGTAATCGGCACCAAATAATGTTTATTGTTGAAATTTTCTAAGCTATTTCTGACGGTCATCAAAGCATTGAGTGTCCGCTCTGACATTGTTGCTGTATCTCTTGTCAATGCTCTTCCAGAGGCTGAGAAGCCACGCTTAATGTCCGCACGCCCATGAGGAAATAACAGGGCAGCCTTCACTAATTTTGACACAACTGGATATTTAGAATGCATACCACTAATGTCTCGCAGTTTGAAGAACTGGTTCCAGTAAACATCAATACGCTTCATGCTAGATCCTTCTTCCTCCTCAATTTCTCTTTGAAGCAATTTCCATTCATCCAATAGTATGTCTGTTAGGACCTCCCATGGCATTACTCTTGCAACTTCTACTACTTTGCGAACCCTTCCACCACCGGCTCTTTCAATAGGGCCAACAGAGGATAAACTTTTAAGAAGAGATGAATTAACGGATGACTTCTTCAAAAGATATTTCATTCTAGCAATGTGGTGCTTCTGAACCTTTAAGAAAAATAATTTCCTTTCCTTCTCTTTTATATTCTGTAATGCTTAATTTGATCTCCAACACAGTACCAGAAAAAGGCAACAGTTTCTCAGGACATAAATCTTCCGTTTCATCCACCTTCAAATCTTGAATGACTTTCTCTTTGTAAATTCTACCCAAAATCGTTCTTAGCATCAACTAACTCAAGCTACATTCTCAGTTTGTGTATTAAGGTTTATTTTTTTCTGAAGGAATTTTGTCCCATGACTAAATATACTTGCATTGGACACGACAAAAATCAGCTTAGCCTTAATGAGTTCCCCTTCTGAGTAAATGAACGATTTTAGTGTATCCATGACTTTGTAAATGTTAGGCTTCTTTTTTAGAATATACTAAAGAAAATATTTCCGCACTGCACTCCACTGTTGAAGCAAACTTTCAGCAGCTGGCTTCAGGCTCAGCCACCTGCTTGCACAATGCATGATGAAATGATGTGTAGGAAGTCTCAAGTCTTCTTGAATTTGGTCTGCATGCTAGCCAACGCTTAGACCACTGATCGAAAAATCGATGACTAGAAAACACAAGTTCAGGCACATCTACCCACAAGTTCTTTTAGACCTTTCAGGAAAGCATTATGTATTGTGTGAATATTACAGGTCCCAATATTGATTAGTTCCTTCTTTCGGGTAGAAAGTAACAAGTCATTAATCTTTTTAAAAACTGACTTGTTCACATTGGGCCCATCTGAGCCAATCATGAGCGGTTGAGATTGTGGAATGGAGAATTCACCCAGAGCTTGCAAAAAAAAAAATTTTGCTCGGACAACCAAGGTTAAAGTTGGCTGCAGCTTGTAGTCTCCCCTAAGATTATCACTGGGGCAAATGAAAACACAGAAGAATTTTGCAGCACAATTAAAAAAAAAAATACCTACCTTTTATCTCTTTTCTTAAATGAAAAAAGAATTCATATTGTATATATAAAAAAAAAGACACAAATTTCAGTTTTTCAATTTAATTAGATTGAATTGCTTCATTTTTTTTCCTCCACTTCAAAAAAAAAAATTCAACTGAGTAGTAATAGTAGTTGCAAAAAAGTGACAAAATGTAAAAAAAAAAAGACGGAAAGTGATGAAGAACAAAAAAAGTTGCAATAAGTGATAAAAAGTGACGTATTATAATTCCTGTAATTCCTATGTGATACAAGTAGAAAAGAACAGTCTGCCGTCAGAAAAAAAAAAGTATATTTTTGACAAACACAAAAAATAAACAAATAAATAAAGCAGAGCCACATGAACAAGGTGTGATTCATTGTTCCATCCTCAAAATACCATCTTTTTTTTTCCCCCAGACATTTGAAAGCCGGTTCCACGTTACAATAAGTAACTAACATAGCCCTGGGGCAATCTCTTTCACTATATTTTTGTTTTTTCCGTAACATTACAAATCTCGAAAGTGTGACGACAAAACTGCGAAAAGAATTTTTTTTAAAGAATTATAAATATGATGAATTCATATATGAAACAAACGAAAATTTCAATAATTTTTACGCATTTTTCAGTACCATTTGTAAGTATTTTTCAGTATAGGTCAAATGCTTTGTTTCGTTTGTATTTCACGGTGAAAGATCAGCAAAGGTCAAGGCTCCGTCAAGACCTGCAATTTCCCGAGGAATCCGAATCGCTTAAGGCCTAAAGAACTAACCTGGCTATAGTGAGCAGTTACCCCAAAAGCGTTTTTTATTTTATTTTAGCACCGTAGAGAGTCGAACCCGGGTTAACGGAACGCTAGGGGCGAACACGTTACCACTGCACCACAGCAGAGCCATAGGTAAAGTGAGTTGCAAATATTCCCACTGTAATGTTTTAAGGTAACACACTACCACAATTGCTACGGGAGAAACACCACCTTATTGGCATAAACAAAAATAAATCCCTTATTAATAGTTTAAATCATCTTTTTTTTTTTTTTTAAACTACGCTTCAATATGAAAACAATTTTAATGCGCTGCAAAATTAGTGTTGCAGGCTAATAATGTGAATTATTTCGTAATGTGATAATATGATTACACACATGTAATTGTTAACATATAACTGCAGTACATATCAATGAAAACAGGTGCACGATGTGGATACGATGACGGGGTAATATTGTGACGTTTCTTTATAGAGATGATACTTCAAATAAAACAAAAAGAGAAGGACATCGTTAAGATGGAGTTAAACGAAATTTTGCATCGTCATTGATACATATCATACATGAGTGTTAAAAACGCATTAATAAATACCATGGCATGACAATAAAGGCAATTAATTGATTCCCAAATTTTAGACTGTATCAGAAGTGAAACCAAGCAGCACTAAACCATGACAAAGACAGCAAATCGCCGAAATAAACTAAATAAAAAAATAGACCGGTCGAAAGAGGAAATAAACAAAACAACATAGGCGGCAACGCCTCTCGTTCATTAACATAGATTAACGTAAAAAGCCGGACGTTTAACTACCCTTCACCTGAGATTTATTTTAAGCCTCTTTGTCCCTTTCCATAAGGCTTGTCACAATCACCAAATACACTAAAGAACCGAAGACTGCTTTCTCTGTTTTCGAAACGTCCAGATTTGCGGGTTTCACCCATCAAACTATTAAAAATTACCGAGAAATAAAAAAAATGACAGGAAATATATATTGCGGCATTAAAAATATCCCCTTTAAAAACACAGTGCGGTATTCCGCTAGCGATAAAAAGAGAGCGCACTAGCCAAGAGCTCACAACGGGATGTGTCGAAAGTGACATGAAAGTGTCAAGCTATTGTGATGCCATTTAAATTTTCACAGCGTCATTTACTAATTATAATTTATAAATGAATTATCGCGCCTTTAATGGAAACCTCAATTTCTGCACCTCATCAAATGCCATGTCGATTCAGTTATTTGCCACTCCAGCGACACACCGGAATAAAAAATCCCGTCATCTAAGAGAAAAAAAAAGATGATCATATATATAACAACCTTGGGAAAACAAAAACTTTCTCATTTTTGTTAATTTCATTTTCGCTTTTAACCTATGCCTCTCACAAATTTGACGATTCAAAGATTTAAAAAAAAACAAAAAACAAAAAAAAACAGGTTCCATTGGGCCCAAACCTGACGTCCCCGGCAAAAGCACGAAGGTTCAATACGCCGTACACCCAATCGTATCATGCGATAAACAAAGTGGGCAACAAAGTAATAAATACTATTACTAGTGGGAGGGGGGGGAGCGCGTATCTTAAAAAATATTACAAAATTAATTTCATTAGGAGATTTTAATTGAAAATTTCCCATTTTTAATAGTATAGAGACTCGTGGGCATAGCAAAATGAAATCTCATTGTTATCGGCAAAAATTTTAACGGGAGAAAACTTGGAGAAGAGCATCTATATATATATATATTTTTTTTTTTTTCCCCATTGGGTTATTTTTCTCTGCAAAACACCTCCACCCTTTTGATCCCATTTGCGTCCAGATTTACTTTTCTGGCGAAACAGATCTCGCGATAACCAGTTAAGAGGATATTATTAAAGCAACGCGCGAATTAATTGGAAGGAAAAAACGCGAATCCATACGGGCAAGAATTGCTCTACCCACCTCTCACTTCTCCAAATTTCAAAGCTGTTATCGCATTATAGGTCGTCGTTCGTTTTACCGCCGACAGGTGCCGAGATTAGTCATCTAAGCAGATTAAAAGACGTGGGAGATGGCACAAAACCGTAAGCCAAAATAGGTAAACACAGAAAGCCTTAAATTACACAAACGGTCGAAGTGTGATGGGGTAGGGGAAGCTTAAAAATGCAAAAACGCGCCTCCAGAAGGGGGAAAAAATGCACAGCTGCATGAATTTAGCAACACATTCCGTTGCGCTTTAACCCCATGCCGTTACTCCTATAAATCGAAGTCACCTTATTCCCAGAGACACTCCAGCTCTATCCACGCCGATACAGACGTACTGCCACACCTGAAATCTCAAAATTAGTCAAATGGTCATGTGAATGTGTACGTGTGTAAAATTAATAAAATTGAGCGTCAAATTAGAGCCATTTTTCAAAATCAAGGGTCATCGCGTTCACTTTACATTTAAATATATCGCGTACAAAAAAAGTAGCGAATTTGGTAAATAAACAAATCAGTTAAAACCAGAGGCGGATTTTACGATTTTGCCGCCTAATGGTACGAAACGTAACTAGAGGTATAACAACGATTTTGCTGCTTTTGTCAAATTCTTAATTTGACGATTATTTCAAAGTGCTTTGAGCCTCTCGCGGGGCGGCGCCCATGGCAGCTCTCCCTTTAATGATACCTAGATACATATCTAACTATAACAATTCAAAATTACTAATTCAATTGGCCACCAAAAAATTCGGTCCCGCCTTTGCAAACTTCTTGGCGGCGAAACTTTTCGTCGAAAATTTGCAACCGTAGACGTCCGTCTATTTAACCTCGTTGGTAAATCCGCCGCCACTAGGTAAAACGTATTTCGATTCGTTAGACAGTAAAATTTTTAATTTTCGAGTTTTCACTTTTTTTCTTCTTAAAAGAATGCACTAACAGATCGACAACTACTATAACATAGTAGAGAAATTGCCTACTCGGTAGTTTTTCGCAATTTTTTAACACAATCTTGGGAAATAAATCTATAAATTTGAGAGATCAAAATGTTTATAATCTTATCGATTTTAAGAGTTTTTATTTTAAAACATCAAAGTGCAAAATAACAAAAGAAACTAGTACGCACATAATTACGATTTAATGTCCATAACTTAATGATTGAAATTATAAAGGACTTTTAAGTGCTTCTTCTTACTTAATACTTGCAAACACTCCGCTTAAATCAGGCTGTTTTACGGTTAATTAGTATTCAATACACACACTGCTTCTAACTACGTTTTGGACCCTGATATCAAAGTATCCAAAGTCTCCACGAGTACACGAACACAGTTTTTATATATAACAAATCTTAAATAAAGGATCTTGTTAAATAACGATTTTTTTTAAAACGAGAATGGAG
>QLNU02015360.1:2850631-2862394 GCA_006491805.2 Dysdera silvatica | reverse complement strand
CACCCCAACCGAGCATGGAAGATGAAGAGAGGAGGGACGTGGAGAAAATGGAAGAAGGTTTCCAATGTGCCCTGGCGGAATATGAAGGCTCGGATGCCGCAACAAGGCCAAGAATACCACGCCAACCGGCATCTTGGAAACTGTGCAAAGCAACCAAGATCCTCAATGAACATACCCTGCCACTACACCTACAGAACCACAACTCCCTACAGGAAATACACACCGCCATATACTGTGCAACTGTAGCGGCATCACGCGCCAATGGGTACGAAGTAAGGAACGAAGGCCGAAGTAACAGAGGAAACAAAGCCCAACCACCATGGCAAGTGAGACTGCAAAAAAGAATAGAAGAGCTCCGCAGCAGCATAGGGCGAATAACCCAGTACATGCAGGGAAATAGGAGTAAGAAATTAGTGAGGAAAGTGAAGATGGCCCTTAAGAGAAATAGGATTCATACAAGACACGAAGAGCCCAATAAACATATCAGCGAATATCTGGATACCCTCAAACAAAAACTGGGTGTATACGCCAGAAGACTCCGAAGATACAAAGACTATACCAACAGAAAACAACAGAACATGCAATTCCAAGCAAACCAGAAGGCCTTCTACAGGAAGCTTCGAGAGACCCCAGCGAACAAAGACAAGTACGAAGCCCCAAAGCCAGCAGAAATAGAGACCTTCTGGAAGACACTATGGTCCAATGAAGTACAGCACAAAAGCGCCCCCTGGATTCAGCAAGAAATGGAGGCTACGAGAGGAATAGAGGAGATGGAGTACACGGGCATCACGATAGAGGAACTCCAGCAGGTAATCCAACGTACGCACAACTGGAAAGCACCCGGTATTGACGGCATACACAACTTCTGGTACAAGAAATTTACCAGCGCCCATGGCCCATTAGCCAAGGAACTTACGGCGATAATTGAAGACCCCAGCAAAATGCCTGAATTCCTCTGCAAGGGAATAACTTACCTCCTACCGAAGGACCAGGATACCAGTAACCCAGCGAAATACCGACCCATTACGTGCCTGAACACCCTGTACAAGATACTCACAGGGTGCATCTCTGAAAAAATAAGCCGGCACAGCGAAAGCAACAACTTAATGACGGAAGAACAAAAGGGATGCCAGAAAGGGACTCTGGGATGTAAAGAGCAGCTTACCATCGACTCAGTTATCCTGGAACAAGCAAGAAAACAAAAGCGAAAACTCAACACCGCATACATAGACTACAAGAAGGCTTTCGACTCTGTTCCGCACTCGTGGCTCCTTGAAATACTCAGCATATACAAAGTGCATCCCTCAATCATCCGATTCCTACAGAGCAGCATGAAACAATGGAGAACCCGGTTACAGCTAAACACGCCAGACAGTAAAATAGAAACGGCCGAGATCCCCATCCGCCGCGGAATCTTTCAAGGAGACGCACTAAGCCCCCAGTGGTTCTGCTTGGCGTTAAACCCCTTGTCAAGGATGCTGAACACAAGTAAATACGGATACATGCTGAAGAAAGACAAGAGAAACCTACATAAAGTCTCCCACCTCATGTACGTAGATGACATCAAGCTATACGCGCCAACAATCACCCAACTCCGACAACTCATCAGTATAACAGAGACATTCTCCAAGGACATAGGAATGGAATTCGGCCTCGATAAGTGCAAAATACAGAAGAATAGCAAAGAAGATTTACCAGGCATCGAACTCGAAGACGGGAGACTACTGAAGACCTTGGACGAGGGCGAAACCTACAAATACCTAGGGATAATGCAAAAACGGCAGCAGGAGCACAAGAAAGTCAAAGTCCAGCTCACGCAAGCATTCCAAGAAAGACTTAGAAGCATTGTGAAGACGAAACTGAGCGGGAAGAACACCACGCAAGCAATTAACGCATATGCGGTACCAGTGCTCACCTACTCCTTCGGGATCATCAAATGGTCCAACACTGAACTAGAACAACTCCAGCGGAAAATGAGAACCATCCAGAGAAGAGCCGGACAACTACACCCTGCAACGGCAATTGAACGGCAAACACTACCCCGGGAAGAAGGAGGACGCGGACAAGCGGACCTCAAAGACTTACATGACAAGCAGATCCAGAGCATGAGGCAATACTTCCAGTTGAAGAGTCCCCGATCGCCACTCATCCAAGCCATAATACAAGCAGATGCAAATTACACGCCACTAAACCTGTGTAGTACCGAAGAGCGTGTCCTCGAAACAGCCAACGAACAGAAACTGAGAACTTGGGCCGGAAAACCATTACATGGCAGGCACTACAATGACCTGCAACAACCACACGTTGACAAAAAGGCATCAAATTCTTGGCTGGCCAAAGGCACTCTCCAGCCAGAGACAGAAGGATTCATGCTAGCCATCCAAGACCAAGTGATCGCAACAAGGAACAATCAGAAATTCATCCAGAGAAAAGACATAGAAAGCGACAAATGCAGACACTGTCATGCGGCATCGGAGACAATCCAACACGTGATGGCAGGATGCAAGATCCTTGCGCAGTCAGACTACAAACATAGACACGATCAAGTAGCGAAAATAGTCCACCAGAAATTGGCAGCGAATGCTGGCTTTCTGACAGAAAAATGCCCGTACTACAAATATGAGCCAGAGACCGTGCATGAGAACGAAACACACAAGCTTTACTGGGATAGAGCAATCATAACAGACAAGACAGTCCCACATAACCGTCCTGACATAACCCTCGTCGATAAATCGAATAAGACCACGTACTTAATCGACATAGCAGTACCCAACACCAATAACATACAGACAACCTACACAACGAAAATCACCAAGTACCAAGATCTCAGACATGAAGTACGAGATATATGGGGTATGGAAAAGATCCTCATCATCCCGTTAGTCATCTCAGCAACAGGGATAGTACCAAAAACGCTTGCGACGAATTTGGAGATACTCAACATTGACCCAAACACCTACATTGAAATACAAAAAGCCACAATCCTAAACACGTGTCACATTGTCAGGAAGTTTCTAGACATGGCACATTAAGAAGTGATGTAAAAAGAGGCTTGGGAACATGGCGCTCTGCCCGTCCCAATTTATATATATATATCATAAATGTAAGTATTGGAATACACAAGAATATGTACTAAAGAAATATGGAAAAAGCCTATGATATTATTACTTATAATACATTACATGCAAAAGGGAGTGGACATATAAAACAAAAATAAATAAACAAAATATAATAATAGTAATAGTAAAATAAAATTATCAATGAGGAGCACACACATGAAGCAGCAGCAATTAGTACGATAAATAATATATAAATGGAAAAAAAGTGAAAATATAAATGAAAAAAGTTTTGAGATATATATATATATATATATATATATAAAGGGAGTTTGATACATATGTGTAAGAAAAGTCAGTATGTTTGTGAATATATATAACATAATTAGCGAAGTAAAATAAATCAAAATGACGATGAACCGAAGGCAACAAGTTACTTTTAACAATGTGAGTAACAATAACGATACTTTTAACAAGTTATTGACGCCGTGGCGTTAGGAAAATTACCAGCCAGACAAAATATGGATACACCAAACATGCAATGAGCAAATAGTTTCCCAGATACCAACATAAATGAAATAAGTGTACCACCCCATTGACCTTCTTTCATGCAACCATGTACGGGTTCAATTAATGGAAGTCGGGAAATTTGCAACTTTTCCCACCGGAGCAAGCTTATAATCTACGGATGGCCGAGATTGGATTAGAAAGAGCCCGTATAGAAGCGGATATAGAAATGTCTAGGCGCAGGAGTTATGAAAACGCTGCTGGAAGAACGGATGAAGCAAGATCCCTGTCGGGGTGCAAAAATTCGGTTAAAGAACCGATTCCGTTACTACCAAATAATTCCGAAGAATATCCATCGTATTTCACGAATGTAGAAAAGGTTTTTGAGAATGCTCGTATACCTCAGGAGAACAGAGCCATTCTGGTACTGCCCGTGTTAGGCGAAAAGGCGGAGTATATAATTTCACAACTCTCGTCGGATGATCTACAGTAGTGGACAAAATTGTGGAAACCTTTTGAAAAAAGTTTATTTTAGAGGTTTGATGGCTAATAACACCACTTTTTTTTGTACCAATACTATAAAATTATATATCATTAGAAAGGTAATTTAATAAAGATTGTAATGCAATAACATTTGTTCAATTATCTGTATTCTATCAAAAGTTATAGCCAAATAACCAGAAAAAAGAAGCACAGCTTGCTTACATTTATATGAAGTAGCTTTCCTTCATTTGAATGTGGCCAATGAGCATGAGTGTTTACAGAGCCAATCAGGTGTCATCTTGTTTTGGCAATGAGCCAATCATGTTTTCTCTTGTTTTGGCAATGAGCCAACAGGTTACAGGACATTTATCAGTGTGTTCTGTAATTGCTATCAAGTTGGTTGTTTTTTTTTTGTGCTCTTTGATTTAGTGTGCTTGTAAAACGTAATAAAATTAAAGAAATGGCGCAAAGAGTTGACTGGTCACCTAGGAAGCGATGTAAAATAGTAATATTAAGTGAACAAGGCTACAGTTATGAAGAAATTAGAAGAAATATTGGGGGAAACTTAACTAAAGGTGGCATTTCTAAATTTTTGAAGAAGTATAAGGAGACTCAGTCATTACAAAACCAGACTGGTAAAGGCAGAAAAAGGTGCACAACAGCAAGTGATGATAGAAGAATTAAAAGACAGTGCCTAGGTGACAGGAAAAAATCATCTCTGTGTATACAAGGTGAAATGGCGCAATGCAATGTGAAGTTAAGTGCAAGGACTGTTCGGCGCAGACTGCATGAATGTGGTCTAAATGCAAGAATTCCACGAAAAAAGCCATTTTTGTCTGTCAAACAGAGGTTGAAAAGATTAAACTGGGCTAAAACCCATGTTAACTGGACAACGGAACAATGGGACAGTGTAATTTGGAGTGATGAGACCAAAATCTCACTGTTTGGTAGTGATGGCGTAAAATACGTATGGAGAAGAATTGGAGAAGATTTCCATCCTGAGTGCATTACACCTACCGTGAAACACCCAGTTAGTGTTATGATTTGGGGTTGTATAACATCAAGAGGTGTGGGCAGAATTTGCGTGATCAATGGGAATATAAATGCCCAAAGATACATAAATGAAATACTTGAGCCCAAGCTGCAGCCTTCTGCATGTGATCTTTTCCAAGATAATGAAGCATTTATATTTCAACAGGATTCAGCTCCATGTCATGTTGCTCGTGTGTGCAAAAAATGGTTTCAAGATCATCATATTCAACTGCTGGAATGGCCTGGAAATAGCCCAGACCTTAACCCCATCGAAAATCTATGGAGCCGGCTAAAGAAGCTTGTTAGTCGGAAGCAACCCAGCAATAAAACACAATTAACAGAAGCAATAATTCAATCTTGGTTTCATATTATAACAGCTGCAGAACTAAAGAACTTGGTTCACTCCATGGGAAAGCGTTGTAAGGCCGTAATTAAGGCTAAAGGTTACCCAACTAAGTATTAACTGGTATGGTGAACATTTTTGTATATCTCATTTTTTCTATGTATATCACCTTTCTTCTTTATGAATGCTGTTCTATTAAAATACGATTCATAAATGTTATTGCATTACAATCTTGATTAAATTACCTTTCCAATGATATATAATTTTATAGTATTGGTACAAAAAAAAGTGGTGTTATTAGCCATCAAACCTCTAAAATAATCTTTTTTCAAAGGGTTTCCACAATTTTGTCCACTACTGTAGGTGATGACGTAAAAATCAAAGATAAATTGTTAGATTTATCCCAACTTTCACCTTCGGAATACAGGAAGAAATTCATTAGCGCACAAGAGAAAGGAGACGAGCGTTATGCCGAATATTTATCAAGATTAAGATGTCTATGGGACTATTATCAAACGTCAAGGGAAGTCAAAACCATAGCAGATTTACAAGATCTAATAATTGCTGCTAAATTAAAAGATTCATTAACGAAAGAATGTAGACGCTACGTACAAGAAGGAACCAAAAATTTAAAACCAGAAGAGATTACAAAGTTAACTCAATTATTTACAACGGCTCAGAAGGATAATTATAAAGAATTTGAAAGTCGTCAAACACCTCGAGATATTGCTAAAAAAGGCGCTGAAGGGGAAAAATATCGCCCTTCATTTATGAGATTTGACAAGGATAAAAGCGCGAATAATAGACATCTGGAAAGACTTCCACCTCCACCATTCAGAGGTAAGTTATTTTATAATTTCCAAACTAATAATAATTCGAAATTCATATTCTAAGCATAACAACCTCTACAATTATCAGCAAAACTAGAATCAAAGATCATGTAATTTTTGTAAGAGGGTAGAATATTTTTACAACGTGTGCCTTGAAAGAAAAACCATGCCAAAAAGAATAGATGGACATTCCTTGGTAAGAGCGGAAGAAACTTCAAAATCTGGTAAGATTGACGCAAGAATGGAAATTGACACAAAGAAGGGATTAACGGGCATAGGGTTAAAACGGGTTAGCATTATGATAAATGGGGTACCTCTGTTAGCACTACGGGAGTCAGGAGCTGCCATCACAACAATATGAAAAGAGTCATTGCCTAAGCACATGTTAACATCAAAGTCTTCAATAGAGTTACAGCCTGCAATTGGTGAGCCTGTTACAGCAGACGTCATTAAAGTTGAAATGAAACTTGCTCATATGCCAATCACGGCAAATAATGAAGAAATACTCTGTGCTGTCGTCCCTGGTTTAAACGAACAACGTTTGATTCCGGAATGTGTGTACAAAAAATTGTTATATCAAGAAGATGCAAAGTCAGCTAGCGGTAAAGCACTCATTTCAGAAATAAACACAGAAGTTGGAGGGAATTGTATTCCTGTGGTTGCCACCCCTCTTCCCCAGCGATAGAAAAACACAAAGCATTCCCAAGTTTGGGCCGGGAGTGTCCTGACCCCAACCTAGCTATTACGGAAGAGCAATCTCCAAGGTCATTGGATACGTTTTCCGAGAAAACACTATTTAAGAATGGACAGAGAAACTGCCCTACTTTAAAGGATACGTGGTTAAAAGCAAAACAAACTAAATTTGGGTTTTATATTATCGATGATTTGTGGTATCGCAAAGATAAAATAGCAGGTTTGGAAATACAACAGTTAGTTGTATCAATTTCGCGTAGAGCACAAATATTAAAATTAGCACATGATTCCATTTTTGGAGCACACCCTGCAAGTAGGAAAACATTGGAAAGGATTAAATTATCATTTTTTGTTGTTGTTTTTTTTGTTGTTTTTTTTGGCCAACCATGAAGAAAGAGATTGAAAAGTATTGCTATTCATGTCAAGAATGCCAATTGAGACGGAAGGTTACGGTTTGGGATAAAATTCCAACCCCTGCAATTAAAGATCCTCCAATGCCATTTGAGACTGTATTCTACGATTTATTCGGTCGTATAGAACGTCATACCATCGAATCTGGAACCATATATCCTGATCTAGAGAAATTAGATGTCATCCAACAGATCCAGAGACCTACAACGAAAAAACAATTGAGAAGTGTATTAGGACTTTTTAATTATTATCGGGATCACATTCCCAATTATGCGACGTTAGCAGCTCCATTGACTGACCTAACAAAGAAGGGGATCCCAATACTAATTCCGTGGAAAAAGAAACACGACGAAGCTTTGTGCGTGCTGAAACAGAAGCTGAGGAATGCAATTGCACTGTATACTCCAAATTACGCCTTGCCCTTCATCATAGATTGTGATGTCAGCCTCATGGGAGTACGATGCTGCCTTTCGCAAGAAGATGAATTAGAAAAAGAACGATCGGTTGCCTTTGCCAGCCAAAAACTTTCAAAAACTCAACAGGCGAGGTCTACGATAGACCGGGAAGCATATGCCATTGTGTTTGCCCTAAAGAAGTTCGAACATTACCTGTATGGTGCTAAAATCATCGTACGATCGGACCATAATCCACTATCCTATCTAACAAAGACTTACCCTCAAGGACCTAAACTACAGAGATGGTCTCTCTCCTTGCAGAAATTTGACTTAGATATTAAATACCGTAAAGGGAAGTAAAACTCAAATGCGGACAGCATGAGTCGATTATAGGAAAAAGAAGCTATTTGTTTATTCAAGAGATAATTACGTGTTAGTGATTTTTTTTTTAGGTCTCAAGGATTGAAATTACTAACGAAGTGACAACATAGTATTTTGCAAAATTCATTTATGATTTGATGTATTCTTATTGGTGATATTTTACTGTATTTTGTGTTGATGATATTTTATTGTATTTTGTATTGATGAAGTTTAATGTATTTTATAGGGATGATATTTAGCAAAATTTTAGATTGGTAGAAAATACAGCAAAATATCACCAATGATAGTTGCTGTATTTTATGTTTCAGGTATTTTATGTTGCAGATATTTTACTGTATTTTTACTGATATTAATGGTTGTATATGCAGCCTATCAAGAATTGTTATGTTCATCCAGTTTATCTTGGATAGCCAATTTTACAAACCAAAAATTGTGAATTGTTCTAAAACCCCATTCACAATTTACTCAAACGGGAGAAGGATGTCGAACCTTCAATTATAGACAGTTTGGAAACCTCCAACATAAATATATGCAGTTACATATACGCCCGCCATTGTGGAAAGAGCGGGAAAGAAGGATGATAAATTATGTCACTAACCCGAACTAAAACTTAAACAATTTTAAGAGGGTAAGAAAGGCTTTTGGAGGGGAGGCGCGGGCCTGTAAGGACGAGGGAAATGATTCCCCTAAGTGTTTTTATTTTAAATACAAAGAAAAGTTTGTAAATATATTTTGTTGTAATTAATAAATTAGTTAATAGTGGAAGAGGTGCGTGCTTGTGTTCGGTGAGTTTATTTAGTGCCAAGAAGAAGCGGCCTTACTTTGGATTATACCGCAGCTGACGAAAGAAGATTCGTAAGTACTGTTTTCAATTGTTTAGTCAAAAGGAAAGTTCAGAAACCAAAGAATCCACACATTTTAACAAATCAGAATTTGCGGAATATATAAAGAAGGTTTCTGATAGTACTAGTTTCTTCACTTTTCGAAAGACTGGAATAAAAACTAGCGTATAGTGACCAGCATCTAAAAAAACGAAACATTTTGCTTAGTAATGTTAATTGGTTGTGCCGTGATACTATTGAGGTTCTTTGTTTAGCATTTAGCTTTCTTCCAGGGTCCAACGATTTCTAAACACCTTGGTGATCTTAAACAAAACTGAAACCTTTTATTTTATTTATTTTACGATGTAGCTAGTGAAGGCAGCATCAAACAGGGTGCAAAGAATCCGGGCACCAGGATGCAAGGGTGGCAAAAAATCAAGAGTAAAAACGTAATTTTTTAAATTAATTAAAAAATATAAGTAAACTTTGTAGTTTGTTTTCTCAAATACTGTTATAATCATTGAAAGAATCGACATCTCAATATTATTTTGATATTCAATTAATCGAAATTTAGCCAAGTCTTTTATAGTATAAGTCTTAGAAGTTTATATGGTCCCTAGTCATTTAGCAGAGTATATCAACTAAAACAAATGTTGCAAATAATTTTAAGGCAAAAGTCGGATTTAGTTATACCTAAAATTATAGAAACGTTATAGAAAAAGTATTACTTAAAAGGATGTAGAACAGACGAGAATTTTAAAGGTATATTGGATGAAATTAAAATAATTGCCGAAGTAGTAGATTGCAAATCTTCATTCTCAGCTATTGATGTAGTGAAATCTTATAAGAAAAACAAATGTTTACGCGTGAAAACACGGATGAAAGCATTGATTTGTTGAAAGGAAATTATAAAGTAAAAAAAATTACTTTGCTATTCTGGATGCAGCAATATCTAAATTAGAAAAACGATTTGGACTCACGAGCATACATAATAGTGAAGAGAATTTTTAAATAATTATTCATTATCTACAATGAGCAGACACAAAAGTGAAATACTATATGCATTTACGAATTAAATTATCGGAGATCGAAAAAAAAGTATAAAATCTTCAATGTTATTGAATATTAGAACGTTGAAAATGTATTCAATAACATTGAAGACTTTTTCTTTCAGGGTTTTTTTTTCTTTTTTATAAAGATTTCTTCATTGGTGAATGAAGAATAACATTTGAATTTATAATAATAAATTCCTTTATTTGGGCAAAATTATACATAAAACATATATTTAAGCGGAATAGTCCTGCATGGGATTACAGACCCGCCGCCGGCAGCCACCCTTCCGAATTCCCCTCCCCAGACCAAGTCAAGTCAAGTAAGCGGAATAGAAAAACTACGTGCGTACCCGTCAAAACTTGAATGAATACTAATAAACAAAAAGCGCCCTCTGGCATTTCGTGCCTTTCGGGTTACCATGACAACCAAAATTAAAAAGTAAAGAATTAATCACAATTGACATTTCTTCATGCAGCTATTATTGATTCCACCAGAATATAGTGGCAACAATCATTTTTCATTGGTTTTAACACAAACAAGCAAGTGAAAGAAAATTGCCTAAGGTCAATATTTAAATTTAGCGGGGTTCAATTAACATTAATTCGCGGCCCTCTAATTCGCGACCCTCTAATTCGCGACCCTCTAATTCGCAACTCTCTAATTCTCAAGTAACTCGGTAGGTTTTCAGCATTAACAATAGCTATCATTATTGCATTTACGGAAGACCTTTACCTTACCCTTTTTATTGCGTACAGACAGAAAAACCAAAAGCAATAGCGGGTTCAATATCTATTGAAACCTGCTAATAATTATATTATTGATACAACTACAATAAAGTGGCAATAACAGCCTCCTACCTTTATTAAGACGTAATGAAAAAAATTTGATGCAAAAATGTGACGAAAAAAGTAACGCTTTTATCCAATTGACCTCCGTAAAAACGTTTTCAACTTTAAAAAAGGAATCTAGTATACTGTCTGTTCACGAAAAGAAGTCCGATGGTACAGTTAGAAATAACGGGAGGTGACGTCACAAACCGGCTAGCCGCTTACAGCAAAGTAGGACTCCAAGCTCGAAACTTGTTTTTGACGGTCGCCAAAAATTGCACATGAACTAAAATAAAAGTTTAGTTCGGGTCTAATTATGACCTAATAACGTATTAAACAAAGGGTTCTTATTCTCTAACCTGTGGGTATATACATAATTTGTTATGTATTCATCGACATATTTTTTATAAACCGATCTAAAACATAATAATCTCTAATAAATGAATTTTTTTTACATATTTTCCAATTTAGAAAAATCTCGATTATTTATAATTTAGTACATTAATGAAATTTTAAAAAATTCAATTTATCGAGTAACGCAGAGAATAGTAATTTGTCGTACTTTATTTTTTAATTGTGGAAATTTTATGTATGGAATGAGATATAATATACGGCTTTATTTATCACTACATAAATAGCCCAGTAAGATGCCTCTGTCTCGTAAAGTCCACATCATACCTTCAAATATTACACTTTTATCCACGGAAAGTCTTATCGACCGATGATTAAATTGTATCATAAGTCGTTTTTAACTTTTGGCAAAATGAACTTTCATGAGACATTTTCTAATTTTCCTGTACATGAAGACGGACCACTTTATATCAAACTACTGTACATCCAAATTCTCTATATACCGAAGTTTTAACGGAGCTCCGAGATCATTACATGGAGAAACTAGGAAAGGGAAAATTTCGTTTGCTCTAGCCACAAT
>QLNU02015360.1:2826851-2843571 GCA_006491805.2 Dysdera silvatica | reverse complement strand
GTAACGTATTTTCCAGACCTGATTAAGTACCATAGGGTACGTATTTAAATAATTTGACATCTCCTTGTTGTTGACATTGACTTCATAGGAAACAAAAGTATTCATTAATAGAAATATTTACATAGAGTAAACATGTTTTGGAAATCTATTTCGTTTATTTGTGTTTTTACGGAGCGAGGACCGCAAATAAGGTCATGCTATGGCGGGCGTGTTACTACTGCGCCACCGTAGGGCAGTGGACCAACATCTTTCCGAGGAATCCGAACCTCTTAAGGCCTAGGGAACCAAACCCCGAACTACAGTGAACAATTAGTCGGTATTAACTGTTGTGGGTTGAACTAGGTTTAACGGCACAGTACATGAACGCGTGACCGCAGGGTCTTAAAAATCCATTGTGTGTTTCGGAACATCAACCAGAATTTATTTTCCTTGCTCTCGCTTCTCCCCTTAATTTTTTTTTTTTCCTAACTTCCATTTAAGGGAATTGTGTACATTGAAATTTTTTACCCATATAAAATCTACTTCCTTTGAACTTACTGAATAAGAGTTAGATCCTTCATATAGTTCTTTAAATGTAACTATTCGTAGATGCATTTTCTGAACGTATATGTGCCCCTGCCCTCCCATTAAAAGTAGAGTCGATTTAGGAAAAATTCTTAAGGCCTACTATCAAATTTGCACTTGAGAACTAACATAATCGTTGGTTTAGAAGAAGCTCCTCACAATTAAAAAACAAAACAACGCCCAGTTACGTTAAATTTGCACCAAAAATAAATA
This sequence comes from Dysdera silvatica, assembly GCA_006491805.2. Taxonomy (NCBI): domain Eukaryota; kingdom Metazoa; phylum Arthropoda; class Arachnida; order Araneae; family Dysderidae; genus Dysdera; species Dysdera silvatica. Next base: position 2,842,794 of record QLNU02015360.1, on the reverse strand, counting down.
AATAAATAAGTAAATAAAATACTAGGGAAATTTATGGATCGGAAGTAGACATCGTAGCCTATATTCAACATACTTACAATCCTAATTTAAATCGTATTTCACCCCTTTTATTTTAAACTTGTGAGAGTCTTCCCAAAATAATGGAGCTTTTTTTTTTTTATTTACTTAATTTAATTTTACAACGTCTATAATTTATGATTACATGATGAAGCCATTCTATGGCGATAAATTATTAAAGAAAATAAAGAAATTACGTGTTAGTAAATGAAAAAAAAAAAAAAGCAATAATTTACCCGCTTTATTAGAAATCTGACTACACGGTGATGTTACGAATTTTCACAAAAGCTCTTGCAACGTCGTGAAACATTGCTTTTTTACCCAAAGATGAGAGCAAGCAATCTTTGATGTTCAACTTCCGAATTACCGAGTTCATTTTTAGCAGATTCAATTTGAGTATCCGGGTGATCTAGTAGTTACAAGCATTAAGTTGAATCCTCTGAACTGAGATCCATTCCCAGTAAAGTTGGTCACGTGTGATGATTGCATATTGTGAACCGAAAACCATGTTAACCAGCCAGTCCTATCCCAGACGATCCTTCGTGCAGTCTTGGAAGGTAAAAAAGACAACCAAAATAATATACCTAATATGTGTGACAGAACTAATATCAATAAAACAAAATAGACACACGGGAAAAGGAAACATGCGAAATTTTGCAATTAACGGGTCTAACACAAAATAGTAAAATAAAAGGTGATGAGGAAGCTTGTGAGATTGTGTGTGTATGCTATATTCTCTATTATATATAACTTTATGTAAGGAGGCCACGTTTTATTGAGCTATGCCTTAAACGACCGTCGTGTTAATCATTCATGTTTCTGCAAATTAGATAAAGGACGCTTTCTACTATTGATATGTTTCTTATGAAAATAGAGCGTGAATTTGTCCTAAAGAATAAATTTAAATCAAGAAGACAAATAAAGATTACTTGGGTTTTTCTTTTTATGTAAATTGGCTCAGAATGACTTTTGCTGTCCTTGCGTCATAAAAATCCAACCAATTTTACGTAAGTAGCTACTCAATAGATAATAATGCACGTCATTCATATATATATATTAAATTTAATATTAAGTATTTTTTATTTGTGATGACATAGAACTGTAAATATTAGGCTATATTAATTACATCACGAACCCGCGCAAATTGCAGCTGAAATTTGTAATTGTAAATTATACAAATTTGGAAAAAATACGTAAATGGTATTTTGTATGTACGTATTAACTGGCTATTCGTTTATCCGACCTGGGGTTCGGCCCCGCAAGGGTCGGTACAAAGCCAATTGTACTTCGATTCTTTTATGCATCAGTCACAGAACTGGAGGGAAAGGAAAAAAAAAAAGATAATGGACTTGCGATTTAGCCAGTCATTTTTTCTCTCTATCTCTCGTCGCACTTCTATTTAATTATTAAAAAAATCGTTTACTGATTCATTCAATCGTTCAAATTTAATTCAATCTGAATTTGAAGTAATTGAAATTCTTCACCAGGATTAAAAACAAATACACAACTTAAATTAGATAAACCTTTATTAATTAAGTGCTGCAAACAGCAATCAAAACAACTCTGTTCGGCGAAGCCACCCAATCATGTCCAAATAGCGCCTACATGGGGGGGAAATAATAAAATTTATATATATATATACACACATACAGGAAAAAAAATCAATTCCCTAGCGCAATACTAAATATCTATACATTGAACTGCGAAATTCTAAAGTTTGATTCAAGCGATTTTTCGGATGCTGCGCCGTATTATATTCCAAGGATAATGTGCGCACGCAGAGGTAGCGAGCGAACTTGCGATAACCGAAAAAGTAGCGAGAAATTCTACTGTGGCCAAATCCGTCGAAATCCAAAGTCCTCATTTAAAGAAGTGTCGCCTAGGATGTCGGTATTAACGCCAAGCCAAAATACGACCCGAAGAAAGCTACCGGTTCGAGCGACAATTGAGATTCCACCAAAACTCACTCGGGAATACCTTGACATGGGAAAAGAGCTAAACAAGGGCTCGGATTTTGAAACTTGTCGCGCGCATGATTTCGCTTTATTCTATTACCAATAGGGGCTAGTATCTTTTTCACAAAAGACACTGCTAGAGCACCAAGCGGCTTAAATTTAAGAAAAGTAAATACATTTCTTTTTTTATTGAAAAGTAAAAATTTCAGATTGTAGAAGTATCTGCGAAGGATTGTTGAACTAACGAAAAGTTCCGGAAACAAGTGTCTCCCCAAGATTTAAAAACATAGTCTGAATTGCTTTGAAGAAAATTTCAGCTGACGCAAACGAAAATACCAATTCACGTAAAGAAAAACTTCGAACATAACAACCAAACAAAAAAAAAGCATTTTTTGCTCAGCTATATTTCATATCTCTCACTTTAATACTCGAACTATATTATTATTATAAGAAATTTTTATGATGCTTCAAAGAAATGTCTTTACTTTAAAAAGAAATAGCAACAAAAAATGGTTTCTAGAAAATTACTCCTAAACATACAAACTGCGTTATCTCACACGCTGCGATTTTTTATTTTTTAATGTTTTTTTGTTTTTTACTTATTTCAGAAAATTTTAAAATGCAGACACCGTTCCATTTCACTTGTATGTGCACAAACACTGCCGTTTCCCAGCCCCAATTTTTGAAAAATGATCGGAGTAATCGGGGAAAAGGGAAAAAAAACAAAAACATAACGGGAAGAGTTCGCAAGCATTTTGTTTTATATCCCTAAAATTTATACTGGAAACGGATTCGACTAATTTGAAGTATTATTAAAGATATTTCATTTAACTACAAACTAAATGCAGTACTCTAATAATAGAGTGAGTGGGGGGGAAAGATAGGCATAGTTATTTGTATCTTATCTGCAGCTTGATATATTGAATAAATTTGTACAAACAGTATGTGATATTGTAGAATGAACCTTTATTGATACTGAAACTTAGACTTTTCAGTGTATGTTAAACTGCCGAGCCATTTTTATGAAAAAACAAAAGAAAGAAAGAATTGCAAAATGCCAATCTTACCCATAGTGTGGGTAAGATGGGCCCCAAGTAGGTATAAGATGGGCATACCAGTTCATATCAGTTATAATCTTCCCATATTTGGCATACGAAATGTTTAAATCCTTTGGCTCCATCACAAGTTTTGTGGAACCATGTATTGCACTCTTGCCATAAAAACCGCTAAACAAATATTAACAATTAATTTTTCGAAGTTTTCAATATCTCAGTCGCAGATTTTCCCCCCTCTCACCTCCTGAACACGTATCAATCCCTAACAATATAGTGTTAAGCCTACACACTAAAGGTTTTTAAAATAATATGCCAACAACATATTACTTCGGGAGCCCATCTTACATACAAATTTTGTGCTCGTCTTACCCATAATATGAAATTAACAGTTATGCTATCATGCCGTAAAAGGTTCACGATACATCGCTCACTTTCTGTACCGCAAATTAACTTAAAGGCCATATTAATCTCCCCTAAACGTTTCATGTCGCTTTCGGAATAATTATATAAAATAAAGCTTACCGAAGTAAGCATAAAAATTATAAAAAGCATTTCCTCACCCTGATTTTTAGAACAGCTACAAAATACTTCTCTCCTGACAGTTGAAATACCTTTTCCTCCCGGAAACAAACTCATGAACTGAAGTACATCACTATTATACCAACATCAGTTCTTTGCATTGCGTACATGGGAAATGACGTCACTGTGCCCATCTTTCCCCCACTCACCCTAATATAACATTAACGTGATATCATGTCTCAAATAAAAAATAATTTTTAAACTAAAAACGAACTACGTTCTCGACCTATACGAAGTCTTCTTTGGTATCGTGTTCTATGAAAAGAGAGCTTCACAAAAAATTTAAAAAATTCGTCCTTATTAAAATAAGACCCATAACACACAACCTAACGACAGATAACTAATATATACATTTAAAGTTTATGAAAATGTTTTCTATCAAACTTCTGGTTTAAAATATAATGTGCGGCCTTTTACTATCAATTTGTATATATATATGCCGGCAAAACTATCATCACTTAAAAACGTTTACATACAAATTGCTCCGACACTGTAAGTATAACATGAAAAACGGACAAGTAACGTACGTCATCCTACAATGGCTCATACGCTAGATTTCGGAGCTTTCATATGCTAAAAAAGAATTCGAAGCAATTTTATAAAAACTATAAAGCTAAACAACGGCGCATTCAAATTTTTCTAAGAATTTAGAAAAACATTTAACCCGCTTCGAATTTAAAACGGGAAACAGATGAAAAAGTTAGCATTCTATAAAGAAACACTTATAAAGCATTCGGCAACGATATCAGTTTTCATCGTAAAAGCGAAATTTAAAACTAATTCTTTCAATGAAGAACGTGGATTAGAAGCACTTCTCGAAAATGCATAATCCAAAGGAGGGCCGTTCGTAATTTTCTTGAAAAGGCAGGGATTATAAATTCCGAAAGCAGAGATTAGGAGCCTTTTGCTCTTAAATCGAAGAGACCCTTCTTTTCCCAGATTTTCTTTTTTTACCTCCCTCGAAATGAATAAAATCACTTAGTGATACTTTTTAAAACCTCAGTCCACCAAAGTTCGCCGACAGGGCGTACATTAGCTATTTCTGGAGCTGGAAAGCCAAGTAAATTTTAATCCTGCCAGGATTTGGCAAAATTTGGAAAACTTCGAAACGGAATTAGAATTAAAAAAATATATAAAAATACATTTGTTAGAAGCACGAGCGAAGGGAAATTAAAGGAATTAACCTGGAATTTCGTTTAAATGTTTACAAAGATTTCCAGAGAAGTTTTTTTTGTGCCGAAGTTAGTTCCTTTGCAGCTGAAATTCCAGTCAAATCCTGGTTAAGGCGCACAAAGTAAACTTCTTTCAAACCTGAGTCAAATATTTGTTCACTTGGCGCTAATTGACAAATGTATTGCATCGTCTGGTAAAACTGACTGATGTTATCGATTCCATAAGGAATTCTTCAAATCAAAAAATAAACTGCGCTCCTACGAAAGCGGTAGTTGGTGAATGCTGAGAAAGAAGAACACCGCATCAAATAAAGCACAGCAAACGGATACAGAAAGCCCTCAATAACGTTATGAAATATTATCTTCAATGACATTCACTTTTTATTTTGAAAATGGTGCGGAGCCAATTGTTCACAAGATATATAGATATCGTGAAGTGGGCAGGCAGAATACACGCTCTTCAGTGAGGTTCGCGTATAAGTAGTGATTAGTGAAAAGCCATGGGCGTCTACGGGAGAGCCCGATGAACAATGTCCGTGGCGCCCTTCAGTGGGTGAACCGAATACTTTTGACTGTGGTGGAAACGCCTTCTTAAAAACACTTAGATTGCAGGCATAAAATCGGTAATAACACGTTAAACCATATAAAAACGCTTATTCGGGCTTAAAACGATTAGCCTCAAAATTTCTGCTCTTGAATCTTCAATGGGAATTCGGTCAGAAACACGTTTCATACAAAGTAGCTCTTTCACGTAATCTTAAAATTTCTCGTTTTCATTACTTTTGTTAGCATGCAAGTGCATTTATGAGTCTTACTATATGCACGGTTAGACTAAGCACACGGATATACTGCTTGGGATATCCTTAATTATAACACAGTTTCACAGAAACGATTCTTAAAATAACCTAAGGTCATAATGAACAGGTCTATGGTATTATTACAATTAGATTTATAACACCTATAAACCTCAAAAAAAAAAAAATTCTATATTCCTATTAAAATATTTAATACGAGCAATGCAAACCGATTAGTCATTGTGTTTTGTTATGCACACTGGTCTTTTAAGAGTTTATTCACGATTTAAAAAAGAATACGTTATGTATGACAAATATATGTAAACAACATGAATTATCATTATTATAAAATGCGTGCGAAATTTTTACACGAAACTTGCAGGTGTTTCGAATTTTCTAAGTTGGAATATATGTATGTTTTACTGTGAATATAGCGAAACTATGGATTGGAAATCCGTACAAACCATATCTGCTATTTTGGTTACCTATTCGCTGCAGTGTCGGTAGACTTGGGCGTTAGAAGTGAAGTTATCTGTTATCACTACAAAACCTTTGACTTTTGATATTTCTAATGCTGAATATAGAGAGATATTACAGATGGTATATTTCGAGTAGTAAGTCGTCTTTTATTATGTTCGAACGTTCATACTCAGATGAAAATTTGTATTTTATTTTAATTGTAAAACATGGTGGACTTGATCAAATATTACAGTTCCATTTCTTTGCACCGATAGATATAGTAAACTATAAATAAAAAGGGATCGAGTCTAAAGTTTAATTATTAAACCATTTTCATATCATTAGTCGTTCAAACTTCCAAAATCCAGAATATGGCTAAAATCTTTCGATAGACCGATGAAAATGATTTGTGCAATTAGAACTGTTTGTCATCTCAAAAAGGTAATTAAATAAGCTTTTCGATGGTGTAAAAAAGTTCGGTGCTATTTAAAATAAGAGAGAGAAAAAAATTCCATTTTCTACCTGTTTTTATAAAGTTGAAATCAACCTACTAAATACATTACTAATTAAGCCGATAAGGGTTCCATATTTGATTAGTAAATTAAACAGTCTAAAAATTTCTTTCAAGAAGTTATTGTCATTGTTATAAATCCTATTAATTCGGCAAATTTGTAAGATAATGATATTTTTAAACACTTTTTTGCTTAAACATGACCCGAAATTGGACAAAAGCAATACCTGGAAATCAAAGTCTTCCCTTTTGTCGTAAATGCTACATTGCATTCGTTATTGTCCCTTTGGATATTTTGATGTCCAAAAACGAAGTAAAGCCCGGACATGTTCACGTTCGGGATGTAGTGGTTGCGTTTAATTTTTTGGAGAAGGATGTAATCTCTAGCATATGAGGTGGTCGTTTTCAGTGTTTATTTCCTTGCTTTTGGTGCCGTGAGATCCATAGCAGTTGGCGATGGTTGTAAAATGGAGAAACACGTTGCTGCTGCGAATGTCTCAGAAAAAGCAAGCACGTAAATTGACAATGCGGATATGATACGGCATCCTGATGAAGAATTGTGTTCGCATTGTTAAAAATTAAGTTAAATTTTTTTTAAAAACTGTATTTTCATTATTTGAATATTGTTTAAAATGTTTAAAAAATTTTGCGAAATTATTTGTTAACAAATTTAAATGTTGTATAAAATGGTTAAAATTTTGAGAAAATTTTTTATTGACAAATTTCTACAAACATGTGTAACTCCATATTGTTTGTTATGTTTATTTTTGCCAGACTATTGGCGCCAAAATCTACATAATATACATAAATTGCGCATTGTAAGTAATTAAATTAAATAAGTATGTGTATATAAGTCTAATACTATTTTTTCTTGATTATATACATATACACACACACATACACTCTCTTGCAAAAAAAGAAAAAAGAAAGAAAAGAAGCACCCTTAAAATTACTCCGATCATCTCGAAAGTTCGCATGCAAATTCCTTTAGACCAAGTATGCAAATGATTAAATTTTCAAAGCCAATGAGTGTTAACTTCGATCATAGCGCGCATTTCTACTGCGCAACTGGCATCGTATAAAAGAGGTAAAAATTGCGGACGGTTTATTTTTTTTCGTTATCAGCGTTGCAGTTCCCTGGAGACGCAACCAGTAATGCCGTTACGACGTTGACGAGGACCTTATAGCCAATTGGACGACTTCGAACGTGGTCGCATAGTCGGGATGCGTGAAGCTGGCTGGTCCTACCGAGCAATATGCCGCCACCTGCACCGTACGGACACTGCTGTGCAAAGGTGTTGGCAGCAATGGTTTCTGCGAGGAACTCTTCGGCTGAACAAAGGCTCTGGAAGGCCAAGGTGCACGAATTCGAGGCAAGGTCGGTTGGTTGTGCGAGAGGTTCGAGCTGACACAACGGCATCATTGTCCGCCATCCAGCGTGCTACAATTTCTTCCATACCACCCGTAGCACCTTCCACCATCTCACTACGCTTGGCTGAGGTGGGGTTACACTCACAGCGGCCTTTAAAACATCTGCCTTTAACCCCACACCATCGACAGAGTCGTCTGGAGTGGTGTCGTAGCCGATCATCATGGCTGCCAGCAGATTGGCATCGCATAGTGTTCAGCAATGAATCCCGCTTCAGTCTTGGAGCAGATGACCATCGGATCCATGTGTGTAGGCGCCAGGGCCAGCGGTCCCAACCACCCTTTGTTTTACAGAGGCACACAGCCATTACCCCTAGCGTGATGGTGTGGGGTGCTATCTCATACGACAGCAGGACACCCCTAGTCATCCTGCATACAACTTTCACAACTCAACGATATGTTGATGACATCCTGCGGCCGTTTGCGTTACTCTTCATGACACGACAGCCTGCGGCCATTTTCTAACAAGATAATGCCAGGTCCTACACGCTCACACACCTGTGAGCTGCCTCCGTGCTGCTGGTACTTTTCCTTGGCAAGCAAGGTCACCAGACCTTTCGCCAATCGAACATGTATGGGACATGGTAGGCTGCTGGATTTGGGCACCGCAAAATGTCGCAGAGCTGGTGCAACAAGTGAGGAATGCCTGGCAGAATGTGTCGCAGGATGACATTTAGGAACCTTTATCACTCCTTAGCTGGACGTATAGAAGCACTCATCACCGCTATGGAGGTTTCACCAACTATTGATTTGAACATTTAATGTGCAATTCCTAGCCATTGATGGGTCCCACGGCCTTGAATTTTTTATCATTTCCTTACCTGCGTATGTGCTGGATATATATTTAATTTCAATAAAAACAGATAATTTCCTAATGGTGCTTTTTTCTTTTTTCTTTTTGTTGTTTTTTTTGCAAAAGAGTGTATATATGATAGAAACCTCATACATATAGTTCATTTTTAGTTTAAAATGGTACAGAAGTTTTAAAAAAATTACAAACGAACTTTTGCAAATAAAATATAATTAAAATATATTCAATTTATTTTTAATTACAGTAAAACCCCCAAATATCGAAATGGACGGTTTTCAAAAACTTAGTTATTATTATGGATGCGACAGAATATTCGGCTACTTTTGACGCCGAATACCGAACATTCGGCAACCAAATATAAATTTCCTTTAAAATTCACTGTGAATATAAACAAAAATGTATTTGCATGTTTTAAATTGAGAATAGTTTTTTTTATATATATATAGCCGAATATTCGGATAGCTTCAAGACCAAATATCAACTTCCTTTAAAATTAATAAAATAAGTTTTAATTTTTTTCTCAATTTGAAACACGACAAATAGGTTACATTTTGTTTATATTTATGATGAATTTTAAAGGAAGTTTATATTTGGCTTCCGAATATTCGATCGCATCACTAGTTAATATACTATATGGCCAAGCAATAAATAAAAAGGTACGTATTTTAGTAGATTAAATATTAGCAACAACGTTATGGAGTGCAGTTTTTAATGTTTAGTAAAATATATCCACACGCGTTTCAGATAAATGTCGTTGTCCTTCATCAGGAACAGATTGGCAGGAGATTCAAATGAACATGGAGTTTTCCCCTTTCATGCTACTGTTGATTGTCGGGGAATGCAACACCTACTGGCAGAAAATAGTTTGGTAGAGAAATGAAGGGGAAATTTGAAAAGATGGGGTGTAAGTATTAATGAGAATGGAGTTTAATAGAGTTTTAGACATGCATTGCTAAAACTAGGAGCAGATTTCTGATCATTAACAAGGTTGTTAGATACAAATGTTCGTCGTTCACAAATATGGAACACTTTCAACTCTAACTCCAAAGATAATTTAGGTTGACAAATAATAGAAGAGGCTCCAAAAACTTTAAAAATTATGGTTATTCTCCCAACAATGAATTGTGATGGAAGGTTTTTGAAATTCTGTCTTAACAAGGCCGAATTTCGAAAATCCTGCGTCGATAAAATTCTGCTAAGCGTAGAAAATTAAACCCCACAACATTGTTGATAACATTCCGTAACGTAGCACCCCATCGATTTTTTAGACTTATTTTAGCAGACGTAACGATTTGTAGAGTTTTCTGAGACGAGACTGACAGCTTAACGTCACCTCCGAATAGAGATCAACCTTCCTTTCACGGAATTGAACCCAAGAACAAGGAACATGAGGATAATGCCTACCACCTGACAATTTAAGACATGACGCATGTTACTAAAAATTACTAGATATAATAATCGTTTCACTAAAATAATCATTTATAAAGAGAGTACATAAATGCATTCAAAATGATTATTTAGGCTAGATTGTCGTTTCTCAAAAGCTTAATGGAAAACACTAATTCACAAAGGTCTCGGAAGAGAGCTCCGATTATGGATCATTGGTTTACACCATTGGTTTGCAAAGTGGGCGATGAGATTATCTAAGTGGGGCGCTGAAGGAGGGCCCGTGCCACGAGCATTGATCATTTATTTACGACTGACCAGGCTGGAACCGAGGCAGAAAACGAAACACGCCTATATTTTGCATTTAGTTTCACTGCTCTTACAGCTTTTACAGATTTTGCTTCGGTAAGTAGTACATTCAAATTTTATGCTCTCGCTTTAAAAATGGGCTAGCTAGCGGAACGCGCTCTCTAAACTGATAATGGTCAGTTTGTGCCACTGGTTAATTTCTTGGTATTGCTTCAAGGTTTTTCTATTAAAAATTCTACTCCTTCGACACAGTCTGACAAGGTTGCGAAAGCTGTAGTTTCTTACTAGCACTGTATGTCTCACGCAGGTGGTCTTCGAGGAAAGGGAATGATGGGATACAGAACAGAAATGACGAAGACTAATCCAGAGCGAGAAAAGATCACCGTGTGCTAGCGTAGTAGTCAGATACTTTTCACACTTACAAATGGATAACACAAAACCCGCATAAATATAAACAATGTCGTTTGAAACACTGGAAATGCGCATTTATTAGGTGAATAACCAATAGCTATCAATAGGCTGCTCTATATGTGTAGAGTGTCTTCTCTAACTGCCTTTGCATGTGATTCTAATATCCTTTGTATTTTCTAATATGTTTGCATGTGACAAGACAAAAAAGTAGGGACATAACCTTTTCAGTCACTTTTTCGCAAATGTCAAAAGCACAGCTAACAATACGTCTTGTAATAATTCATAACTAAATGGTAATAATTTTTGTGTTACATTTCATCATACAATACACAGGGTTCCCCCACTCACCTTGGCGAAAATACTTCCCTGACTTTTCCGACACAATTCCCTAACTAATCGCACACAAAACTTTAAACCGAACTTCACTTTCAGGGAAAATAGTGCACGGTTGCGTGAAATTTAGCCAGTGCACGGTTGCGTGAAATTTAGCTATTCAAAACAGAAACTAGGAAGATTTTCCCAGGTTTGACCAAAAATCTTGTTTTTCTTCGACTTTTAGGGGCGGTTTTAAATTCCCTGACGATTCCAGGTGCGTGAAAACCCTGATATACACTGAAGTGCCAGAAAAATTGGTACACCTACCTAATATCGTGCAGCCCCCCTCCGTGCGCACGCAGAAGTGCCACAACACGACGTGGCATGGACTCGACTAATGTCTGAAGGTATCCTGGAGACAATTCACACCAGGAATCCTGCAGGGCAGTCCACAAATCCATAGGAGTGCGAGGTGGTGGAGATCTCTTCTGAACAGCACGTTGCAAGGCATCCCAGATATGCTCGATAATGTTCATGTCTGGCGATTTAGGTGGCCAATGGAAGTGTCTAAAGTCAGAAGAGTGTTCCTGGAGCCACTCGGTAGCAACTCTCGATGTGTGGGGTGTCGCATTATCATGCTGAAATTGTCCAAGTCCGTCGGAATGCACAATGGACATGAATGGGTGTAGGTGATCGGACATGATGCTTACGTACCTGTCAGAGTTGTCTCTAGACGTATCAGGGGTCCCATATCACGCCAACTGCACACGCCCCATACCATCACAGAAGCTCCACCAGCTTGAACAGTCCCCTGTTGACATGTAGGGTCCATGGATTCATGAGGTTGTCTCCATACCCGTACACGTCCATCCGCCTGATGCAATTGGAAACGAGACTCGTCAGACCAGGCAACGTGTTTCCAGTCATCAACAGTCCAATGGCGGTGTTGGCGGACCCAGACGAGGCGTAAAGCTTTGTGCCGTGCAGTCAACAATGGTACACGAGTGGACCTTCGTCTCCGAAAGCCCATATCAATGATGGTTCGTTGAACAGTTCGCACGCTGACACTTGTTGATGCCCCAGCATTGAAATCCGCGGCAATTTGAGGAAGTGTTGCACGTCTATCTCGTTTAACGATTCTCGTCAGTCGTCGAAGGTCCCGTTCTTTCAAGGTCTTTTTCCGGCCGCACCGCTGTCGGAGATTTGATGTTTTACCGGATTCCTGATATTCACGGTATACCCGTGAAATGGTCGTACGCGAAAATCCAAATTTTGTCGCTATCTCGGAGATGCTATGTCCCATCTCTCTTGTGCCGACTATAACGCCACGTTCAAAATCACTTAAATCTTGATAACCTGCCATTGTAGCGGCAAGAACCGATCTAACAGCTTTGCCAGACATCTCTTGTCTTATATAGGCGCTGCCGACCGCATCGCGTTACGCTGATTGGTTGCAAAGCTCCGTTATTTGCATACGCACGCCTGTACCAGTTTTTCTGGCACTTCAATGTATATGTTATATACATTAAAATTTGTCTTTTACCCATACATTAAAAGTAGTTCTCAAACGTTTTTAACATTTCTAAATCTCAGTTATATTAGCTTATAAGGGAACTTACTCGCTGGTATGTTGCAGGAAGCAAAATTGCTGGCGTTTTCATTTCGGGTAGTTTTATCGGATGGGGCCTCCTTTGTGAGTTCCTTCTTTTCACACATAACAAAATGTCTCCGTATAGGAGAGACTATCCATTGCCAGTCCTCGCCCTCTCCCTCTCCCTCTCCTCAAGGAATAAGATACTGCCGAAGAATACCGCTTTCGAAAACCGCTTCGTCGTCAAAAATTAGATGGATATTCCTTCAATTTCACTCAGCATTTTTCGGCGAATTTTGCGCCTTCTTCTATCGTAGTATTTTCGTGGAGATTTAATGATATTTTTTTTATAGTTGACTCGTTTATATTTTCTTTGGTAAAGAAATGTTACTGTTCAAATTCGCCTTTCTTATTTTTTTTACTACTGTCTTTCTCTATTTGCAAGCCACATTTGCCTTTCTTTTATAAAACAACAAATTTGTGATAATATTCCGACATCGTTGGGTATGATGCTGTAGAATGTGTGTCGGTAGAAATAAACAGACACTAAATGCAGAAATTTAGACTAAATTTGCAAGCAACTTTAAAAAAGGAGAATCACTGGACTTTTCAAGTTCGTCATAAATTTTATGAATTAAAAACACAGTGTGAATTTTGTAATATGTATTTCCACCTAGCATATAATTTTTTTTTTTACTTCGAAATCGTTTTTATTGAGCTTTAACCCATAAAATTCGGCACATTTTTTCTTAACATTTTTCAAATATTAAGCAAACCATTTCGGTTAAGCGAGGTTCGGATAATCCGTGTTCTACTATATTAATGTATTACTTAAAACGTGGTGCCTACGGATCTGGAAAACCTGGAAAAATCGGGGAAGTGTTTTCTGACTGTAAAAGTCAGGAAAATTTGAAATTCATTGTTATAATAAATAACTTATTAAAATAATTTTCCTGAACTGTGCTTTTCATACCACATTACCTACTGAAAAATTTGAAAAACTTGTACTTTTGACTAAACTTCTTCCAAAAGTTACCATTTTTCACCAAAACTAATATAATTTATATAAAATTATTAAGCCCATATATTTCTCAGGAGAAAATGTTTGCCAAATATGTAACTAAAACTTGAAAAACAAAAAGTGTTTTTAGCTAAACTATTTAATCTGTAAGGGGTTTTGATCATACCAATCTCCTTTGCCTTATATACAGTCATACACATTTTAAATGAAATAGATGAAGCATCAGCTTTGCGATTATATAGTTAAACTCTTTTATAACGATGTCAAAAAGTGGCGAAGGGAAACGGTATTTCAAATATTTAATTAATGCAAGTTTTTAATGTAAAGAAATGCATTTTTTAATACAGTTTTTGTATTTGTAAATTCACTGTAATTGAGTTATAAATGGCTTCTAGGTTTGTATTAGTCAATTTTATGGTCATGAAACTTAGTTTTATTACTCAATTTTTAATGTGTTATACGTTGTTTATTGTAATTAATAACTATAAATTGAATAGGATTTGGTCTGGAAAACCTGAAAAAACTTTCAGGGAAGTTTGAAACAATTTGGGTAGACACCCTATTCAAATTATTTGTGGGAACCTGTTACTATCACACCACAGACTTCGGATCAGAGAATAACATTCACCGCATTGCATTACTGTAACAACGTTAACACAGATATAACGAGGTATATACGCTTCATCGTTACATGAATGTAGAAATATGTAAAAATATAAAGACATATTAATAGCATGAACCAATGCTCTCAAATAACGGAATATTGCAATGGTTTTTTTTTTTGGTTTTTTTTTATTATTGTTGGATGAGACTTATTGTATTTCCGAGTTCGCCGCGTATGTCAGGACAATCGAAGCCCGTTTTTCAATACACGAGTCGTTTCGCGAACTGTATAGATGTATTGTTAATGTTGCTTTTTGTATGCCTTCTAGGATGTGCTTTTTTTCGAATGGCAGAGAATGGGCAGCCATCCAAATGTAGGAGAACAACAGGGAGGAGAGGAAGAGCTTTGGTTAATAGTACATTACATGTACGTCCTTTCCAGTCGTAGTGCATTGGAAGACACACACAAAACTGAACAATACTTACCATTATCCTAAAAAAAATCCCTTTTCCGTCATGTTTTCCCCTTTTTCCCCCTTTATGCTTTTCTTGGATGGAAAGAAATAAGCCTTTGATGCATCTGAGAGCGAAAGCGGGTCTATACTCAGCTTAAAAGTCGGGATTTTATTAGAAAATGGACGAAACATCCTTATTTCATTTTTAGAGCAAATGCTCTGCAATGCGCATTTTCCATACAACTGAATTTTTTTATTATTTTGCGAATATTGACATACAACTGAAAGAAAATTCGTCAAAAATGAATGAACGAGCGTGCTTATTTATACCTTCGCATCATAAATATGCTTGACAGTTTAAATTGAGATGGGTGCTGACATTTTAACGCGACCTCCAAACAGCAGCCTAGCAATTCAAAACCTATGAGGTGGGGACTCAAGTAATTTTAAAGATTTTGTAATGCAGCCTTAGAGAAAATTATATGTTTTGATATAAAATGGGAAGGGGCTTGAGCCCCCCCCCCCGCTTCCTACGCCGCAGCCTCTGAATCTTGACAAATCGCCAGTACTTTTATTAGCACTTTATGTTTCCACAACATGTTTTATACGATTTTGATCTCCCAATGTTAGATTATTTAATCAAGATACAAAACCATATCATAATACAAAAGCAAGGCATGCCGAGAATCATTTTAATTCTCTCTCTCTCTCTCTCCCTCTCTCTCTCTCCAAAGCATAATGTCGTTTACACATACCTTCCCCATTAGTCCATTAATAACATTTTTAGCAAAAAACATCTTAACAGAGTTGTTAAAAATGGATTTAAATTCTTTAGGGAAGTCAAAAGACTTTACAACAGTCTTTGATTTTACCATGTTTGGCGCAGTATAGCCCAGATGCTCTTGCGCCATAAAAAAGCCAAACAAACAAGTCAAAAGACACAAGTTCCCAGATAGATTGTCCTTGGGACGTCCTTAGGATGATCCTTGCTATCTGGGTTTGAATTAAAACTGCATTTACAAGAAATAGAC
>QLNU02015360.1:2794006-2816933 GCA_006491805.2 Dysdera silvatica | reverse complement strand
GCCAATGTACTGGCAAAACGAATAATCCTGTGAGTTGATTGGGTAATTTAATTTGATTGACGTGCGGGTCGTACTGGGGATGGAAAGAGAAGAAAATAGAAGAGAAGAGCGGGAGCAGCGTACGGAAAAGGACGTCTCAACTTAACGTTGAACTTGGAGTTCGGTCGGAGACTTCAAGGCAAGCAAAGTCGCAGGTGGGAAGACTCACAACCTTCCTACTTGAAAGTATCGCACGGGCTCCACTTGGAAAGTTTTTATTAAAGCTCCAAAAATTCTCGATTCGCTCACGAGCTACAAAATCATACGCATCAGCTGCGTAGAGTTATATTCATCGCCACTGCAGAGTGAAGAATTCCGGCTGACTATAATTATTCATCGTTGATTTTCGCATCAGCAAATCCCGATGTTTGTCCATAAAATACACCTAGTCCTACTGAACCGACGCAGCACCATGCCAACTGTTCATCGTTGTTTTCCCGCACCAGCAGAGCCTGACGTTTGTCCGTAAAATACGCCGAGTCCTACTGAACTGACGCAGGGGCATCCCGGCTGTTCATCGTTGCTTTTTGCATCGGCAGAGCTGGCGTGTATTCATAAAACACGTGAAGTCCGGCAGGAGTGGAGCAGCAACATCCCCGCAGCCCCGTAAATGTTTTCTCATCAGAAATTGGATTTTGAAGTGCACGACGAGCCACAGCGTAATGCACCTGCAACAAAACAACGGTCACGTGACTGCAACACCCCATCATAACAGTCGCACGTGAGTCAATATCCATTTATTCCCATTTGTACGAGGTGTACCATTATTTAGGTTTAATTTGAAAATTAGGTTATGAAACATTCTATTTTTCCCATTTGCCCTTGCTTACTCAGGCAGTATTTCTTGCATTGTTTTAATTTAATATCTGGCATACGTTCTCAGTATTGGTGTAATTTATTGTATTGTCATATTGCAATTTAGACAGATATTGTTGCTGAGCCGTTGATTTGATAACAACCTGTATTGATAAATCACAGCACCATAGCAAGAATATCAGCTAGACATTTATGTTTCTGTCCATGTGGAAACTTTCGCCATTTATATAACTGCATAGAATTTTTAGAGTAGTAATTAGTCATAATTAAATTTGTTACGTTTGTTTGAATTAGTTCTCTCCTTTTTTGTGTTTTGCATCCCTATACTGATTTCACGGCCATTGGACAATCATATGTTTCGCAAAGAAACTGACGGGTTATTAAGCAATGATAAGCGTAATGATAGGTGCATTTATCCAAGTTAAGCAATTTGGCACATTATTATTAACTTAATAATAATAATAATAATTTATCGTCTCCTTTTGTCACAAAGGAAAAATTTACGACACTGGCGTAAATGTTTAAAAACCGAAACTAAAAACGTTAGGTTTCTAAACCTTATGCCAGTGCCGAAATAATAATTATGGAATATCCTAGTGAAATTTTATATTATTTTGGTATTGAACTTTTTTCAGCAGTGGCGTGAATGCAGAGGCTCACGTAACAACAGGTTATTAAAGGGCTCGAGTATTAATCAAGTAGTAAAATATTCCGGGAGATAGATTACATACGAGGTGGGCGTATGCGTGCTCACTTTAAAGTATATTTTGCTTATTTTTCAAAACGTATTTTATCATTTTTATAGACGCAATCATGTCCACGACTCAGTGCATAAATATATTTTTAAAACATATTTTACATATGCGAGAGAAAGGGTACTATTTTCGCTTTAAAAAAAAATGTTCAACGAAGTCAGTTCATTTAATAATCAAAATTAAGAGTAAAAGTATGTATATAAAATAGTTTGAATTGAAATTCTCAGCTTTCTCAATGAAATCGTAAAATACACTCGCGCGTACGTTTCAGAACCATACTGGATTAGAAAAATGCATTCCTTATATTAGTTCGAATGTATATCTGTCTGTATGTATCCATACTTGGATTTTATAAATTTGACACACATAAATAAATAATCTCAAGAATTGATGCAGTTCACACGGTTTTAGTAAGTTTTTAAAACGTTCACAACGCTGCTTTAATAGCACTCGCGGTCTTTATCGAAACAGGGTGGTTAAGTTCGTCATTGTGCAGATTACATAGTCATTGGCCGGGAGAAAGACGAAATTCTGTGGGGCTATGGCGTTGTCTCCTATTGTAGAATGAAACGGTTTTTCCAAATACGTAAAATAGTATTGAATGGTAGTTGATTGTTGACTTATATCGGCGAGAATATGGAAAATCTAAAATAAATAAACCGAACTTTCTCGATGAGTTGAGCCTTAGGAAATAAGAATCTGTGGTCAAATTCTCATAGATGTTAACACATGAATATAAACACAACTCGTGGAGAAAATTTGTCATTCAACCTTAATTTTTTTCCAGGCGTTCTGTATTCTCGCTAAGTCAGCGAACAAAAAATTCACAACATCAAAATAATTTTTAACGTGGTTTAAAATATTAGAATAATGTGAAAATAAACGCACAAAACTTAAAGGGAAACAACATGATAATTAATACTTTGTTGTTAGTTTTTGTGACAGCTCTCAAACGGTTTGGTATATTATTTGTTAGCGGTTCAGTCTTTCTTATCAAAACAAGTCCAAAAGGTTTTCAGGCTGCAAACAAGTTCATTTTTGTCCCTTGAAACAAATTTTCGAGACGACGTTTTTTCATAATTTCCCATAAATTCTCAATGCTATTTATATTTGGTGAATTTGCACGCCAAGGAGTTTATTTAACGTATCTTTGAGCTATCTAGTAGTAGTTTTAGAAGTGTGACAAGAAGCTGAATTTTGCAGAAAAGGGAAATCAAAATCACATAAATCTCCTGATACTGGAAACATGAAGTACTCATGAATTTTTTTTATTATATACTTGAAAATTAATTCTTTCGTGCCCAATACACGATCTACATGAACACTCTGCAGTGATACAACAAGTCCATACTATGACAGAAACGACAAATTTCACCGAATTTTTTATACATTTTTTTATCAAATGCATTTTGTGCTTAAGACGCCAAACATACATTTCCCAATGAACATAAGAAAAACAAACCATACTTGGATCGCTAAAAAGTACCATTTCCAGTCTTTTCGACCCCACAAGAGTCTCTGCTTACACCATCGTACTCCAGCAACTTTTTGCTTGGATGTCAAGCAGTTTCTTCATCTTGGGTACAAAGAATTTCTGAAGTTACCTCAACGTCATAGATTTTTAAACTCATCCATACTTTTTTTTAATCTCCTGTAAAAATACACTTCAACAGCAGTTTTCTTCATGACATTCTCCAATCCCGTGATCTTTTGATGTAGTTATTGGCTTTCGATTGATATTAAAGCGATAATTTTGAAAACTCGGGTTATTAGAATACTGTCTTAATATTCTACTCATACTACGTTTCAATTCTTTGTCCTAAAACTGCAGAGTTTAGCCTTTCTTGTATAGATACACTACTCGAAATTTCTTAGATTCTGATATGGCACTCACTCGGCACATATTTTCAAATAATTAAACGAAATTCACGTAGAAATGATTCCTCACACACGAATCAATCCAGCAGTTGGTGAAATGTATGCTAATTTTATGCTCCCTTCTAAACCAATCGGAAAATTTTGAAATACCGGTAATATTTTGGACCATCTATTTTGACTATTCTAATTTTGTGAATATTTCAAATATTTTTTAAAATATAAGATGTTGGGATTGGAGATCGCCTCACTGTGCGATACACATGATAAAAATGCAATAACATAATAGACGCAGTTGTAATAAATTGATTTAATTTAGCTTCAAAACGTTTCTCGATGGCTTTAAGCGATCTTCGGTGAAGCTTTTTTTAACGATGAGCGTGGGAGGTGGTACAACCGGTAAGGTTATGGGCATTATCCGTGGAGTTGGTGCCCTCTACTGGCCGATGACAGAAGTAATTTGAGGAAGGTAAACAGCATACAGGAAGCTGGTAGAAAATTGAGAATAAGGACTAGAAAATTAAATTAAGAAAGGAAATTAAGGAAGAAATTTGATGTGGGGAAAACGTGACCACGCAGAATGGATGTCGGTCGTAACAGCCATGCCACTGACCAAGCGCTCAATGTTTTAATGAATGAGAAAGACTTCGAAAATTTTTAAATCATCCGGAGAAGGTGGTTTGAAGATTCTATCCCGTTACCACCACACGATTTTTCAGCGCATCCGCTGTGTCAGAAAATGAGTAGTTTTTATTGGTATGTGTTCCGTACTATTAAGATTTGCTCCACCGATGAAGTCAGTATCAAAGTGAGAACTCTACTATATTAAAAACACTGCTATATTCCGAGGCTACAGCCTGAATACTATCGGATTAAGCCTTCAAAATATTTTTTACCAAAAATACGATCACCTGCCTTTCTCCTGACTACAAACCTAGTTTACAGACCATCTGTTTACCTGTTATCCCCAATGTCAGCTCCAAAATTTTCAAGTTCAATTTCAAGGTCACTTTCTCTCCTATCAATAAAAATGGTATCTCAAAATTAGAAATATAATAATAACTACCTACTCAACATCTCAAAACTAAAAGACTCGATTTCGAATCACAATTCATGGAAGATATATAAAACCCCATGCTCTTGTCCTAATTCGTACGTTGGCCAAACTTGTCGTGTACTCCGGTTCCAGATTAAAGAACACAAGGCATATGTTAAAAAACAGGAATTATCAAAATTGCCCATAGCGGTTCATTGCTGGTCTTCTGGCCACAAATTTAATTTCAAACCAAATTAATATTTAAATCACCTTCTCCGGATGATTTAAATTTCTTCGAGGCCTTTCTCATTCATTAAAACACTGAGCACTTGATCAAAGACGTGGGTACTACGGCCAACATCCATCCGGCGTGATAACGTTTTCTCTACATCAAATTTCTTCATTAATTTATTTTTCTAGTCCTTATTCTCAATTTCTACCATTTTCCTGTATGCTGTTTGCTTTCCTCAAATTACTTGTGTCATCGGCCAGTAGAGGGCACCAACTCCACGGATGACGCCCATAACCTTACCGGCTGTACCACCTCCTCCTACGCTCACTGTTAAAAAAGCTTCATGGAAGATGGCTTAAAGCTATCGAGAAACGTTTTAAAGCTATATTAAATTAATTTATTACAACTGCGCCTATTGTGTTATCGTATTTTTATCATAAGATGTTGTTTTAGAAAAGAAAATGAGCAAATATATTACATTTTAAGTATTCCGAACAAATGCCTTCACTGAAATCCTTGAAAATGCAAAAATCCAAACATATTTTAAAACAAGTATAGGTCGTGTATTATGGCCCCACTATGCAAAAGGAGGAAGTAATTAAGCAAGAAAAAAAAAAAGCTTTTACCAGAAATTCAATGCGAACTTTACTAAAAATTATTTTTTTTTTTATTTATTTATTTTTACCAACCACGTAATACAAAACAGAAAAGGTCTACTCCGCTGCTAAGTATGTGCCAAATCATATTCTAATCATCGAGGGAGCATAGAGCTCCAAATATTTAAAAATTTATTTTATCGTATATATTAATCACAATACAATAATTTATTCTTTACGTAGTTAAATATACCCTGCTCAACATTAAAATTGTAACACCAAACAGGAAATGTCGTGTAAATGTGAAATTTTCAGGGTTAAGAGACATGCTGATCATATGCAAATGACCGGAAACAAAATATTCAAATCATTTGGATTTACTCAGCGTGGAATATTACCGCCATGAGACGAAATACATGAACGTACACGCCTTGGGATGCTATGAATAAAGGTACTGATCACTGTATGAAGAACGTTCTGCCACGCAGAAAGCACTTGGTCGAGTAAATCATCAAGATCGGTAGTTGGCCTTCCTTTTGCAATTGTCGACCAGTGATGCCCAAATGTGCTTAATGGAGGACAAGTCAGGAGATGCAGCAGGCCACGGTAGAATGTCAATTCCACGCAGACAATTCACAGTAGCATGAGCAACATGCGACCTAGCGTTCTCGTGTTTGAAAACGGCTTCTTGGACACCTTGTAGGAATGGTTGTACCACTGGCTCCACGACAAAATCAGCACAACGTTAAACTGTCACTATACCAGGAAGGAAGACTAAAGGGGTCAGCCTACCATAATGCCGCCCCATACCATTATTCCAGGATTAGGGCCGGTATGGCGTTTATTCGTGAAGGCTTGTTAATGGCGTTGGTAACGTGGTCTCCAGACCAATCTCCGACCATCACTGCGCCCTAGACAGAAACAAGACATCACTGAAGAGGACAGTTCTCCATTCTAGCCTCCACTGCTGCCTGGATGTACACCATGATAGCCTTTGAGAATGGTGGTCTGGAATCAGTGGAATGCCTGTCGCTGGACGTCTGGCCACTAGCCCAATATCGTTCAAGCGCCTTTTGATGGTTTGTGTAGACACTGCTGATCCTCCTGAGCTTGATATATGGCGTCGACGTTCACTCGCATTAGAGTAAGGATCACCACACGCCATTCTTCCAATCCGACCGGGCACATGTTAACCTCTGGCCACCTCTTGTTGTCATCCGAGTTCTTCGTTGTTCTGGCAAATCACCGGGATACGCAAGGTTGAACAGTGTTGCCGTCTCGGCCTAAACGCATAGCGTTCTGTCGAAGTGATAACCCAATGTCTCTGTGCTCAAGGATTCTGTCCCTCTCCGTTTGCGATAGGTGATAACTGGCACGTTGTCGAACGCGAGGCATCGCACAATCAAACCACAAGACTTAATCCGATTTTTAAATTGTCTTGGGGCAGAAAAAAAAGCAATGGAACAGACCTTTATACATTTAAGCCCCTCCCATAAGCCGCTTACTGGAGCTGGGCATTTGAAAATTTGATCATTGGCATATCTTAGCTACACCTACAACACTACGAATTTGCATAACCTTATGACCTTTCCTACGTGGTGTTGCAATTTCCATGTTGAGCAGCGTGTATACTGGGCTCGACAAATACGATCGATTTTTTTCCCCCAAGGTTCCTAGGTTTTCTTATTACGGCGGGTGTGCGCCGTTTTTGCATGGCGACTACGGTTCGCCACAATTTTCGGGCCCTGTACACATTACGTATATTCGAACACCACAAATCTAAAATAATTACGTATAAAGAGTAGATCTGGCTTTGGCTTAAAGGTTAAAAATCACGGTCGACTAAATATCGGGGAATGACTATTAAAAATACGCCATCACACTCATCACACATGTAATCCTTCAGAATATGGACTAGTAGTGAAACATGCAAAAGTTTCAACTGAACACTTTGATTCCGTACTTGCAATTAATTTGTGATCATTTTCAGTGAAAAGCAGACAACCAAATTTTAATCACTAATTAAAAGTGTGAAAAATAAATAAAACGTGTCTTTTCTCTTTTCTCCTCTTACTCTTCAGGCATTTATATATAAGTGTTACCGGAATTTTTTATAATTAGTATAATTTTTAAGTATGTGTAAAGATTTAAACTGACCATTTTTTTTAGATAAGTATATATATATATTCCTGTGATTTATCTTTCATTATATTAAGAGAATAAAGATAATTAGAACAAAACATTTAGGGATATAAAAGATGCAAGACTAGTTAGTCGAAGTTATTTTTTATTTATAAAATCATGTTTACTTAACATACAGACAAATTATGTAGGATTTTATAGCCACGCGAAAGTGGCTACTAACTTAAATGAAGTGGCCCCTAATAAAAAGGGCTCTGCTGGCCAGTGGCTACTAACCAAATGTCTGAGTTTTAAGCTTTACTTTGACTTATTAGTAAATCGGAAGAAGAAATTTTACAGTAGTCGGGATTTTAAAGTTAAGGACAATATGAACATTGAAATAGTTTTCGCCAACTGAAGCCAAATTTTCCGCCACACACGCCAACATCGCGCCTCCAAACTAAAGAAGCCAAATGGTAAGTTCTGTTATTTTATTTTGCACTTTGCATAGTACAATTGTACTATGAAAGTCCGTGGACAGATTTTCAAAAAGAAGAGTTTGAAAGGAACAAAAATGTCTCTCATAAGGAAGTTTATTTTGCAGCTAATGGTATTATTTAAATGGAGGTAACCCCACACGCCACTCTTGCGCACGACCTTGGCATGGCGCATGCATTAACAATAAAATTTGGGATTAAAAACGCTGCTTAAGATACATACTATGAACGTTATGCACTTTCAACTGAAACTTACCTAGATCGTGCCTTCATTGCATATCAATTTAAGTCGAAATCCGTTCCATTTTTTGGAAGCTACAAGGAAGTACTTGATTTTGCGGTTGAGTCAAATACCATTACGTGCTACTTCCAAAATGATTTAAAATTAATAGATTTTTATGAATCAAAGAACCATGTCTTCCAGCAATATCACATTTCCCCTTGGAATCGTTCCAATAGAGCTTAACTATCAAAAACATACATAAAAACAAAATTGCAATTGACTCGTTACGGCATTCTGCTGGAATTCACCAACTCTAATCTTATTTCAAAAGTAATAGAAAAGCGAAATTATTATATATATTTAGTTCCAACGTAGAATTACGCAGTGTATATATATATATATATATATATATACAGGGTATTCTCGGCACCAGATTAAACATCTAGAGGGTAGGGGACACCAAACGAACAATATTTGTCATAGAACCTAGGGTCGCAAACCACTCACAGCTATAGTTCTAAAACCGTCCAGCATGCACAAATATTTACAACCAGTTCGTGAAAAGCGCCAGATAAAACTCAGGTCAGCTGCTCAAGTGCATAGATGATTAGGACATCGCATTTTGCGCTTCTCATGCACTGGTTGTCACTATTTGTGCATGCTGGACGGTTTTAGAACTGGCGCTGTGAGTGGTTTGCGACCCTAGGTTCTATGACAAATATTGTTCGTCTAGGTGTACCCTACCACTCCTAGATGTTTGCAACCCTGGTGCTCAGATATCCTGCATGCATATATATATATGGGGGGTGACATAATGTAGGGCGAGTGTTATAAATTGTTTTAAAACTTTTCACAAACAATAACCATTCATAAATTTCAAAATTTTTCTTTTTCAAAATGTTCACCAGCTATTAAGATACAAATAGTTTGGTGAAATTTAGTACTTTAGGCTATATGGAATACTTTAAGAGGAAACTCATATGGCATAATGGGCTAAGCTTCGTTCTTTTCTTTTCTTTTTTTTTTTATACACGATAAATTCTAACAGAGACCATATTGAATATGAGAGTAAGGAACTTTAAGGCCTATTTCTAAAAATCGAAATCATTTCGGCTAGTTCTCTTTACCGTAACGCCATTAATTTTAGGTTAAATACATTTTCATCCTCACTACCTCACAAATTTAACTACTAAAAACCTTCAAAATGATTAAACATAATATCCAACACAATTAGAATCAACACACGAACACCACATTTCTGTCTTTAATTTGTAACTCTCTTAAGCTTTGCAAATTACTAAAGAAATTATAATAAAACAAAAGCAAATTAAGGATTTTCTTTTGTCATTACAATCGTCTGACAATGCATATTAAACGTAAATACCCATTTTTTTTCGTTACATGAACGTTGATTTTTTTTAAAATACACACACG
This sequence comes from Dysdera silvatica, assembly GCA_006491805.2. Lineage (NCBI taxonomy): Eukaryota > Metazoa > Arthropoda > Arachnida > Araneae > Dysderidae > Dysdera > Dysdera silvatica. Next base: position 2,807,309 of record QLNU02015360.1, on the reverse strand, counting down.
TATGTACAGTCAAATTTGGATAATTCGAACATTTCTAGAGGTACGGTGACCGCCTTGATACTCATATTAAAGCTTTTCTTTTCAGCGAGTAGGAAACCACCTTTTCGTGCAAAGGTTCTAGGTTTCCTTTTTGAGGCGGACGAGTACGGTTCACAGCGATTTGTTGATTACATATATGATAGAATGGTTTTATTAATAAATTAACCTACTGACTGCCAATCGGAGTTATGTGGGGGCGGGCTGGTTTTCTCCGAGAATATTAACGACGGTCGTCGTAATCCTTCAATCAAAATGTTAAAAAGTCGTTTTGTTTTTTTTTTTTTTTTTATTTCGGAACTCCACATCTCAGATAAAATTAGAAAATCACCCATACCCCTCCTTGACTTTCCAATAATTTCACAAACATCTCCATTCGAAACCAGGCTTAGAGCCTTTAGGAAATGCGGCCCTTTTTACGCATCTAATTAAGTAAACTTTCCGCATAACTCTGACACATCGACTAACATGTATGAATAAAATAAAAGAGAGAGAGAAGCTTAAAGTATTTTTAATCATGCTGTTTAAAAAAGGCTGGATTCGATACATCCAAATGTAAATGCGAAATTACGAGGACTTTAAAACAATGACGCATACAAAAATGCAGCAAAAAATCAAATCTAATAAAGAAACCCATGCCAGACAAAAAATAATAATAATAATAATTATGTTAAGAACTTTGCAATGACCTTCCGTTTTAGACCATAGGAACAGACTTACCTTAATACACCCAAAATATTGTAATAATCCATACTGAAACTTTCTCCATATATATTTTGAAAATTAGATCAGAAAACGTATCCTTAGATTAAACTAACACGCAAGTCCTTCCATTTGCCTGTCCATTACTTGAATGCGTATAAAACTTAACTCATTTGAAAGTGAAACACTTGCTTAATTAATACATATTGGAAAGAACATGCTTGATATTTTGGTATATCAAATACAGATAAAATCGAAAAAGTGGTATACAAAGCCGTTTTTCCCCCATGAAATTGAGGTATTTACAACACGTAAATTAAGAAATACTAATGGGTAATATTAATGGGAATTGTTTAAATTTGTTATTTACTACCCCTACAAGTTCTAAGTAGTTTGCTTATTAAAGGATCATAACATACAAAATACATTCAAGGATGCATACCTGCAACCATTGGTAATTAATTTTGAATCAAATTCAACCTCGTTATGCACCCCTTCCTTTATGTTCTTACTTTACTCACAATGTCTATGGAACAAACAAAGTAGTAAGCTATACGTATAAATATGTCCTGATTTTTTGATCAGACGCATTTGGATTAAAAAAAAAATCGTATTTTAAATAAAATTTGAAAAAAGTATTATAGTTCGGGTGCTAATATAACTAACACTCCAAAACTTCACTTGAAAAGTTAAAATTTAAAAAATCTCTCTATTTTGTAAATCAGACGTTAAAATTTATTCAGATTTTTTATATATTTTTTTTTTACTTTTACTTTATTTTATTATACATTATATTATTTTTTATATATTTTTATATATCGCACCTTTGTGACGAAAGTGTTACAACTCAAAATTCGGTGAAAATGACTTAATGTTACAATCAGATGTAGAAAACAGTGCTGCATTTTGCCATGCAAAATGTTAGGTCATAAGTTATTTGGGTTTCTGCTAGTTGGCACATGTCATTAGATGAACACAACATCCCTCAATTCAACCAGAAACAGTTTTTTTCATTTTCTGAAAATTGGGATTTTTTGAGTTGTAACACTTTCGTCGCAAGGGTGCGATATCATATACATATTGCATCTACTCTTATATCTATTTCCTTGTACACAATTTTTCATTCAGTAAACTCCCCATCTGAAGAATATTAAAAAACATTCTAATCGATGTTTGCAGCCAGCTAAAATGTGAGACAAAACACTTTCGCGTCTAAGTGGTACGTCCCAAAATTTCACAGTATGTCATCTGAGATAGGAGACCGACAGGATGAATGAGTTTAACATTGGGATACATTTGCATGATTTCTCTGAAATTTGCGTGCACTCTACGAAATTCAAACCCATTTCAGGTATTTCCCGAGTCACAGATACACAATCTCCTGAATATAATTTATCAAAATATTCTGCAAAATTGTGACCTATGCTTTACTGATCTACAATAGCAATTACAAAATTTTCTAGGAAATTTAACTAAAGATTCTCTTATATATATGCATCATAAAACTAATTGCTTTTGTAGCCTTAAGGAACTTAAACGTCTCTTCAATTTTAGGGTACTGAATAATAGTTGGGCATATTTCCACACACAAATGAAGTTCATTAAAATAAAATTTAAAGTGAAAATCTTAGAGTAAAAGTGTTCTTGAAATTCCGAAATTTTTCTTCATTTTCTTTTTTAGAATTGCTATTATTCAATGATCGTTTGAAACAGAACCAAGATACTAACATGATTTCTGACCAATGATATACTTACAAATACCTAGGCCTACTGGAATTTGAACCCAGCCCTAGGGGTGCAGAGCTGGAGAGACTTTCAGCCACTGGGCTATTTTTTTAACATCTCAAGTTTATAACAGTGATGCCAAGTCTTTGGAAGATATGCAGCTCGCAAAATATAATTTGCAGTTCTTTCTATAAACATTTGCAGGGCTTATTTTAAAGAGAAATTGGAAAGACGTAAACAGGTAATGCAACATTACTAATAAAATCTTTATTGTAAAATCAACAAGTATATAAAATTACAAATCCTTCAAAAAATAGCAGGCATTTAATTGATGTTGCAAGTTGATTCTTTCTAAAATGAATACATTTTAGCGCCTCCACAGTCCTCCATCAAACCCCAACATATGTAAATAAATCGCCACAAAAATTTTGATAAATAGAAATACATTTATGAACTAAAACATTTACTAATCTCACAAAAACTGAGCACACTTTATCTAAACTCAGTGCTGTAAAAATAGTAAAGGTGAAAATAAAAGAATTTTACCAATGTATAAACAAAAATGTGTTCAGTATACGATTAACTTATTACTAGACTATGAAAAAATCGGTTGTCAAAATTAGGGGGAGCCATGGATAGATACAGCTATCTAAACTGTTCCACTCTCTTACAATATTTTAAAAACTTTCTTTTTATAATCCTTTCAATGCAATTCCACTCTACACCTTCATAATTGCCTAGATAATAATAAACACTTCTGGTAGAAAATTGGAAAGATGAAAGCCATATAGATCAAATACAGTTGTTCAGCACAATGGAGTTAGACGTTTACACCCCCCAGGTGAGAAAACTAATTGCTTCCCCTAGTATATTATTAATTCCAAATACCGTAATTAATTATTTAGGCCTTATGGTAGGAAAACTGACATTATGCTACCCTAAAAATAAAATACAGAATATCCTTCATTACATTATTTTTTCAATTTATGCCCTCAACATATTATTATTATCATCATCATCATTATTATAAGATTACTCATGTGATATTGCCTAAGGTACTACCAGAGATGGATCTAGCTCACATGACGTCCGGTGCAAACCCGAAATTTGGTAAACCCCCTCCCCACTGCTAAATATTGTTATCAAAATAATTCCTTTTATGGCGCAGATTTTCTTAAGGGATCTTCTCAATAGGTTACTGAATATTATTACGGGGCGCAAAGCCACGATAACAATTAAAATTTCCTTACAACAAATAACATGTAACTAAACTACAAAACAAGTACTTTTTCTGATGAACCACACAATCAAATTGTATTAATATAAAAATTAAAGCCTTACATGAGATTCAATAATCTGGAATTTCAATAATCTGTACAGTCAAACCAGTTTATCCCTTTTAGTGTAATTTTTAGTTTCCTAATTTCTTACTTGGAATATCATATTGTGGTTTTGTTGAAAAAAAAAGCTTATTCACTTCCTTACACACTAACTTAATTAAACATTTCGTAATAAAGAATAATTTATACAAGGATTAAATAAGGGATAATAATAAAAGGATAATGAATTTATTAAAAATTAAATAAGGTTTCAATTTTTTAAATAATGCTTTAGAGTTTTAAAAATTTAATGAGATAAATTTTTATAAAACGATTTTGTACTTCGGGGTCGTTAGGCCATTTTGGCACCCTTTCCCCTTGGCTTGGCTTGGTGCCCAGTGTGACGGCACTGGTCGCACTGCCCTTATTCCGTCTCTAGGTAAGACAAGTGACCACAGTTACTTAGGTTGAAACCCAAGAACGAAAAAATGACAACACATGTACATAGTTTTTCATTATCATGGTGCAAATATAGTTCAATGTGCATGTTCAATTTTCCAAGGAGTGACAAATATCCTTTCATGCCCCCTTTTTGTATCATAAACCCAGATCAATAATTACTTGTAATGTTTCAGCAATAACGTATTTGCAACTAGGTAGAATGTAAACATGCACAACATGTCGTAAAAACATCAAAATACATACTAACTTTTCTTGCCCAAAATCAGACCAGATACCATTAAGTAGGAAGCTAGTATTTATCAAATTATATCACCATAATAATTACATTAATAAAAGGATTTGCTTGCATATTTATATCCCAAAACTACACGACAAATCATCCAGAACAGGATCTTCAGAACCCAGACCCATGATAGGTTGATACCTGGACCAAGCTTGCTAATTTATCTGTATTTTATAACACAAGGACAGCTATAGTCATGCTACACCGGGACCCACAATTTTCAAAGGGATCCAAACCTCCAATGCCTAGGGAACTGAGACCTGATTTACGATGGGCAGAAAAGATGGCACATATTTTATGGTAGCATTGAAATAAAATCTGGGGTAACAGCATGATAACAGATGAATGTATTGCCTCTATATAGCCATAGGGCCAAGTTCCAAGCTTGCTGAGAACCAAACCCAACCCAGTAAGCTTAAAGACCAAGGTTCGAAATATTGGGTAATAGAACTGTTAATAAAAAAGGAAGAATATTTTATAATTCAGTTTTTAAAAAAGGATATCAAGTATAAAAGTAATATAATATATGATTGTCTTTAGCTAACTTCTTAAATTCCATACTATAAGTTTCAAAATTTCGCATAAAGGTGTTTTCCCTTCAAATTCAGATCAAGGAAGGGGGAAAAAAAGCTGTAAGTATGATAGAATTTGTTTCCTCTTCCACTTTTTGTGATAAAAGACAGTATTCATCAAGTATCTTATTTTAGAAAATTCTTATATTCACGTAGATTTGTTGGTGTTTTAAACATGTTCACTAAAGTATCAATCTCTCTATTACAAGGTATATCGTAATTCATTATCTGCATTAATTGAAAATACATTACAGTGCATAATTTTCTAAAGAACATAACATACATACACAGATATAAAAACAAAGAATCAGAGAAATGATAAATGGGTTTTCATATACATGTTATAGATTTATTAAGAATGTGGGCATACATATATATTTATTACAACATGGAACAAGTATCAATGTTTGATAAAATTCGCAAGTGGAAATTGTATATATAATGTAATTAACAAACATTTATAAAGGTGAGAGAGAGAGGAAAAGTACTGAAACCACCAAGACACAAACCCCAAGTCCTTTTTATTACATGTGGAATGCTCTACTAGCTATACATATATATATATATACATATAGGGCTGTTCTGAAGAAAAGTATTGAGAGTATACGGTGCTGTCTTAATTGGAGAGTATTGTAATTGCAGAGTTCCTGGACTTGGTGCCGTCACCGTGCCACCCTAACTGGTCGTCTATGGTCTATCCAAGCCCAAGATAGCAGTTACCACCAGTGGTGTAGTGGTGGGTGCCACTGGGGCAGAAGCCCCGGGAACAAATTTCTCAGAGGCACAAAATTTCAATATTGTACTGGTGAGAGGGAGTGCTAACGGGTTTTAGCGGGCGCAATACTTAACTTGCCCCAGGCACTGGCAACACACGCTATGCCACTTTCATCAGTTTTTCATTCCTCTCCTGGTCGTACGCAGGATATTATTTTGAGGCTTGGGGGATTCACAGGGTTTTCCTCATTTGTTTCCATTCAAGTTTGTAAATGACTAGAAAAAAAAAAGGCTGAACTTTGTTGAAAGTTGTCCAAAAACCAGCAAATACGAAAACTTTTTTGAGACCTTGAGAGCATGCGCCGCGTACTCTGTATTTTTCAAAATTTTTTGAGAGTACGCGGCGCGTACAGCGCGTACCCTTTCGGGACAGCCCTGTATATATATACACACAAGGCTCAACAAATCCAGTCACCCGATCACTACTGGTGACTAGATATTTGATGTTGGCAAGTAGGATTTTTTTTTTGTTTTTCATACTAGTGTTTCCAGGTTTTCTTTTGGAAACAGGGAAATACCATTCATATCTGGCAAGTACAGTTTGTCAAGCCCTGTATATATACCACACACACATTTTATGACAAAAAAAAAAATTGTACAATTTTATTTATGGTAATCTTTTCCGAGATCTGTAAGCTATATAAGTATGTTAGCTTTTAAGGAAATCAAGGAAGTTTTTTACACATTGGTAAAATGTTTTTACATTACATTTTACCAATGCTTTATTAAAAATCTATGGTCACTTTATCTTATAAAAGTAACAAAATTAAATTACTTGTTATTTATTTTATGTAGTGCTAGGTCATCAGATTTACTTTATCTTATTTCAATGAAACATATGGGAGATAAAAAATATATAATTTTTATAACAAGTAAGTATTTTACTTAGAGTACGAGCTTTGTCGCATTTTCGAGCTGTGCTCAAGTGGATCAGGCTGAACGTAAAGACAATGCAGATTAAACATGTCCCTGGTCTATTAAGATAGGAACAGGGATGGCCTGATTCATGGGATTACCTACTGTTGTGCACTGGAAGTTGGATAATATTGCCCTTCCCAGGGTCCACACAACTGACCAATGCATAGAGATGTCAGCAGTCGTACACAATGAATCTTGTGTGGTACAACACATGAATCCATTGCAGGCAACGAGAGGCAAAGGCACCTCTCAAGAATATATATTTTCAAATAATCTTATACAAATTATTTGTACAAGATTATATTTTCAAATAAAAGGCCAAAGACTAAATAGTCAAACACCTGGCATTTGTAATAATATTTTCTAATAAAAAATTAGACCAAAGTGCAGGATATTTTGTTTCAAATTATATTACTACTCTCTACCCCCAGGTGAAACAAGATCTTTACACTTACTCGAAAAATTTTATCAACAAACTTTTACAGTGAAACTATTCATTTTATAAAAACGTTTGCAGTGCTTGTGGAAAGTTTCTTTTATAGCAAAGCAATTAATTTTGTTTACACTTTTAAAATAAAATGAAAATAATAAAGAAAGAGAAACAATATTAATTCTGCATACCATATATTCCACATGCACAAGTGCATGGGTGCCCATATAGGGGGACAAGGAGGGGCTCGAGCCCACAATTAGATGTTCAAAAATTTGATTTCCCTGATTCCGATATGCATTTACTTTAAAAAAATTTAGTCACATTTTAAAATAAGGTACTTTTTAGCTTACTACTAATTGTCAAGCAGTATCAATTATTTTTGTAGCGTTTTGGTATCTTGTATATTCACTAAAATTCTTGACAGCTATGAGAAGGAGGTAATAATTTTTCTCAGCCCCCTTCTAGAAGTCTCGTATGGGCGCCCATGCACAAGTGCATTAGTTCATCTTTAATCTAAATATGCAACTTTTAAATAAACACAGAAATTTTATCTGCATACTATGCTGCTATCTAGATTAAATTAATAGGCTTTATTATTATATAATTTCTGCAGCTTAAAGTGTTATGTATGGCAAATACAATTCATTAGTCAGTTTTTCCTAAAAATTATATGACAAATGAAATTTTAATTATAATCTGTGAGCTCTTATGACATGCCCAAACATTTTTTAAGACGATAAATCTCAAACTCTTTGAGCTTTTTCATTAAAATGCATGGCAAGCTAATCAAAATTGCAGAAGAAACTAATAAGTCATAAAAATTGTTCTACTCATGTGAATAAATCACTATACATTATATGAAGATAAACCCCTCATTGTATTTGTAAGTATACACTCATGTCCAAAATTAAGGTTACACTCAATGTTGTTTCAATGGGAGAGGTACATATTTTGCTCTTTAACTCTCGTTGTGCTTTATTTATAAAAAAATCATTTTGCAGAAAATTAAAGGACTATAAACACTTAACAGAATTACAACAAATCAAATTTTTTTAGGCACCCTATGAAGGAAAATCCACGATCAAAAATGGTACATAAATTAAAGGTAGAAAACAAAAATCAGTAAAAAACAGATTTAAGATAAAAAAAATTGCTGACTTAAACGTCAACAATCATTTTCTAATAATTTTGCATGTTTATATGGGAAAAATTGCTATTATATATCAATTTTTTATGAATTTTCGTTTTCGACTTTCAATGTTTACATCAATTTTAATTGTGGATTCTCCTTCATAGGATGGCTGAAAAAATTTAATTTGTTGTGATTCTGGTAAGTGTTTATAGCTCTTTAATTTTCTGTAAAATGATTTTTTATAAATAAAGCACATCAAAATTTATAGAGTGAACTATGTATCTCTCTCGTTGAAATAACATTTAGTGTGACCTTAATTTTGGACATGAGTGCATATATAGTCAAACTTTTGATTATAACAACCTCAGTTTTACAGAACCCATGGGCCAACCTGATCCCTATCACCAACAAGTAAGCTATTCAAGCTTTCATGGTGGGAAGTAGGGATTTTGTCGGACGCTGTAGCTGATGAACAAACCTTACAAAAATTGAACCAGATATCAAAGAGTTTCACAGCATCAGCCCCAAAGATCTCATTAATTATTAATTAAAGGTAATTTCAATAGACTTTATAGTTTTTATATTTAGTTTTCCTTTTCTTCAATTAAGCAGCTTCCGCACTAGTAGGCACTGTATCGATCGAGATGCAGAAATGCAGCATCAAATTGAATTTTATGTGTATTATAAACATATGCAACGTATAAATAAAAAGATGAATTTAACTACATATTTTGTCTAAACCTCCACTCAAAAATTATGAGAACTTTGCAGTTGCGTTAACTTAAGTTACTGCGGAATCGGTGAGCAGTAAGAAAATTTTGCTACCAACAAAGATACAAAAGTGGGCGGTAGGTATAAAAAGGTTGACTACCCCTGGTGTAGAAGGATTGTTAGATACTATTAAGCTTTGATACCCCACTATTTACAGGGGGACAATAAGTAAGTGCTCCAATAAGAAATTGCAAGATCACAAAAACTAATGTATCTAATTTGTTCAAACTCTGCAGTTAAACAATAGGAATAACCCAAAATTTTTTTTTACGCCTGTTGGTGTGTTGTGCTTATGTTTTTGAAGATTTGGCGAAAATGTCAAGGTATTCAATCCCTGACCGTATTTTCATTGTAAAATCCTTTTACGAAAACAACAGAAGACTTTAATCCATGTGACTCGTTTTTGTGGGGAAATTTGAAAAATAAAGTGTATGTAAGATATTATTACCCTTCACAGGGATAACACAATTGCCAAATAATGGTCAACACAGAAAAGCCTCCGGGGCGAGAATTTTGTGAGTTTTTCGTGGGGGAATTTATTATACAATAATTTTTGCCACCCACGTTTATGTAGCTCAAACTAGAGCTTATGTAATTTTGGAGAAAAAGAGACGCCGTCCTCATCCTGGATACATACTGTGAGTTTGCGCTCAGTTGGCGCGTGATACCGTTAGCAGACGGGTTAGTCCATTGCAGTTTAGGGAAGGCCGTCTTGGAGGAACTGGTTTTTCCCGCGCGAAAAACCAGTTTCGGCAAGACGCCCTTCCCTAAACTGCAATGGACTAACCCGTCTGCTAACGGTATCACACACCAGCTGAGCGTGACACAATATACGTGGGTGGCAAAAATTATTGTATAATAAATTCCCCCACGAAAACTCACAAAAATCTCGCCCCGGAGGCTTTCTTGTGTTGACCATATTTGGCAATTGTGTTATCCCTGCGGAGGGTAATAATATCTTACACCTTTACATACGGAGAAAAAGAGCGTTATTACCTGTCCTCGTTCGTCTAGCGGTCCAAGACACTCCGGGCTAAACGGAGGGACCCTGGTTCGAATCCAGGATGAGGACGGTGTCTCTTTTTCTCCAAATATAAAAAAAAGCTCTAGTTTGAGCTACATACACGTGTATGGCAAAAAAAAAAAAAATTTATAATAAAGTGTATTCCAATATTCCTAAAAGGATTTCTGAGTTAAAAATTGCAATTTAAACACAAATTGAAGTAACTGATGTGCTAGCACTTGAGCATGTAATTCAAAATTTTGATATGAGCTTGCATCATTCAATTGCATGTAATAACAGACAGACACATCAAACATACGATTTATTAAATTTAGAATGTATATCTATTATCGGCAATTGGTATAAAAAAAATTTAATAACCTGTTTTTTTGTAACTTCTTTTGCTTTTGGGATGCTTTTTTTCTGTCACCCTGTATATGGTGTAGGCGACACATTAGAGATGCGACAGACTCAGACTGAACCCGACAGCCCAAACTCGGGCTCCATATTTCATATAGTTTTCAGGCTTGAGCGGGCCTAGGCTCATTAGACAGCTGCAACTAAAGCTGAAAACTGACTTCTCATACCGAAATTCTCCAAAGAATACAGCTATGTGATTCGTTTTCGAAGATCGTAGAAATGCGTCCACATGAAAATTTGAAGGAAATTAAATAGTGTAGTTTAGCGATTTTTTTTTAAATTTAAATCGTACGTCAATGGGTTAAAGTTATATCTGAAGCTTTGGGCTTAGGCCTGTAGCCAAGCCGGGGCCAGCAAGGGGTTGGTCCCAGCAAGCTATTTATATACATGCAGAACAATCCCTAAGTGCCTGATGTCCCATATGTCTTTTGCATTGCCCCAATTGCCCCCCTCATCTTGGCTACAGGCCTGTTCAAGCTCGGGCGTAAATTTCCACGAAGTAATTTGGGCTCAGGCAGGCTCAAATTGCAAGTCTTCGGGCCAGGACCTCCAGAAATTAGCTGCGTACAGCTGTACTCATTGACCAAGGCATTGTGACAATAATCCAAGGATCATTGATTAGACTTCAGGCTGGGTATATGTGGCATATTTTTCTCTGCCTATAAACACAGGTACTAGTATGAACTACATAAAAACTAGGAGTGTCAAAACTTAATCGTATGGAATAATCCCTCTACACCCTCCTTCAATTCTTAAAGAGTTCCCCTTTAGTAAACATACATATACAAGAAAAAGGCTGCCTATGGCTATCTCCTTAGCTTCATACTCAGTGACCCAGCAGTCAAGATATTGGGACTCAAAGAATTGAAAGAAAGAAATTGTTAACTCAAAGATCGCTGGTTTTGATTGTTATTTTGTGTTTATAGGTTTGTTTCTTTTCCAGCCTGGGTACATAAGCATAACATATTTTCTTTTCTCTACCTGTAAAGGGAGGGTTCAGTATTAAGTAAACACCTTTGGGGGTGGGAAGGTTGTCACTGTGCTTATTTTCCTATGTTAGCCAATGTTAATTTTGCCACCGGGGGCTGAATGGCCAAAATATTAAGCTTATGTAGCTACTTCAACACCTCCCAAACACAGGTTCTAGTATGAACCATATAAAAAGTCAGAAAGGAGTCTTTGGTTTTAGTGCAGGGGGTCAAAATTAACTTTTTAAATCAGGTGCACCCAAGCCTTGTGACTTAGGTGTACAAGTAACTAACAGAATAGGCAAATCTCAAAATTAAAACGGGTAAGTAAGTATATAACCATATTTAAGCATGTAAGATAAAATGCAACTTTCAAATGAACAGTTGTATGAAATAAAAAAACAAGCAAATGCAGACACATTGAGAAAATTATATAAAATTAGTCCATAGGTCACTGTTCTTGAAAAATAAATGTAAGTAGCCATAGTTTTGAATAGTTAGGTGCACCCAAAATTTACATGCACGGATAAAATTTCATGTGCACAGTGCACCCGCTAATTTCGAACCCTGTTTTAGTGACACAACTCTGCCATTATGTCAAAATTTTGAAGTCGCTTCACAGTTTATTTGCATATAATTATGCATAAATTACATCATCATTAAATCATAGCATCAAAATTCCACTCGTCTCTTGATCATCATTATAGCAGAATATTCGACTATATATTTCTTTCATTCTCACTCACGTAAGAATGGCACAAATATGCAAATTTTTAAATAACCTGGTTTTCAATTTGTTTTATATGTGAGTAAGGTGTATATTTAAATTCCTAGTACCTTGCTGTGGTTTGCATTCTTATATATAATTAGAAACATAACCAGAAATCCCAAGGATATCAGACGGCAAACAGGGAAACAGCATGGCAAGAGGATTTTAGTTATACAAGTTACTCGTGTATGTAAACATCTAGGTGAACGTACACAGTGAATCGAAAAGCAAGTAAATTGCTTTATTTTGAAACAGTGGTATGTTAACAAACGTCCAAGTTTACGCGTTTTCAAACTTGGATTTGTTGGTATGGGTGTTTACGGGTTTGACGAATATCACCAAGACTGCACCATGTTTAATACCTTACTTTGATGAGTTTTTTATATCCCAAAACTGCTCAATAAATTACCTACGATAAAACTGATAGTTTAACATGTCTTTTGAGAACCATGATGCACTTATGCATGACAATGCTTAACTGGACATCGAACCCAAAAGCCACGAAGGTCGCCACCACTGGGCCGCCGTTTCATATCTAATCATGTACATGCTCAGTACTTTGGTTTTAAGGGTAAGTGAGTATTTAATTTATTCTTAAGATGTCTCGAAACACACATTCATTGCCATAAATTTCACGAATGTTTTACAACATCGTTTTTAATCCTTTTATGTGTAGTGCTTTGCATTAGTGTACACATGAAGTTCATAGGAGGAGAGTTACAGGGAAATAATGGGGAGTTACTACGCTACAAATCCATATATTCATATGTATATATATAAAATTTCTTCTCAATGCCCTCCATCAACCAGGGGTGATTGTAAGTCTAAACCAGATTCCCTGAACATACCAGAAAATTCCCTGAAAAGTTACGTAATATTTTTGGTAAAAACACTGATTTCCGAAGGAATATAGAAAATTATAGTTAAAATAAAATTTTTGTAATTTTTAAAAAGAAATCCCTGAAGAGGCAAGTTGAAATTCCCTGAATTTATGGAAATCCTGGAACATAATAACC
>QLNU02015360.1:2778064-2793906 GCA_006491805.2 Dysdera silvatica | reverse complement strand
TTTTTTCGAAAAAATAATATGGATTCGCGTTTTATGTTCCGTATTTTAAGAATTTTAATCACTAACAAAATACTGTTAAACGTGCAAAACCGACTTTTTTACTGTAAAAACGTGAATGTAATTCATATTTTGCTTGCATTTAATAGTTGACCGTTCATATTTTTGTTATTTATTTGTCTTTAAAAGGAGGAAAACTTTTTTCGTATTTCTCAGTCTTGAATAAATTAATGGTCCCCAAATTGAAGGAAATTATTTAAAATGTGTTGTGTGCGTCTTTGAAAGAAAGTTAATATGCTTAAACTAAATATTTATATATTTTAATACACAGGGTTCGGCGAATCCTGTCGCCATTAGCCCCTAAGCTTTTTGAGGTTGGTGAGTGGGAAATCATCTTTTTCAAGTTCTAAAGTTTTTATTTTAGCAATAAACGATTTAATAAATCTTGATGAAGGACTCTTTTTGTCTGCAGACGATATTATATGGATGACAAAGGGAACCAAAATCGACCCAATTATTTCAATATAACCGGAATTTAAAATTATTTGAAATGGTTTAATGGACAATAATCTAGTAATAAATTCAAATAAAACAAAATATATATAATTCTTTACACTGAAAAATAAAGAAATATCAAATCAGCCGAATAGAACAAAATTTAACTATGTTATTATAGAAAAAGTTAGTTCAATAAAAGTTCTGAGAATATTAATTCAAGAACAATTAATTTGGAATAATCAAATATTAGAAACAGAGAAGAAAATTAGAAAGTCAAATGGAATTCTTACAAAACTAAATAAATCATTACGATTTAATATAAAAATTAACTTATATTACGCGCTGGTATATAGCTACATTAACTATAGAAATATTGTATGGGGAAATTTATCAAAAACTAACTTAAAAAACTAAACAAATTACTTGATAAAATAATACAAAAACTACGTTACAAAATAGATAAATTAAAAGAAGAAATAATTCATGAAAATAAAATCTTAAATATTACAAATATTTGTATATTTGTAATCCTAAACATTATAAGTATACACAATTTAAAAATAGCGCAATACATTTACAAATGAATAAATGAAAATAAACACATAAATGTAATTACAATAAATAAAACAAAACACAATTATAATACAAGAGATAAAAACGAACTAAAAAATGCAAATTAGAACAAACATAGGTAAAAATAATATAAATCATTATGGAATCGAATTCTGGAACACAATACCCACTGAAATTAAAGAAATAAAACTGAAAAATAAATTCAAAACTACCACAAAATTTTTTTTATTGGAGCATCAAGTAAATTAGTCGCCACGGTTGCGGGTGCTTTTAAATGTTCGATTTTAACCTGTATTCTTTGTATACACTTTTTTGTGAATGTTATGCAAAAATAAAATTTGATTGATTGATTCTTTTTGAAGCCAGCTAGTACCTTTCTTGTCTGGCGAATACAATTCGGCGCGATTTGTAGAGCCCTGTTAATACAGATGCAATAGTAATTGGTAGAATACTATATGAAGCAAATATCCTAGAAACAACGTTCATCAATGTCCGGAGAACATAAACTAAAAATAAATTAATTTAAATATTATATACGCCTTCAAAACCAATCTTAAATTGTTTGTATTTATAGCGCAAAGACGGCTGTGGTCATGCTACGCCAGGATCTACTATTTTCCAAGAAATCCTTTTGGTTTGAGACCTATGGTTTAACCTGGCCTCTGAATAGCAACCAGCATCGATTCTCGTAAATCGAACCACGGCCTTCAGACAAGAAGAAGAAGAAGAAAGAACTTAACAATGCCATCGTATTAGGCCGGGGATTATATGCTGATTTTCATAAATAATATTCAAGCACTGTTTCTCTCCTTAAGGTTGCTTTTTGTCAGCTTAAGTATAGAATGCCATTTATTAAGTGCGGAAAATGAAGAAAACACGTGGAATATTTTTGTTATATACATCCTGACTTCAACCTTTATATTCATATTCTGCTGCCCTGCACAAAATATGCAGTAAAACTAAAGACAATGATATCGCATTTTATCCATTAAAATATTATATCTTTTAAAATCGACTTCCATTATAAAAGTTTAATTCTTCCGTATTTGCCATTGCGAAAGCAGTTTTAACTCTGATGAATTAGGTAGAAATTAATTATATATATTCTTATTTGCATTAACAAATCAATATGAACCGTGTGTTTATAACATCTGTTTGCTCTTAGAAAATTTTGATATCCTCAGCACTTTCATAAATATATATCTGTTACCACACCTTATTTATAATTAGGAAGACAAAAATCAATAGGCATTTTACGCAGTCTCATACTATTCTTCGATCGTTAAACTATACTTAAAAGTCTCTTTTAGAGATACATATTAATACCATTTCTATCTTGCACATAATGCAGAGTACTTCGAATGGAAAAACATTCGAAATATTGCGCAGATTACATATAATGTCCGTCGAAGACTTATGTTCTTTTTTCCATAGAATAAGCCAGGTTCATAAAAAAAAAATCCATTGTTTAAATACAATACAACTTGTATTAAAAAAAAATAGAAAAAAAAAGATTTTTGAGTACAAACTGTGTGAAAATATAAACAGTGTTTAATTACTAAAAAAACTTTGTTCATATTTTCACACAGTCTGACCTCAAATATCTGATGTCTTGGCGCAGTATAGCCCAGATGCTCTTGCGCCATAAAAAACCAAACAAACAAACAAATATCTTTAGGTCTTTTTGAGAATTTTTAAATGCGCTGTGAAAGTCTTCGTGAAACCACAATTACACTTGTTCATGTACGTGCATTTATTTAAGAAAATAGTTAAACGATGGGAAGTCCCTGCAATTAGAATAGAAGCAGAGGCGGCCGTAGGGCCTCGTGGCATTGTGAGCCTCGCGCCATACTTCATTAGTTGCATTAATTTTTCTAAACTTCGAAAAACTGCACGAAAATTCAAACATTTTTCGCATTAAAAAATAAAGAAAGAAAAGTTTATCGGTAATAATTTCAAATAGTGCAAAATTTCTTAAAAGAAAGCAGGGATATACTACAAAATATTATGTCTCTGCAACCAAAAAAAAAAAAGTTTAAAATTTATGACCTGCGAACGAGGAGAAGGGAGCCTGACAACGTGAAAAGGGAGAACAAATTGTAAATAGAGTGGGCATGTGCTTGAAAAGGAGACATTTTTTTAGGAATATTTTCCATACTGTCACTAAAATGAATCTTAGCAGTTATAACAAGTTTGGATTAGTTTAGTTATTTATGGATTTTGAAATAACTGCAGCGAAAAAAAGGAGTTATAATAAATATTACTGAGTCCGTTATTAAGACCTACGTTTAAGCGTAATGTATTTGGAGGTCGCGTTAAGCCATCGATCCCATCCTAAATTACCTATCGCGCTATAGATATAAAAAGTAAGCAAAGAGTATGAAGTATTTGCAAACGATTTTATGTATGAATAGGCTTTATCGAACGGGAATATCGTGATTTGAGTAACAATTTAGTTATATATGGAGCTGTTAGATTAAAAAAACTCCAAGTAAGTCGGAAAGTTTAGCACAGTGTTCAAATTAAATATTAGTATATTCTGTTACAGAGACACTTGAGTCATTGATTGAATCTGATCAATATTCAAACATATATTTCATTTTCTTTTATTAATTTGCTTCTCCCCACCCCCATCTCGTCCTCCAATCTCAATCAAAAACATTTAGAAAAGCTTTCAAACGCAATAGTCAGGGCTGAGCTTACGGTGTTAGCGGCCCTGGGCAAAGCAGATTTTAGCGGCCCTTAGAAAAGCTTTCACAAAACAAAACTGATTTCTTGGTTGCTCTCTTTGCACTACATTTTTTGACAGCCCTGACCCCCTTTTTCGGCCGCCCAACTCGCACCCCACTAAGAACGGCTCTGCAGTAGGACCCACTAGCAGTAGGAGAACACATTTAGCGAGTTTCCTGATATAGTGAGAAAAATACGGATTTTGTTTGGTTTTGGTATAATGATTAAGTATAATTCAATCATTTTTAGTAGACAAGATTTCTGTGGGTTGGATATAGGGAGCTTTTTTTTTGGTCCCAAGCTCTTCGTTATATACGGGTCCTCTTGCATAGGGCCTCGCGAAATACGCCCTGCCTTGGGCCTTGCAATGCAAACTCGGGGGCCGCCTCTGAATGGGAGTATATTAACGATTAATAAGTATTGAAAATATACTGTGTGCATCAATTTCACTAATGAACAACCTTGGGACTTTATTCAAGGATGCTTTTATAACCATAGCATCAGCATGTTTCAAATAAATAAGAATTTTCTATTCGCTATTTGTCCTTTTTTCTTTTCGTCCATGTTGTATTTTATTATTTCTTCTGTGTACAGATTATAAGATTGGGAGAAGAACGCACTCCTGTCGAACACTTCTTTTAATTTCATCCCAAATTATTTCCTCGTTGCTGATTTTGGTGAATATTTTTTTTTTTATTCCAATATGTTTCTTTGATTATATGAAGATTTTGTATCTCCAACCCTGTCCTGTAAAATATTTCAATTGGTTTTTCCCCGTCAAGAGTGTTCTCATAATTCACAGAGCACAAAAACGGGGGAGAGGTGAAGGTAATAATTTCTATTTCCTTTTCTGTTAATTGTAATAATATGAATATAGCTACCCTTGTGCAAAATCTAATCCTGAATCCGAATTATGAATTACTCCACTCCTTTCATCCACTTTTTAGTATATTATTTTGTGAATAACTTTTAACGCCATTTTACTTACGTGATTAAGCATGCCGAGAGTCCAATGTTCTATGGATTTAGCGGTTTTTGTTTTCTTGGGACTAATAAAATTATTATTAATAGTTATTGTGTGTGATTCTAATTTAGTTCTGAATGGATTTTACCTGTTTTACAAATGCTGATAATGACGTTTGTGAGTTTTTTAATTCTTATGCCGTATATCACCTTCATTTTTAATTAATTCTCTGTGGCTATTTTAGCTGTCTCTATTATTTTCCCCTCCTTCGTGAATTGTTTTGCGTGTTTTACCTCAACTTCCATTATCTCCAAGTCTTTATGTTCCTCTGTTAGGTTCCCGCTTATTTCTGCGATCATATATTTTATAGCTCCTAACAATATATTCTTCCTAAATTCATTTCTTCATATTAATGCTTCTTATAATTTCCCCATTTTTGTTTTTAATAAAGTTGACTTTCTTTAGGTACTTTCATTATATTTCTCTTATTTTGTTGTACAATTCTTTTGGATTATGAGTTATTTGTATTAACTGCATCCCTCATACATGGTCTGTATACCATTTTCCCCTCAACCTTAGTTATATCTTAGCTTCTGAATTTGTGCATTAGTTTCTTTTTTTGATGATCTTCGTTTTGAAATGGCTTCAGTTTTTAATACCTTCCAGTAACCTTTTGATTTAATTTCTGTTTCTATACTTTTTATTCTTCTTCCTCAGCACTCTAAAGTGAGCTAATTGAACAACCGTTGTCTTTGAGTACGTATTTTAATATTCAACTGTGGATAAAAAAAAAATTCTGTTGATTATTTTCAACAAGATTCGTGTTTCTTATGGGATTGATTGGGATGATTGGAACTTTATTCCGCACTAGGATATATTTTTAAGCTTGTCATTATATATTTTTGTATCTTTAGCAAGCAAGGATATACAGTGGTGCACCCAGAATATTCTCAATGGGGGGAAGGGCTCAGTGATGAAGGGAATTTTTTGTGGAAAAAAATGACCAGGGGCCGTATCAATTACGTTGTTTCTGTTATTTTGTGTGTGTGTTTATTAATCACTATTAAATTGCTACTAATTTGACAGTGCAATATACTTAAATGATTAAAAATAGTAGTAGATTATGCTTATACAATTTTACAATGGCCAGCTTTTGTTTTCCACAAAAGATCACTGTTTTAGTAATAGGTTTAAAAATAATCCTATTGTGCAAAACTTGCTCCTCTTTGCTTGCCCTCTGTCCACTACTTGATCTACGGAAGCCTTTTTCCCTTTTTATGACCTTTAAAAACTCATCGGCTTTGTGAACTGAATTCTTATGATAGAGAAAAGTTCTATGTTGGCTGAACTTCTCCAAGGTCTTCTTCCAATTATTAAATTCTTTTGAAACAAGTTGACCTGTGGCTTGTGTCGATCTTAAACCGACTTCATGGGGTGAAAAGAGAACACACAAAATTTGCTATAGGCACTGGCTTCTACCTTTGGGTATGCTAGATAGTTATGCTTACTCAGTTCAGATGGACAGAACTTCAGACTGTGGTGAGATTTTCTTTGATTTTATACAGCACTAGTGACGCTTGTGGGAAAATTACAATTTGCATATGGTTGCCAAAGATTTTTTAGCACTGTTATACAATGGCGGTTTTAGGCTAGGGCCGGGGAGCCGTGGCTCCCAAAATGTAACCAGATTTTATTATATTGCCTATGTGCACGTGCACAAGAATTTGTCCTCCCCAATTTTTTTTTTGTCTAGAATCGCTACTGCTGTTATCCTATTTTCATCAGTGAGGTTAGGCTTCTTGACATAATTAGAAATATCTGCACTCAGAATTTCCAATTTAACTGTTTTGGTCTACCTTTACCTCCTAGAAAGCGTTTGAACACAGCCCTAGCCACTGTGGTTGCTTACCTCAACAGCAGTCTCATCAACATCATAATGGTTCACGGAAATGTCGTTGGGATCGTCACTACTTTCACAATCTTACTACTTTTAAAATTATAATTTCGATGTCTTTTGGCGTAATCATTTTTCGCTTTGTTAGTCCAAGGGGGCGGGCCCCCTCGGCCCTCCTACGTGGGTGCGCCAGTGAGGATATAGTCTATTTGATTATATTAATACGTTAAATTTAAAACACGTATTTACAACATTATGTTGGATCCCAAGAAAGTAAAAATTAAAAAAAAAAAAAAAACCTAATCAAATCCCTAAAGCTGAATTTAAAATTTTGTTACCTATAAGTTATAGAGAAATACGCCACTTTTTTCCCAGTTTATCTTATTGTTAGTGACATATTATAGTTGACACTTTATTTCTTGTATATCAACTTGCATATATTAATCTTCTCCTATAATTTTTCCTCCTATCATTTATTCAGTTTTCTCTTTTCAATTTACGAATGATTTGAATTCTTTCTGCTCGTTCACATGTTGAAATTTTTCTTTCTTCCTTTCTTTTTTCCACATTAGGTAAGTTTCTTCTTTTGTTTTTGCAGTTTCACATGCTTCATTCTGTCAATTTTTCATTCTTTCTTCCCCCCCCCATTTTAAACCATGAAATTCTTCTGCCCAGGGTCATTGCCTAGAATGGCTAATTTATAAATTCTGTAAAATGACGAACAGCTTTATAACATTACTCATTTTATCCTTGTAACCAAATTAAAAAAACATCAAATATCTATCCGAAAATTCAATTATTTTCTAGCTATTTAGACAACGATTGAAATTTTCAGATACAAGTGCAAGTGACAATGAATAAATTTATTTGAAAGTTTAAAAAAAAAAAACTACCTCTTGCATTATAGAAGAAAAACATTTGGTCTCTCAAACGCACAAATCATTAAAAAATCATAAGTATTTAGCTTGCCAAAAATCATATATATTTTTAAAGATTAGTTTGCAATGACAAATATTTTAACAGTAACGAATGATTCTAATTTTAAGCATAGTTTAAAAAACGTTATTCTTGCAAATCAATGACTGTAATCCAATCTTTTATTTATTTATTCATTAATTCATTCATTCTGATCATTTCCTATGCTAAGTGGTTACGCTTTCCCAGAAGTATAAAAAACATACTTTGGATACACTGTTGTACGCAGGGGGGGGGGTATTGATGGCTGTTGTAACCCCCCATTGCAATGAAATTTTTGTATATTTAACATAGGAATATATGAGTTGTAGCTCTGTAACACGCCCCCATAATCTCCCTTATGACCTTTCTACATACGCCTAGGTTTGGACAGGTACAGAAATGAATGTGCGACGTCTCTTATTAATTTAATGAATTTGTATGTGCTTTGGAAGCTCATTGCTATAATTTTTGGTTTAAATCACCATCACTGAAGGCAAGGGGGCGTGGTCTAATTCAAGCCATAATAACCTTTTGGTGAGATATACTTATTAAATCAAACAACAATGTCAATCAATCAACGTTTATTGGCGTAGTGATACCAACGCCGATGGTATGGCGTGATTAGATGGTGAAACGTTCGAAAGAAAATAAATATTTCTGCCTTCGGTGGGACCTGAACCCACGACCTTCCACCGAACGCAGAAATATTTATTTTCTTTCGAACGTTTCACCATCTAATCACGCCATAACATCGGCGCTGGTATCACTACGCCAATAAACGTTGATTTATATTGTTGTTTAATTTAATCTGCGTAGTGTTCGATTTATATAAATATACTTAAAAGTTAAAGAGCGACGAGTACGTTAGCACGTGCTGTTATACATTGAGCTAGGAGGCTGCTATTATGTTTTTAGTAGCATGTGGGGCAAGACGGGATATAAGTGGGCTCCATGACCCGCAACTAAAATCTCAACTGAAAATCTGGACGATAGTATTGTAAAACAGGTTTAATCTGGCTGGACTTCATTCAATACCTTCACAAGACCTATAATTGTAATTTAAATGAAATTAATTGCAAACGGTTTGAAATCAATTGTAATCGGAAGAAAAATAAGTGTAATCAGCATTAAATTAATTATAATCGGTATTAAATTAATTGTAGTCAGCATTAAATTAATTGTAATCGATTTTGGAAATAATATTGTTTCATACAATAATGTTTGCCACCCACGTATATTTAGCTCAAGCTTTATTGTTTTTGGAGAAAAAGAGGCGCCGTCCTCATCCTGGATTCGAACCAGGGTCCCCACGTTGAGCCCGCGGTGTCTTGACCTACTAGACGAATGAGGACAAGAACAAACGCATTTTTCTCCGTATATGAGGATGTAAGATATTATTACCCTTCACAGGGATAACACAATTGCCAAATAATGGTCAACACAGAAAAGCCTCAGGGCTATGTTAGCCGTGTTAGGAAATACATCAAGAGAGATGTAGAATTATCCGCTGTGAAACTCTGAAATATTTTAACATTATGAGCTCAATATTTCTAATATTCAAAACTCATAAACCATTGAACCAAATGAATTAAATTTAGTATTAGAGTGTTTTTTTTTTTTTTTTTTTTTTTTTTGATTCGGAATATTTAATCAAAACTAGTTATTGCCATTGGAATTTTCAAAGTTGCTGCAAGTTTTAATATGGAGACGGTCCCTTATGCAAATTTTATGCACATGGATTGGTAGATTTCATTGTTCACTATCGATTGGCACCTTTGAATTTTCTGTAGCACAATTATTGCGCGAATGGCAAACGGGTGTTCAGAGTTTTGTTTCACTGGCCGTACATTTAATGTCCACATTATGTACAAGGCCCTGCGATAGTGAAGTGGTAACGCATTTAATAAGCGCGTTGTTATCCTGGGTTCGACTCCCAACTGTGCTCAAAATATTTTACCGACTAAATGACCACTGCAGTAGGGGGGTTGGCTCCCTATGTCATAAGAGGTTCGGATTCAGGGCCGGCGCCCGCCTGCAAGGCAGATTTGCCCCTTCACATCAGAAAAATAAAAATCTTCAAAAATTACACATATTACAGTGGCTGGGTGAATCAACTCATATATTCCTATGTTAAATATACAAAATTTCATTGCAATGGGGGGTTACAACCCCCATCAACACCCCCCTGCGTACGCCATACATTTCCCGACATTTACGATGTGATTCTTTCAATTATACATGTGTGGTGTGTTCTCCCAAGATATCACTATCTGGAACAGCTGATGCATAAACTACGCCCTTAACGTACAGCCAAAGCAAAAAGCGAGTGAAACAATGACTGATGATATTGAGGGTCGTGAGATTGGACTGTCTCTTACCAATCCACCGATTTGGAGTGAGTCATCAAATGAGAATGGATGACAGATATTGAAAAACCTAATCAACGATAGAGAAGGGAACTCTTTTAATTGAAAAGAGAAAAAGGGAATACAAATCGCCTTACTCTTGAAAGATGGATTTTTCATATAAGAACATTTGAAACGGTTCAATTGAACACGCGAGAACACACATCTTTTTCACCATGCAGGAAGCAGGTTGCTATAATTTAGAACAAGGAAAAGCTTAAATGAAAATATATGAAGAAATCTTGAAACTATGTTGGGTTACTTAATAGCAGTAAATCAATAACCTAAATGTTGTGATAATAAATATGAAAATGTTAGGTATGTAAAAATGACAAAACGTGTTGAATTTATTTCAGATTAGGTATCTTTCATCACGTTTTCTTTTATGCATATGTAAGAAATATTCGAAATCCATTGGAAGAGAAGAATAGGATGGGATTCGGTCCTATAGTACAGCTACACATTCCATTAATGGTCTTTGAACTAAATCAGAGTAGATATGACTATTTTCGTTGAGATGTGTAATTTCGTTCATTGCTCAAATTCTTCCACTGTATTTTAAACCTCATAACCATAACCGCAACTAGCCACGAGGTCATGGGGGCTATAACCTCCACTCCAATGCTCGGCATATAGTATTTATCTGCAATTTTCGTTTTACTGGGAGGTTGATTTTTTCTAAGGAAACCTAAGCAACTCTTTGTCCCTTCACCTCCCCCGGTTAGGCCAATATTCATTCCAGTTGAAAACGTGTTACCCTTGTGATGTATGGTAATGTGCCTCAGATAACAAACGATACCTTCTCTAATCGTTGATAAATAAAAGTTCTATATTTGAATTTGTATTTTATTAACTTTATTTTATTTTTTATCTCATTTTGAAATTACAAAATAAACTCGGTTTGCAATTTATTTATATATATAATTAACCAATATTAATGATTATACTAATGACCAATATTGAAAATCATGCTGACTGTCAATACAGACTATTAGATTAATGATAAAAATTTTAAAACAAAGTATGCTAATAACCAATAATAAAAATTATGATATCATTTAATGTATTACAATATAAAGTATATAAAGCAAAATTTTTAGAAGCCACCCTGTCAATCAATTCTGCCTTCACTTGACAAAGGGAGCAGTTGGCTCCCGTTGACTGTCACTTTTCAGACACAGCAGTTATTCTTTCAGATTTGAATCCAACTGAAAACATCCAATTATACATCTATATAGGTCGAAAATAGCCAAAAGCAAAATGTGGCGGGTGGTAACCATTATCGGTAGACGAAATTTGAACTTTTTCTTGTTTACTTCACTATATAAATAAACATTATCTGAAATGAAGAAACCGTAGAATTTCGATTTTGCCTCTCATGCATAACGCCATCTTCTGGCTATGTTCTTAAGAAATAAATAAAATGAATCTTAATTAAATGTAATAAACATCCGCAAAAAATAAATGAAAATTAATTATGTCGTCTTTCACCAGGTGACATTGTTATTAAATTTTCGTCTATTTCTGTTTCTTTGATTATCTTTAGAGAGAGCGAAATGCGTAGACGAGAAGGAATGTGAATACAGCGAAATGGCTAAAAAAAAGTACAAAATTGTTTATTACTTCAGAACTTCAATTTTAGAAAGCAGTAATCAGTAATAAATACCCAAGCGGAGGTCGAAAATTGGAAAAAGAGGAATATCAAAAACCTTCTACGATATAGGAACTAAAAAAAAGAGATCTAAATTAGCCAGATTTTGAGCAATATATTTCTTAAAATATTTTTTATATTTACGGAAAACAAACTTATCTTTCGTTATATATACAATGGGATATACTTGTAACAAACTTGCATTTAACAGGTTCCCGGATTTAGCGAGGAAAATATGGATTTTGTTTGGTATAATAATTAAGTGCAATGTATATACATATATACAATTTAACTGTTTTTAGTGAACTGGACTTTGGGCACTCCCCGGATTTAATGAGTAAACATGACGAAGTTTTTGATACAAAGTTTAGAAAATTTCAATAACATCAAAAGAAAATCGGTGACCGAGGAAGCCTTTCTAACTGAGGCAACATAATGAACCAAACAAACTTGTTTAATTTTCATACCTTTTCCCAAATTATTTTACTATAAGCAGTACCATGTCAACTATTTTTATGTTCTCACACCTCAGAGAAACGGAGACTCATTCAATTTGCAATGTCATGACGCTTGTCTGAATAAAATGTTATTATTATTATTATTTTTCTAGCGCTTGAAACTGCAGAACTGCTGAGAGAGGGGGACTTTAACATCTCTTTCACAATACATTGTCGGAGTTTACAAATATCTTTATACCTGTTTACAATATAGGCATACGCAGAAAGTTCATAAGGGTGGTGCAGGTTTTCAGTGGGGTTACTGAACTACAACTCAATATCTTCATATATATATACACCCTATAACAAAAAAAAATCGACGCACCAAGGAGGAGTTGTCCGATTGCGATAAAAATTGGTGGATGTGAAGAACATACATAGAAAAAGAAACGATTAAAATTTCAGAACAATTGAATGATTTATTGCAGAGTTTGACCGTTACAAAGGGAGGAAGTCAATAAGGCGTTGGTTCACCTCTGGCCTGGATGCAAGCTGTCACCCGGCGTGGCATAGACTGATAAAGATCCCGGATGGTGTCCTGCGGAATTTCTTGCCAAATTGTCTCCAACTGTCGGGCTAAATCGTCAACATTCCGGGATGGTTGCAATCGCCTTCCCATAGCGTCCCAAATGTGCTCTATGGGAGAGAGATCAGGAGACCTAGCTTGCCAAGGAAGTGTTGGGCAAGCTTGAAGACAATTCATAGCAACACGTGCCGTGTGCGGCCGGGCATTGTCTTGTTGAAACGTAAGTCCAGGGTGTCGCAAAAGGAACGGTAACACAACCGGTCGTAGAATGTCGTCTACGTACCGCTGTGCTGTAAGTGTGCCAGAAATGACCACCAAAGGGGTCCGGCTATCAAAGGAGATGGCACCCCAGACCATAACGCCCTGTTGTGGGCATGTGTGGCGTGCGATAGTAAGGGCAGGATCCCCACGCTGCCCTGGACGTCTCCAGACACGTCTGCGGTTGTCGTCAGGACACAGTTGGAAACGGGACTCGTCACTAAAGACTATACGTCCCCAGTCAGCGCAGTTCCAAGTTGATCGAGCCCGGCACCACTGTAATCGGACTTGACGGTGTAAAGGCGTGAGAGGTAAGCGGCGTAACGGTCGGCGCGAGCGTAAATTCCGCTCTCTCAGTCGTCTGCAGAGGGTCATGTTGGACACATGTGTGCGGGCCACACGTTGGATAGTTGATAACGACGAATCCGGTGCTGTGACATCTGCTCTGACAATCGCTCTGTCTTCCCGTTCTGTTGTGGCCCTAGGTCGACCGCTGCCGTCCCGACGCTGACATCTGCCGTTGTTGACCCACTCTTGCCAGCACCGTCCAATCGCCGCATCGCTTCGACCCACATGTCCAGCGATTCTTCGATTCGTCCAACCAGCCTCTTTCAATCCGATAGCACAACCTCTTTCAAACTCTGACATATGCTCGTAATGAGCACGAATCTTTCGGCGAGGCATTGTTACAGTCGACGTAAGATATCCGCAGTCAAAATGCAACAGAAATTTTGACCACATATTGAGAATCGCTCCTTATATACACCTGCTGAATGCGCAGTTCCGATGCGCTGGAGTTCCCGCTATTCATTCATTGGACACCAAATTTTAATCATTTGCATGTTCGGTCAAAATGTCTTTGCATACGAAATTTCATTACAATCGGACAACTCCTTCTTGGTGCATCGATTTTTTTGTTATAGAGTGTATATACGAAATTTCGTCGCAATGGGGTTACAACTCCCATAAAACCCCCTTGCCTACACCAGTGGTTTGCAATAAACGTCTTTTTTTTTAGACAATGAATTGTACCGATGGCTATGTAGTCAATACGCTGAGTATTTTACAACGAAAATTGAATTGATATAGGCCTACATGTACCGAAAAATGAAGCAAACGGTTATGTACTATATTTATTATTTTTTTGTATTATTATTTATTAATTTTATGTACTGTTTGAGCATCTCCAAATAAAACTTATTTTGGAATAATTACTAATGTAAATTCCTTTATATCATGGGTTTTTTATTTAGCTTTTTGTATTCAAATTTAAGTAGTAATGTAACGCATTGTTTAATAATTTTTAATGAAATAAATTAAGTAATTTATGTTGTGGAAGAGAAAAATAAGCGAACTAATATATTTTATCACATGGTGGAACCCGCGCAAATTGCACATAAAACTCGCAAGTGTTAATATATATAAATTCGAAATCCCATGCAAACATGAGAGAAGAGAGTGCGAAACCACCCAGACATCCATGTAAAAGTCCCGAGACTGTTTCTGTAGTCTCCTAACTATTTTCTCGCGTGTTTGTACGTGATTTTGAATTTATATATATTCTTCTTTGATTTTCTGTAGTAAATCGGGGGATTTTTCTACGTCAAATCGATATAATTCATTTCTATGTGCCCGTGCTTTTTGGTTTAAACTAATGAGCTGTCTTAATTTGCAATAGTCTAGAAAAGAAAATAATCATAAACCAACAGAGTCTTTAGGCTACCGTCATGCTGGTCTGTCAACTAAGCTGCCCAAGTCAGCCATGGACGATATTATCTTTGTTCTCATAATATCAAAATGTGAACTTTCACATTAAATCGGGATGTCTTGGAAGATTAAAAATCGAGAGTATTTAACTCTAGATGCCACTCTTTTGGCTTAGACTAAAATTCCGTTAACTCATAAGAATCTCGAAAAGAAATCAGAAGTGCCCCTAGGCTTGAACCAAAAACGTGAGCCCTAGAAATAAATCATATCAATTAACTATCCCTCCCCACCTTCCCTTCCTCGTGCAGCGCTTTATCACAACTAAGAAGGTTCACTACTCAGAAAAAGAAATCTTTAATAGGCACTTTGGTCCTTCCGTTACTAAACATAATTTTTATTTCAGGCTAAACTACAAGAACCATAATAATGATTATTGTTTGATATTTATTGGCTATTCAACTGTTAAATGCACGCTCTTGGATCAACTAGCTGACGTTAGTAACTGCTTCAGAAATGATAGGATCCATCCTTCTGACGCTCACAACTTTCGAAATCGAATAAACTATACTTCTTCCCCATTCAAAAACGAAAATCAACGTTTGCAGTGATAACACATTCCTGCCTTCATCTTTTCACTTACTAATTTCTACAGCGGTCGTGTGACACTTTCTGGGGCGGCTCTGTTTGTCTGAAGGGAAGTAGTGACCAAAGTTTGAGAAACATTGCATTTGTGAAATATACCAAAGCATGTTAGTCGACCCGCCCCTCCCCGTAATTAAAAAAAACATACATACGGTCAAAGCAAAGTAGGCATAACTTGAGTTCTGTAAAAAAAATTTTAAACTTCTAGTCCGTAGCGGCTCCCAACTTGGGGTACGCGACAGACTGCTTAGGAAAACGTGGAAACAATATCGACAATGATGGAAAACACAAAAACCAAATTATGGAGTTTTGGTTTACAAAGAAACACTTACGTGAAATTTCAATAGCCTACCCGCAAAATGGAAAACACATTCATCGAAGGAAGTACTCAATCAGTCTGTGAAAGTTGTTATTTTTATTAAGGCCCCAATTCAACGAACTTCAGACTATTCAAATCTTTGTGCGAAGAGACGGACAGCATCCATACTTGATTACTTTTTCACAAGGAAGTGAGGTGGCTTTCACGAGGAAAGGTACTCACAA
>QLNU02015360.1:2746586-2772944 GCA_006491805.2 Dysdera silvatica | reverse complement strand
ATCTCGGACTCCAGAACTTCATTGATGTACCGGTTGCTGTTAAGATTACCCACAATTCGTAGCAGCTGAGATCGTCCATGATACGCAATCGAACCCCAGACCATAACGCTGGGGGTTCGTCCACTATGACGTTGGATAACGCACTCCGGAAGGTGGCGTTCACCGGTATAGCGTCTAACACGGATGCGGCCATCACTGTACCCCAAATTAAAGCGGGATTCATCAGAAAACACCACTTGTTGCCAATCAGCACGCCAGTCTCTATGTCCATGAGCCCATTGTAGCCGCAGGCGCCGATGGTTTTGCGTCAGGAGGATCCTGTATAAAGGAACTCTTGCACGCAGTCCACGGTGCAGTAGACGCCGACGAATTGATGAAGCACGCAATGATACACCTGTAGCAGTGTGAGGCAATTCTCGTTCTCACGGTAACTTGCTGAAATGTCGCCCTCTTTCTTCGTAGAGGCATAGTGACGTCTCATGTAACGTTTACCACTAGCAGATAACCATACACGCCCCGCTACAGCCCTCTATTTATACGGATCCATCAGCAGTTCAGAGGGCGCTGCTCAGCCCACGCATGCGCGATGACTCTGAAATTCTAATCATTTGAATAGCATACCCTAATTTGCATTTCCTGAAAGTTTCAGCTCAATCACATGATTCCTTCATGGTGTTGCATTTTTTAAAAAAGTGAGTTCACAACCTGAGCTTGTCCCCCCCTCCCCTCCACCAATAATTTTGAAAACGCTAGTTTACTGGTACACTATCATAATTACCCGATAATCTCTGTTCTTTTGAAATTTACTCATAAACATTGTTTTGTGATGTCATTCAATAGATCCATTACTATCCGGGTTTACTTTCTATGTTTTTTTGCATTTAGTTACTTCCATCACTTTGCTTTTATTCAGTTGAACATAGTGGCCTATAGTTTCTCACTTGAAATACTTAAAATCTGGAATCGATATACTTAAAAATTGCGAATATGTATTTCATGTCCAAGTAAATTGTTTCTTAGAAAGTTAAATAAACCTGTTTTCGAATAATAAATTGTTTATATATATATTCATCGATATTTTTGAAGGAAAAAATGAGCTTAGAGCGTCTTTTTTATTCAAAGAATCACTAAACTATAAACAAAAATTCTGAAGTAGTACAGTGAAACTCCTTTTAACGGATACCTCTCAGATACGGCCACCCCACTTTTACTGTCAGATAAAAATTCCCCGGCAGAAATTGATTTACAATAATGTATTTCAAACCCTTGCTTAGCGGTCACCCTCAGATAGGGACGCGGACACAGTTTTCATGATTCATTCCATTAGACCAATCATTCGTACAGTAGTATTCGCACGGACAAAATTGAACTATGTCCTTCACGGCGTTTGTCTCACAATAGGAAACTAAGGATAAATAGGATGAGGGCTAAGAAGAATTTTCCCTCATTAATAACGTGTGGTTTTTGATTCGGATTCGCGGATACAAATGACTAATGCTTAACAAGGACTTTGATAATAAATAAATCATATAGTGATACACTACACGAAACTAATGAGCAATTATCAACACAAAACTATCGCAGATCAAATGTATTATTATCGTTTACTCGAACTATCACACAGGTCCTATAAGCATAATGACGGAAAAACGGTGAATTTAATCTATCAATTAAAAATACATTTCTAAGGAGAAGAATTGGTGAGTAAAACCTAACAAACAGCTATTAATCAATTTTTTTCCAAGACAAATAAATTTTAATATTTAACGTTTTGTTGTAAATTTACTTGTTATAGTCAACGAATGCTTATGTTCGTTATTTTAAACTTGTCTTATGTGCTCAAAAGTACAAAAATGACGAAATGAAGTACTTAAATGATTGAAATGCAATATTTTAGCTACTTCTTTTACGGTCACCCCTCTTTACCGGCCAAATTGTTCTGTCCGGCGAGTGGCCGCTAATGAGGGGTTTCACTGAACTGTGAATTAAACCGTTGGTTGGCTCTACATTTGGCGCAAGCTTGGCTACCGAAAACCAACGAGCAACCCCAAAATTTTCTTTGGCAGAAGTAGGAAGGAGCGGATTAGGCGTAAGATTGCGAGCTGTCCTTCCCATATCCGGAATGTCGGATTTTTCTAATCCAGGGTTTATCGCGTCGGTTTTGTATTCGCTAAATTCCTACCTTGGACTCTGGTTGTCACAAGGAACTTGGACTCTATTTCCGGATGCTGGATTTGACTTAACTCACAAAAAATGCGTAAATTCAAAGACTACGACGTTATGAATATGTGGAAAATATAACTCGAGAGAAAAAATAAATCGATACGATATTTTAAAACGGAACTTTTTGAAGCCCCATTGTCTTATAAATATTAGTCTAACTGATTTAAGTTAATTGCTACGCTTTGTAAGGTGATTTTAGATTTTATGGTATTTAAAATTAACAATATTGCTTTTAATTTTAAATATGCTAAAAAATAATTATACTTTTTTTTTCTTCATTAAATTACGGTAAGCATAGGCGTAATCTGGCGGGGGCAAGGGGGCACTTGTGCCCCAGTTTTTTTAGAAAAGAGGCAAAGTTGTAATTTTCCCATACAATCCCCCAATAGGTTCCACTATATTTAACCCCGAAGTTACTCCTATGATGGTAAGATATAAGTTATTGCAATAATTATTAAACTAAAGAAAACTGGAGAAAACAAAATTTTATTTGCTTATAGAATATTAATTCAGTAGTAATTCCACGGACAAAGCATTTTCAACCTTACGCCTTTCTTATCATTTTGTCTGTTTAAATCAAATTCTTCAAACAAAATTTTCTCTCGTAGTAGGAGGCACTGGCTGAAGCTTAACCCGCTCCTCCCCCACCTTCCTAAACCAGCAGAATTCATACTAATACAAATGACGCTCTGATAGCATAGGCATAGAATTATATGGGTTTGTGAGGCCCAAGCCTCCCCCTTCCCCAGTAATTGGAAATAAATTGCAATTTTACATATATTGTAATGTATAAATGTTCATAATGTGTACTTGCGACCCCTAATAACTTTGAAAACTCTACGTTGATGTCTGATACAGTATTAAAACTTTATCCAAGTTTTATCCCAGAATACCCCTTTCCCTCCAAGGCCGGATTATCGCATAAACAAATGAAACAAATATCTATGGCCCGCTTTTTTTTGAGGGGCCCGACGCGGTGAAGACTCGACGCGCTACTAAATCTTTGTCGATCGGACCTTATCAGCAGTGGCGATCCTAGGTTTGGGCCGGGGAGGCCATGCCCCCCCCCTCAAATATAACCGGATTTTATTATATTGCCTATGTGCACGGGCAGCGCCAGTGCACATAGGCAGGAATTTGTGCCCCTCAAATATTTTTGTCTAGAACCGCTACTGCTTATTAGAGCAGCATTTTTATCGCGGAGCGAATTCCCGCGACGTTTTCCGCGAATTTCATAACTTTTTATATATATGTTGTGTGCAAATATGTTACCTGTACTAACTTTATTTTCAAAGTTTAAAATTTAAATTCTGGAACTGAGTTAGCGATAGATCGGATATATTCAGGGCCGGACTGGGACGCTGGCCCACCGGGCCCCGGGCCATTGCGCCCTCATGGGCGATAGGACTCGCGCCTCCGAATGGGCAAGGACTCGCGCCCTCTGAAAATCCAAGGTATGCGCCCTTTGAGAGGACCCAGTCCGCCCCTGGATATAGCGAGCATTTTCAGTGGCCCTAAGATCCTCGTTATATATGAATCTTACTGTAATTATACAGGTTTAATTTATACTACAAGGGGCCCAGAAAAAATTATCCAGCTTTAATCCGGCCCTGTCTCCCTCTATCGCAAGAAAAAAGTTCACCAGCATGTTTTTGAAACCTATGAGTATATTTTTGTATCACAGGCAGGTCCAGATTTAAGGTACGAAGCTCCCTGGGCACTTTTGGCGCCTCCATTTCCGTAACTAAGGGGCTAACCACCTAGAAACTTTCTTCCATTGAGGTATACGGGTTAGCCTAAGACTTCGAAACTATTACGCCATGCATCCCCGCCATACTAGCAGAAATAAATAAAATTCTGTCGTTCCTTCCCCTCAAATGTAACGAAAATCACGGAGGATGGAGAAGGAGCGACATTTATGATTAGCCTACCTTATGTGCATTATTATAAGATATAATAACGATATTTTTATAAACAAATTTAGTTTATTTGACGACGATTTTTTGGATATTGGGAGAGGGGTAAGGGCGGATGCAGAATAGAATTTCAGTGAGGGCGCAAAGCTTGAAAATTCAGTTGTAAGTTCAGTTTTAAGTATTTGTTACTTGAAAATAATCATTTTTAATGTAAACTTATTATTTTCAGGAGGACGCACGCTCCCTACCTGGATCCGGCGTTGGGGTGGGGGGGGCAGAGTTTTTTCACGTAGTTTTTCAGAATTTCAGATTTAGAAAAAAGGTGGAGGGCGCCTTCTCGGGGAGAGCTGATCGACAGAATTCTACGGTAAAAGATTTGCAATTAAAAAAAAAATTTCACAGCCTCTTACGCTCCTACAAATTTTGCGCCATGGGCAAGTGCCCAGCGTGCCCATTTATAAATCCGGCACTGATCATAGGCCGTAGGATTTTAAAAGTAAGAGTATCGCAAAAAAAATAAAGAAATAAAGAATAAAAAAAAAAGAAAATACAATTTAATAAATTTTTTCCATATTTCTTCAGATCATAATCATTTTTAAAAGGGTCAAATGAATCAATATTCCTCTCAATACCGAATATGTTTTTGCTTCTTTTTGGGAATAATTTTTTCACTAGATGGCAGCACCAGAAAATAACTGTACTTTCAAATTTAGCCGGATCGTCTACAGACTATGCTTACGATAAAACAGTACAAAAGAATTTCAAAGAAAAAGCATATGTATAGTCTTTTCCTTAGTAGTTCATGGAATTTTTTTATCGTAATGGGTAGCACTTTTAAAAATAAATGCGGCTATTGCCAGGGATGGACTAGGTCCTCTTAAAGGGCGCATACCTTGGATTATCGGAGGGTGAGAGCCCTATCAGTGCCTGATTCACGCAGGGGCACGCGGGGCAGCTGCCCTGGGCCTCCGATTCGGAGGGACCCCCTAAATCCTAAATTTAGTCCAGTGCATTCATAAAAATTTTAATATTTGTTTTATTGGCAATCCGAAGACTTTTCAGGATTTAAAAAATCCTTTACTAGCTCCTTTCCCTTAAGACCAAGAAAGCATACCTAGATAATGCTTTATATCTATCTCGGTTTTATAAACAAAATTCTTTCACTTATGTATGTTTAATGATAATAAACATAGTAATCAGAAATCTGTCGTGGGTACAGGAGGGGTTGGGGCCCCTTCATGACTGTCAGCTCCGGGCCCTAGAATTTCTAAACCGGGCCCCGAGACCTATAGCCCATGAGGGCGCAAGTCCTATAGCTCATGAGGACAGAGACGGACTGAGCCGCCGGTGCGCCCTCATGGGCGATAAATGGCGGCCCAGTCTGCCCCTAGCTATTGCAGTCGTCTCTCGTCGTGAGTATCTCTTCGTAAATACAGATCAAATTAATCGTATTATTTATTAGTAACAAAGGCATTCGCCGAGCAAGGGTATAGTGGAGCCGGAACGCCGATCCGGCTAGTGGTGTAAAAAAAGGGACTCGGGGGCTCAAGCCTCCCTCATTGGACATTAACACACATTATTTTCTCACATTTCATCACATAATCTGCTTTAAAACCACTTGAGAAGTGCCCCCCCCCCTCCCCTATGTGTTTTGAATTGCTGTGCTACTGGTTCCGGCACTACTTAATTTACGACTACAACCCTAACGCTAAGTTATTTTACAACTATATGTAATATATATTTGACTTCCCTCGGACAGATTCTCCCCTGTGAATTATTTCATCCGATTTTACGCCCTTCTTCTTCTGCGCCCCTGGCGTTGGCCTTCCACGCCTAATACGGCCCTGAGTGCTTCTAAACACAAAAGTTTTACTTAATTTTATTAATAATAATATTAATAATAAGTTTTATTAATAACCTGTATGTGGACCCAGGTAAACAAAAGCGACCTTAGGAAAGGCGAGTTAGGTGACCGAGTAGGGACTTCAGTCATCGTTAGCCTATCACTGTATTTTAAATTCTTATAATTTTTTCTTCGGTACATGTGATATTTATTTCATGGATGCGTATAATTATAGAAAATGAGCAGTTGGGGGACGTTCAAGTATTACGTAAACACATCTCTGACCATTTTATACTCCCCTTTATAAGAAAACATAAGCAAATGCCTGCCCCTCTCCCCTCTCTCATGCTTACGTAAGATTTCGGTTCTCTAATTTTTGATATGAGCTTTTGAAATAAGAATGCAACGTGTGATGCAAATTATAATACTTATTTACATTTTTATTGTAATATTGAGCACTTATTAGTAAGTTTGTTATAATATTACAATACAATATAGTACAAACTTTATTTAGGATAATCAATTACAATTGTAGATATATTATACATTTATGTATTACAAACTATTAAATTGATTCGCCTGGGCAGCACTGGGTAAAAATGTAGGATCTGACGAAAACAATTTTGCCCTGAGATAGAAATTTTTATTGTTTTTAAAATGAGTAGATGTTAATTTAGTAAGTATTGAGAAAGATAATTTTTAAATAGTGAGAGCGAGTTTAATGATTGAAGAGTTGTGGGAAAGAGTTTCATGCTCTTGGGCCAAAGCAGCCAGTTCGTGCCAGCCCGAGATTAGTTATTGAAAAATCTGGGACAAAGTTAGTAGAGTTTCTCATTAGATATGTATGGCTGGGCAGATGAAGAGAGCTAAGATATGGATATGCTGAAGATTTTATAACATTGAACATAAATGTTGAGGTCATAAAAATGGTAAGTTTATCAATTAGAAGAATTCAGAAAAGTTTAGCAATTTCCAAATTATGGGAGGCAGGAACATGGTTGGAGGTAAGGCGGAGGTATCTTTTCTGGAGTGAAGTTAAACGCTGCAGATTTGATTTTAAAGTATGGCCTCAAATTAATAGGCAGTAATATAAGTTAGAGAAAATCAGAGAATAATAAAGACTGAAAAGGATTGAAATAGGTAAATAAAAGCTAATGTTTCTAATTACACGAATGTTTCTGTTTAATTTGGTACATATTCTCTGAATATGTGTGTCCCATTTTAAATTTGCCTTAAGGGTTACTCCAAGAAAATGTGTTTCCAGGAAAAGAGGAATAATATTGTTATTTATAGCTAAGCTGAATTGATCAAAATTAATATTTTTTTATTAGTGAACAAAAGACATTTTGTCTTTTAAGTATTTAATATTAGAAAGCTAGTTTTGAAAAAGTTGGTAAAATATTTAGTATCGCTATTATCCCGTTGAATTAAGTTGTTAATTTCAATATCATTGAAAAAAATGCTTGTGTCATCTCTGAAGCAAAGTGGCTTAAAAGGTACAATTAAGAAAAACATGCCATTTATATACAAATTAAAGAGTAAAGGTCCAGAACTAGACCCCTGAGGAACTCCGCATATTATATTACGGAGTGGAGAGCGACTTCCATTCATGTGTACGAATTGTTGACTATGGATAAAATAACTTTTGAATAAGGTATTGCAGAGACCGAATGCTGTCCAATTCCAGTTTGAAAAGTAACCTTTCATCGTTTATAATATCAAAAGCCCTAGATAGATAAAAGAAAACACTAACTCTGCTGACTTTTTTAAATATAAGGAAGAATAAATAAAATCAAAAACTGCCAGTAAGTCATGTTCAGTTGATTAAATGCTCATTTATATATAGAGAGAATAATTACAACAATTTATCGCATTTGGAAATGTTGCAAAGTAGCATTGTAAAGTATCTTGTCACATTTTTATTATTAATATTTCTTACATTATGAGACAACGGTTTGTAATAAATAAGAAATGGATTTAATAAAATACATTTATTAAAAATAATATATTCATTATAATTTTAAAATGCCAGGGGAGCCACTGGGCGCTTAGAAGAGGGGCCCGAGCGAGAAAAGGTTGAAAGCCACTGGTTTAAATAATTATATATTTAACTGCGATTACGAGTATTTTATGTCTTCTACTAGCAATGTGCCATACATACAAGTATTGTAGTTCTGTCAGAGTGGTTGTCGCTTTGTGACTATATGCCAGTTTTATTATTTTCTATGTCTTACGTACGCACGGTTCAGACTCCACCCTCCTCTTCGTTGTCAGAAAATATAAGCAAATTCCACCTCCCCTCTTCCCCAAAAGTGCTTACGTAATATTTGAACGGCAATTTAGTTAGTCTTATTTTTATGGGGCAAGTCAGCGAAGGTCATTCTTCTCCAAACAAGGTGAGACCGTACATACAGTTTTAAAATGAAAACAAATTAGAACTGTAATAGTAAAAAATGTATTTAAAGTACATTGAACGGAAATGATGCAATAAAATCCGATGAGCTGGGGAAAACCAATATCAGATACGAAATTAAAAATGATATCATGATTAAAAGAATCCCATAAAATATCACGAAGGGTTAAAATCATTTCAGTTAATTTAATTTCGGTCAAACTAATGATCACTCTTGGTTCAAATTTGTGCAAATGGATAAAACATTCAAATCACATTTAATGATTCTTTACGTGTAGCACACGTCTAGGCGTCTTCTCCCTTTAACAGATGTTGATGGGAGAAACTGGTGAGGCCAGTGAGAAGTCTAGCGAGATCAACATCTTTTTGACGGTCGCTCCCGTAGAAAGACTGCCACCATCATCATAGAGTTTTCGTTTGTTTGTTTGTTTGGATTTTTTATGGCGCAAGAGCATCTGGGCTATACTGCGCCAAACATTGCGTTTTCAAAATTATTGGAAGGGGAGGGCAAGCACATGTTATGTACATTTATACATTACAATATATGTAAAATTGCAATTTATTTCAAATTATTGAGGCGGCTTAGGTTCCACGGGCCTATATAACCCTACGCCTATGACTGCCACGTTTTAGTTCGTAATTTCAAAAGGTAAAGTTTATTAAAAATTTGCTCGTCCCACTCCAACTGACATTTTTTGAACAGATGAGATGACACATGAGGTTCAAACTCATGGAACGGATTAGTCATACTATCAGGCTCTGCATTTACTGTTTTTGCAACGCAATCAGTTGCATTGATATTTCTAAAATTTTAATTTTAATAACAAACGAATATTAAAATTTCAAGAACGTATCCTAGTAGTATTTGGGTTAACTATGGGGACCAAAGGATGCCGTCGCCACATGGGGTCCCACCACCCACTGTTCTCGAACAATGAATGACCATGCCCCTCTCGACGGGGTCTCGGGTAAAAGTAAACAACTTGAAATGAAGTAAACAACTCGACTCAGCTGAACATGAAGTAAACGACTCTACTCGACTGAATTTCCGTGCTTCTCGGATGTGTCAAAATTCTTGCAAGAAATGTTAGGGAAAGGTGGGTACGTAGAGCCGCTCTGTATTCCCGCCCATATCTTTTTCTGCTAGTGATTATAGGTGGCGCTGCGAACTAAATTATAAGGGCGCTGCTATTTGTATTAAAGTTTATATTTTCTGGTTTGGCAACACCAAAGTTTCCGTTCACTAATTTGAATATTTGTGGACTTTGAAAATTTTTCGAGTATTTGTGGACGTCGAAATTTTTTAAATATGTTTCTATATGCGCTGTTGGCGCCCCCCACATCTGGACTTTGAAAATGTTATGGAAAAGTGATTCGAGGATAGGTGATCCGAGGTAAGTCGGCTCTGTATTCCCTGATGGATGATTCCTGATTCTCAGATGGCCACCATATTAAATAATTATAGGTGGCGCTGTAAGCGCCAGTAAAGTATATGTTTTGGACTTTGCTTATTTCCCATGTATATGATCGTCCAATCCCTACAAGACGATCACCTAATATTTTTGACTTTGATTTATTTCCCGCGTTTTGGAGGAAAGTACAAAATCGTTCAAACCTTATAAGAAGACCACATCATATTTTCAACTTTGATTATTTGCCAAGTGATTAACAAAAATATATTACTGTTCACCCTCTCTAAGAGGACCATTGCTCTAAAAAGACCTTATGAACAATCGTATTTATCACATATAAAGATTCATGACCTTGATTATTTCAAATGTGTTCTATGGTGTTTGGTAAAAAATGCATGAGCGATCACTTCTTCAAGTTGACCATCTCTATAAGCCGGCCTTAGGACACGATTGTACTTATTACGGATAAAGATTTACGAGTTTGATTATTTTCCATGTGGCAGTTTTGGGTTTTTTCAAGCACAGAAATCCAAGCAAACACTTTTTTTTATGAGTTATAGATTGTTTTAAAAGGAGAGCTGTCCACGTGTTATATAATTTGCATGGATCTGTTTTTTTTAAAGAATAATCGCTTTTAAAAGTAGTTTGTCTGTAATTATACTACGCAACTATAAAACGATTCTTTTTGGTTACTTACCTCTATCATATGAAGCTTTTTGCTACGGTGAACATCTTTTCGCTAAGGTGAACCCCTTTTTTTGCCAATGTGAACCTCTTTTTTGCTAAGGTGAACTTCGTTTTGCTAAGGTGCACTTAGATTCTGCCAGTTCTTATAAAGGTAAACTTTCAAAGTTGCGGTTTCCCCAGTTTTCAAAATGTCCCAATAATAAGAAAAATGATGTTGTCTTCATAGTGAAAAAAAATCTACATGATTTAAGACATATCAAAATATCTCTATTTTAGAAAAATTCAAGATTGGTTGGTTGGTTGTATTTTTACGGCGCAAGGGCCGTTTTATGCCAATCAAGGAGTAAAATTCAAATTTAGAACCTACAGACAATTCTATGATAAATTCGTTGCATAGGTCGATAAATAGACTTATTGAAACAAATCTTGCATTGTGAAAACTTAAAAAAAAAAGTATTTTTATAATTCTTTGGTGCATATGTAAATTCCGTTAATATAGCCGAGATCATAAACGAGAATATTTTTGTCAATCAAAAAACTCTGACCAATAAAATTTTCTTTATATATGTACCCGTGATCCAGCGTATTTTTTCATATGTTTAGTTAGTCTATAGTTGTAACACGAGGAGGTAGTATGTAAGATGGAGAGGTACACTGATCCAAAACAACCAGTTAGTTTTGGTGGCATAGATGCCTTTCGCCGGAGTTTGAAAGAGCGAGGTGCTCTTTCAAGTCACTCTTATAAAAATAATAATAAATTTATTTAATTTTGTCATCCACAGGTTCAATACCACCTACATGCACGGAAGCCCTTGAAACACTAGAAATCGACCCCAACACTCAGGGCCGATTAACCAATAGGCTAATTAGGTTGTAGCCTAGAGCGCGAGGTTTCAAGGGGCGCAAAAGATAAATGAAGCATAAACCCAAAACTTAAAATAGAAGACAATAATATTTTTTCCAAAGTTAAAAAAAAAAATGCTATCTTAAGTAACCATCCACTCAATAAGGGTTATTATTTAATTATTAATTATTCTAAAATAAATTAAAACTTTTGTGTGTTTAATGCAGGGCCGTTAGAGGGTGGGCATTTGTCTCCCCCCACCTGACGTCCCTGCATTCTACTGAGATATTTCCTGGACAGTGCGTTCCTTTAGTCGCATTTTTGAAAAGCAGCCAGCAGTCAGAAGCCAACTAATCGATCTGTAGCCAAGAATCTTTTGACAATGCTAAAAACCTGCGACATGGAATCAATTTTTCCGAATGTAGAAATTGTTCTGCGCATTTTTCTAACTATGATGGTCACCAACTGCAGAGGTGAGGGGTCTTTTTCTGTTTCAAAATGAGTGAAAAATTATTTGCGGTTAACTGCGAACCAAGATAAATTCATTACTCTTGAACTTTCATTCACTGAGAGCGACTTCCTGAACAGTTTGATTTTCAATGAAATAGTAGAAAAGTTTGCTGGTTCTAAAGCAAGAAACAAATTTTTGATGTAAATTAGAATGTCGATACTAAGAACGTTAAATGAGAGACAAAAAACGTTTTAAAAGCGTATTTATGGCAAGATTGAATTCAATCTACGCGTTTCGGGCGATAAAAGTTCGCCCTTCTTCGGGAGTGAACACGTGGAATATCGTCAACAAACGAGGTTGATTCGCGGATGTAACTAGAGTTGAGTTATGAAGTGAAATGTTCACTTCCAAAAGTAGGAAGTCAAGTACTACATGGTTTTTGTGGTGCGGCCACTCTTCCCAGAAATTACCAAATTGTGGAAAAGTTGGCTGTCTGTTGGTAGAGGTGGCAATTATGGTGGGACTATGGACTAATATCAGAAGAAATTTGGTGGAGTACATTTCGCCAAGCTGAGCTGAAGGAAGGAGTGAATGACCACAGCTCAACTCCTTCCTTCAGCTCAGCTTGGCGAAATGTACTCCACCTAACTCCTTCTGATGTTAGTCCATAATCCACCCATTTTCCACTGTTCCATTTATATAAAATAAATACATAACGAACAGTTAGGAAATTTTTAGACACAGCTTCCGAAAAACCCACGGAAGGAAGTCTTGAGTACTTGGCACTGTTCGTTTCAAGTCTGTACCGCCAAGAGGGAAAATACATATAAAACAATAATAATACAGTCGAACCTCGTTAAGACGAACACCAAGGGGAACAGAAAATCTATTCGTCTTAAGCGTGTTCGTCTTAACGAGGTTTGACTCTAATCTTTACTTATTCTAAACATTATTCAATTAGCATTATATGTATTAACATTTTGATTATACAAATTAAAACCCATAGAAATTTATGTCAATACACAACATAACGACCAACACAATAAATCAAATACTTAATATTTTGACACGATAGACGAATATAATTGGTACACAAGTCCGATAAAAGTGAATCCTGAAAATAAAATAATAAAAACATCATGAAGAGTGTAGCGTGTTCTAATGCAAGCACATTTTATGTACGTTTATACATT
The DNA here is from genome assembly GCA_006491805.2 of Dysdera silvatica. Classification (NCBI taxonomy): domain Eukaryota; kingdom Metazoa; phylum Arthropoda; class Arachnida; order Araneae; family Dysderidae; genus Dysdera; species Dysdera silvatica. The sequence goes on along the minus strand of QLNU02015360.1, from coordinate 2,759,962 downwards.
ACAGTATATGTAAAATTGCAATTTATTTCAAATTATTGGGGGGGGGGGACCTACGGACCTGTAAAACTCTATACCTATAGCATAGGTGTAAGCAGAAAGTTCATAAGGGAGGGGTTATAGGCCCAATGGTGGGTTACTGAGCTACAACTGTATGTATGTATTCCTATGTTAAATATATAAAATTCCATTGCAATGGCGGTTACAACACCCATCACCCCCCACCTGCATACGCCAGTGACCTATTGGCAGAACACTCCTAAAAAGTTACTGCTCTCTGCTCTATAGCGTGTCGATGGATTTTCTTTTCTATATTTTTTTTTTTAATTAACTGTATCGTAATAACTTGATCCCGTGAAACTAATAACGAAGTGATCATACTTAATAAGGAAAAATTCTTAATTTTTGTTTTCACTGTTCTGGGAAAAAGCTTTTCCTGAAAAATTTGGTATAAGCTGATATTTTGGAGTGCCTTTTGCTGTGTTGACATTTTCATTTATTTATTTATATATTTGCTTTTACGTTTCGGTTTGTTTTACGTAATTTTTATTCAAAATATTAGGAAATGAGAAACATACGAATAATTGACGAGGGGAAGCAATTTTTAATCATTTAGCCCAATGTTTTCTCTGCTTCACAATCTTCTGAAAGCTTGATAAAAAAAAGTAGTCGAAACAGAAAAAGTAATAAAAATGTGAGCAAAGCAATGCCCTTGAAAATGCGTTCGCTTATACGTATTTTTTTACTTTCTTTGTAGAGATTAAGGGTTTGCAAGTTTAGTCTTTCAACCAATATAACTTTTTTAGTTGATATCCACTGAAAAAGAAATCAAAGGAATCTTCCTTAACTCACAGGGTATGCATGGGATATTGCTAGAAGTTTTTCATTGCACCAAAATTCAATCAGTTTGAATTCCCTTATGGGGGAATTCAAACTTATTGAATGTTAGTAACTGTATTATGTAAAATGCTTCAAAAGTAGATGTTCGTATTTTTCTCTCTTATGGTTTTATAATTTAAGGTTACACTATTTTCAATTAATGTAATGTGTTTTTAAAAAAAAAAATCTCTTACGTCATAACTATTAGTCAACTTGAAATATTTGGAAAAAAATATTATGAAAACAATGAAATTAATAGCTTATAAAATAGTGGACGCATAACATAACGTGTAAATTAAACAAAAACCCTTCTAGTAACAAACATGCCAACATGAATTAATCTGTTAAAAAAATTAACAAGAAATGCGGCATATATAGTATAGAGCAATTCTTTCTTATTATATTACAAAGGTAACATTGAAAGCGAAGGGATTTTTGAACGTTTATTGCGAATTTTTTACATTTACGCGTCGGTTGTTTACAGTTGTTACTATTGGCATCAGGGGCGGACTGGGTCCTCCTCTCAAAGGGTGCATACCTTGGGTTATCGGAGGTGCGAGTCCTATCGTTCATGAGGGTACACAGGTCGCCCAGTCCGCCCGTGATTGGCATAAATACGACACCTGCAAAGATTCGTTCTTATGCTAGTGATAAAAACTATGCTCTGGTCTGTCAAAAATCTCTCCCTCACTGCTCAGCAGGGTGAGTGAGATTGATATCTGAAAATTTAAAGTGGGCGCAGAGACGATTAATATAAGGCACCCATTTTTTAAGTTATAAAGAAGCGCTTAGTTAAAAATTATACCATAATCATGTTACAGCGGCATAGTATCGATTTTTGGATTGTATATATTAAGGAGGTTCTTTCTCTAAATATGCTTTACACCGTATTCTATTGTGTTGTAGTACTTTTATAACAAAGGTTGTATCTTGCATCACGGATAAATTTCTTATTTTGTCGATTTTATTTTCTTGGTAGCATATACACAAATGTTATTATATTTCTATAAGAGTAATTGAACGTCAGGATACCGAATGTCTCTTATAAATGTTTCTTTGCCTTATTAACTGTATTATATCAATTGCAATCCAAGTATTTTAATGTTTTTTAATTTAATTGGACGCAGAGGGACGTTAGGTATATTTATTGACATTTTTTTTAATTAAAAAGAAAAGAGTATGGACTATTTACATTTGTTTCATATATGAAAGGAATAACTCTTGGCGGAAATGATTTGTTAAAATTAATGATGCGTTTTCTCCGATGTTCGAGCCGTTCATAAATTCTGTTGCAAGTATTTTTGAAATTAAAAATACAAGTTTCTAATCTCTTATTCTATTCTTTAATAATGCACATGTATACTTTCAACCTTTATTTAGGCATTGAGTGTACAAAGATGTGGCTAAGGTCTATTTAGCCTGTACGGTTGCAGTGTCAATTTAGGACTTAGAAAAGGATGTGTGGTCATAATATATATATGTTCTTGTCCCTTTGTTTCCTTTAAAATATTTATACCAGCCGCAGCAATTAAATTATCGTTTGTGTTTTATTTTACAGAATCTCGTGTAATCTGATGTAAGAATAAAAAACAATCTGGCATTAAATAATTACTTGTATGAAAGATGGCATTCGGAAAGGAACCAAAGGTATTCTACCTCTGAAAAAACACACAAACAAAGGATTCAGCTTTCTGAAAAAAAAAGCAACCAACCTATATTACTAATAATAAATCCCTTATTTCAGGTGGAACACGAACATATGTACATTAATGAAAATAAGAGCCATTAATCCAAAATAAAATAATAAGATTAATATACAGCATGGGTTCCATACGAGTACTTCTATGGGTGGGGCTGAGAAAAATTAGCAAGTACTTCTGGGGGTGCTGAGAAAAATTATTACCTCCTTCTCAAAGCTATCGAGAATTTTAGTGAATGTACAAGATACCAAAACGCTACAAAAATAATTGATATTGCTTGACAATTAGTAATGAGCTAAAAAGTACCTTATTTTAAAATGTGACTATAAAACTTTTGAAAGTAAATGCATAGCAGGTTCGGGCAAATAAAATTTTTAAACGGCTAGGAGGGGCTCGAGCCCCTCTCAGCCCTCCATATGGGCGCCCATGGTATGCAGCGAACAATATATAAGTAAACAATCATTATGAAGTTATACATATATTACACGCCCACCTGGGCAGCAAAGAGTAAAGACGAAGTCTGACAAAGTCCTCGCTGCCCAGGATGAAGACTCAAATATGAAGTATTTTAGAATTTAAATTTTGTACCCAATTTCACGATTTGTTAGAAAGTGCTCAGATAATCATTCGAAGCACTTGTGAAAAGGAATCCACTTGTAAAACTTGGAAAAGCAATGTAAAAATCAAAAAAGTAGTAATGGCGAAGCCACGATGATGATGATGATGATGTGATTCGAACCCATTTCGGCTGGGTCCAATGGGTTAGCATTCCATAGCCTTAATCACCCTGCGAGCTAACCCTCGTATTGATCGTAGGATAATCCTCTATTGGGCGATTAGAATAAAAGAACAGCCCACCATTCCACAAATGCTTGCAAGGAGGAACGCATTTAGAAAGAAACAATAAAAGAAATCGCATCTCTAAAACTTCATAAGCAGGGTATAAAAAAAAAATCATCGTGTTTTTTTTTGTTTTTTTAATCGAAGAATCGGATTTTATTGATTTAAATTGAATTTTATTAATTTAAATTAGGTTTTATTGAATTAAATAGGATTTTTTTTTTAAATTTAAATTAAGTAGTTGATTTGTAAATTTGAACTTGTTAGGGCAATGATCCCCAGCCCAGGGGGTAGCGACCCTCAAGGGGGATCGCCAACTGGTTTCTGGGAGATCATCCCAACTATTTTAGTTGCAATTATTTTTATAAGGAATTTCATACCAAATGTTTCCAACGCTTTTTTTTTTAGCAACTTTATTTAGGCAGCAACATGAACAACAAAAAAATATACATTGGGATTACAAATCAATGTTAGTTTAAGTTAATTATAAGAACAAAGACATATCTACATTAACATTATACGAAAATATAGATGCATAAAATTAATTACAAAAATATAAATACATCAAATTTAATTAAAAAAAAAATATCAATACATTAATTAATATACTGTGAAATAGAATTTTGTCCATGTCTGCCTGGGTAGCGCAGGTAAAGACGTAGTCTGACAAAGCCTGCACCACCCAGGAGATACCAGATAGCCAAAGCAGCCCCATGGGATATCACTGCGCAAACATCAGCGAAAATTAAATTAAGTATGCGATTGATTAAATAGAATTAGTAAGGAGGATCCGGATTAAAGACTTAAACTTAGAATAGGAATTTATCTCTTTTATATTAGAAGGCAGCTGATTCCACAATTTAGGACCTGAAGAACCCACTCTGTGGCAACCCAGCTCCAGACGAGAAAATTGAGGTCTGTAGTTATGTCTACTTGTTGTTGGATAGTTATGTGTAGGTTGCTGTAAATCAACTGGAATAGATTAGTATTTTTAATTTTTTTAAACATTAATAACAAAATTTTGTCTTCAACATGGCTACACATATTGCAATATTCTACTAATGGTTGTTAACTTTATATCTATAATATATATAATTAATATAATATACATAAATAATGTAATATATATAATTAATATAATATACATAAATAATGTAATATATATAATTAATATAATATAAATAATATAATACATATGTATAATTAATATAATATAATTTATATTTAATGTGTTTTCTTTACTCTGTTAAAAATGCTTTTATTATGCAAATGTGGCGGCGGCGGGTATGAGGGGGGGTCGCGGATTACGTGGTTACTATAAAAGTGGGACATGGCTTAAAAAAGGTTGGAAACCACTGTGTTCGAGCAGTGTTGTTAAATTTTAATTTTATACATGTGAAGACTGAGGAAATACGGCAAGAGAAAAATTAAAAAAAAGACATCAAAATATCATTAAATCATAATTTAGCAGAAATATCGTAAATTTCTATACATATAAATATATGAAAAGGGAAAATATATTTTTAGAATATTTTAAAATGATTAAAATTAACCTTGTAGTGTTGATGTATGGCCTTAGATCATGTCACTGTCTTAAGTCCTTTTAAATTTGGTATACGCGTAGTTTTCACTTCAAGAATTCCCGCTTTATGAATTCTCAACTTTGTAATTTTTACAATGTTAAAATAATGTATTAAAAGATTTATCTGGACTATAATAGTTATTTCAAACCTGGTCATTCTCCCTCTCTTCAACATTACGCCATCCTAATATTAAAATGAAATTTTTAGCATCAAATACGACTTCCGTTTTGACCAGAGTGTTATTGTGATGTTTTAAGTGATTTAACTGTATCAGATATCTTAAATGTTAATTAAAGCCAGAGATACCGAGCGAGTTCCAATACTTAAAGAATTTTTTAAAGAAAAGTTATTTAATATTTTAGATGCAACAATAATTACAACTTCTGCTTTCAATAAAATTACGGAGACATATTAAATATGTGTGGAAGAAACTGCCTTTATTTTTTTCCGAATTTGAAGGGTTCGAAAAACCAGCAAGGATGATATAGCACAACACATGAGCAATCTTTGAACAACAGACTGGAACTGGAAGTCTCCACAACTCATAAAAATTATATTCTTGAAGCACAAATGAAGAACTCATGAATGAAAACTTCTTAGGAATTGCAAATCTAAAGAAAACCGAACTACGTTAGTTAAGATTTTGTGCCGCAACTTTTGCTGTTTTGAGTTGTAATAGTATCAGGCTTTTGCCTGACAGTCTTGCAACTTCAGTAAAATAAAAGCCATATAGGATGCTTTTTCCAACCTGCCATTTTAAAACAAAACAATACAAAATTTCACCAGGGGATTCCATAACAAAAAACATTTTGACAATGGCGTAAGGTTTAAAAACACGATGTTTCAAGAGCCAACTGCTCCCTTTGTCAATTGATGGCAGAATTTCTGCCTTCATTTGACAAAGGGAACAATCAATTTCCGAAACGTCGTGTTTTTAAACCTTACGCCAGTGTCGAAATAACTGTTGTTATGCCATTTTAGAGTTAGAAAATGAGTATGAACTTGTAGTTACGTTTTTGTATATCAACAAGCATTTGCTTTTCCGAGACAGGTCAAGTATTCAGTAGCAATCTGAAGTGTACCCAATCAAATACTTGAAAACAGGTTATAAGTAACACATATTGGTTAGTGGCTAAAGAGTGAAATACTTGTTTTTCAGTTGTCATCGTTATCTCAATCAATGAATACTGTTATCGCTCTAGTAATTGTCTTCACACATACACAAAAGAGAAGCAGAGAATTTTAGTTGAAAAAAGAAAGGAAATTCTTAGTGTATACAGAGTACACTTTTCTTCTTCTTCTCCTTTTTTTTTAAATAACCTGTTTCCTGTTGTAGATTATTTTGATTTAGAATATAATTAAACCGTGATAAAAAAAAATCAAAATCAAAAATACAATTTAGATATTTGGTTTTAATCAATGTTTATTTTTTAAAAAAATTAAGTGATTTAAATCGGCGTATCCTGTCCGCAAAATAAGTTAAACTCATTTTATAGTAGAGTTAAAAGTTCAGAATTTTCTGAAAAACAGGCAACACACGAGAGAGAGCTCGTGAGATTCGACCCCTCGCTCATACGGGACAGAATCAATCAATACTTCGTAAGCTTTACTCGATGGCCGTATATTCTTGCAGCACATTAGTGCTGTTTTCGTAAGTACAAAAACGACATTGAAATTTCATCGGTGACTGGTTATTTAGCAATTACATATAAACAAGCATATTGCTCGATATATATCGATTTATATAAAATAAAAAGCATATTGCTCTTTGAACGAAAGAAAAAAAAAACAATTGCAATAATCCAAAGCATTCATAAAAAAAAAGAACGCACGTTTCAGAAAAAGCAATATCGGAGCAGCTACGATGAAGATTGAATTCGAGTCCACGAGGACAGAGACCAATGGATTAGCACTCCATCACCCGGACCATTCAACCAACTCCTTGCTAGGTTTGCCTCAGAATAGTTTACGAATGACCGTTTAGACAGAAAAATAAAACGGCAAAACCACACTTCCGTCTCAAATAAATTCCTGCCTGAAGAAAAGAAGCTAGAAAAGAACAACAAAAGCAGCCATATACTTAAAATTCATGCCAGCAAGTGCTTAGACTTTTTTAGAGAGCAGAAAAAAATCTCTCAGACCTAATGCAAATATTTTAAGCATTTGTGTACAGGTACCTGCTAACGAAAAAAAAAAACAACAACAACAGAGGGACAGTCGCGACAACGGTGGGATTTGAACCCACGCGGACAGAGTCCAATAAATAACAGTCCATAGGATTCTAATAACCGTTTGGCGAAAAGAAAGACAAAAAAAACTCTAGTACTGAATAAATGCTTATCAGAAAGAAAGCATCTAGAAAGGAACGTCAAAATAAACCATGCCTTTAAAAATAATCGATGTTAGCCAAATTTATTCTAGAATAGAAATAAAAGTGGACATTTTCTATCAAAATAAACATTACACAGGGCTCGATTTCTAGCAAAAAAAAAAAGTACGGGAACCCTAATATCATGATAAATCGATTAAAAAAATCGAATGGTTGCAAAATAATCAATAAATCATACCAATTGTTTATGTCTATCTTTCTGGACAAAAAATTCATAAGCTTAATCACAAATTTATTACTTATTCATGACCCTTTCGGCAATTATGAGCCTGTAGGGGCTCCGGCTAATATTTAAATAATCGCCAGAAATGAAGAAGTACCGGAGCCGGGCTCCCGCCCAATTTAAGCCCTGATCACACAGAGACAGAGTAGCTTCCCATAAACTTAACCCAACAGACAGATCGTCGTACGGAAGTCAGTGATATAAACAGCATCGTGTGTGTGTCACAAGTGATAAATCACTGAACTTTTGGATAATACAGACTCAGTAATTTGATTTAAATTTGATTAGTAGCGGATTACTCAAGAAATATGTGCAAATAAAAGCTTCAACCACTTCACTGAAACAACAAAACGTTCAAGCCCAACGACAATCATTTAAAATATTTATGAAAAGAAACTTGGTCATAAGAAAAAGAAATTCTTAAAAAGGCCACGCCACAAGGGGGGACTCGAAAGCAAACAGGAAGAAACACGATGGTTTAGTTGTCCATCACTCTAACCGCCTGGCCGTATCACCATCCTTAGAACAACAGTCTCTGAATCGCAGTTTAGGGAAAAGGAAAGAAAATAGGATAAAACAGCAAATAGATACTAATCACACACGTTTGAGATTTTTATTTTTTTTTGTCAATTGAAAAATTAGGAGTATTTAATTTTCTGAAAAATAGTCAATATGAGAGATTGTGGGATTCGAATTTACACTCGTCAGGAAGCATTTGATTAATGCTTCATAGGCTTAACGCAGATATTCTATGTATACGCGCAACACACCATTGCTACTTTCATCACGATGGGCATCGTATAGTTTAGGATAAAGTTACATTAAAAAAAAATTTAATCGAAATTTCATCAATGACAGATTATTCAGGAAGTGCATATAAACAATTTTTTTGTTTTGTTTTGTTTTTCGAAAACAAAATTGAAGCTCATTGGCAATCATTCTTTGGGTTTCTCAGAAGAAACCTGCCTTTAAAAAAAGCAACAGCCACGACGATGGTGAGATTTGAACCTAAAATGGCAAAATCCAAAGCAACCGACCATCGCTTTAACCACTCGGCCATGGATTGACCTGAGAATACTTTTGGAATACGTCTTTTAAAGAAAAGGAAGAAAAACAGGAAATACAACACCCGAGTGTTAAACAAAGACTTACATGGAGGGAAGCATCTAGAAAAAAGTAAAACAAACAAAAATAAATAAAATGATATATCTAAAATTCATGTAAACGAAAACGAAAACTTCGATTTTCCAGAAACAAGAGAAATAAAGATAAAGGTTCAGTTAAATTTGAGGCGATGAATTTTTTGAAATTTCCTTTTCAAAACATTTCCCGGTAATTTTTTTTAAAGATAAAAAAACGGAGAATTTCAGTTTGAAAGAGCACTGACAATTTATTTAAGTTATAACATCTTCTATTCATCGTTATTAAAGAAATAAAGGTATATAAGTATTTTGTGAAATGTTTTCAAGGGCAGAGCTGTTTCTATCAAGGGTGCAAAACGTGCCCCTACTCCTGGGAGGCCAATTTCAGGGGTAAACCGTTTATTATATTATTTTTGATCTTTTAATTAAAAAAAGGAAACATAAGGTAAATGTTTTTAATTTTTATTTTCATTTTATGAAAATAAAAATTAAAAACATTTCCTTTTGCATATAACAACTCTTTCTATGAATATATAGATATAAAAGTAAACATTTCGCATATCAAATTTTAAATGAAATATTATTAAATGAATAACGGCGGCGAGATATTATTCTTGCACCAAGGCGGGGAATAACCAAAGAATCTGCCTGTTCAAGTGAAATAACATCTTATGCATTTTTTATTATTTTTTGGGAAATCCGAGGTCTCTGTCCCGTTTATCTCGAATTATCGAGACTCTACTGTATGTGTGTGTGTGTGTGTGCCGTATCTGAACAAGTAAATTAGCGCTCTATAGTAGAGTTGTGCAAAATTGTTCAGCAGCTGAATCAGAGAATGATTCTTCCTGGTTGTTACAGATAAACAGATTTATCAATTCCGTCAATAAACTATTTTGCGCACCTTTACCCGATGGGTTTAATCCATCCATCCATGACGGGCAGTAATATTAAGGAAATTTTATGGACGTATATATAAAAAGGTATAGGACACTGCAACTTTAGATGATTTGTAGCACCTGAAAAACTATATGTTTAACTGGAATTCTATTACTAATTGTTTAAAAAAAATACATATAAACATAAGCTTCGGCATTCTCATAAAAAAATGAAACATTGATAGCCCAGTTACAATCATTATAAGAGTTCAAAAAGAAACCCAGTCGTAAGAAAACGGACGTAAGCGAACCCGCCCCCTCTCAATCCTAATAGATTCATTGTCTTAATGGCTCCACCACTTCTCCGTCCTGTCTGCATCAGAATAAACGTCAACCTGGCGTTTAAGAAAATAGATAAATGCATAAATGAGTATTGTAGAACTGCATAAATTCAAGCGCTGAAGAAAACGTACGTACCTGTATGACATAAGACAGATTGTTAGAATCAATAGTGTAGTGCCGCATCCTCCCGCGCTTCATTAGTACAACATTTCGGAAGCTCGGAATTGAAAGATAATCAAACACTACAATTTTAAATAACACTGTCTTAAAAGTTTCACCTTTAATTGAAATTTCATTACTGTTTGTTTATTGAGGAAATACGTGCAAACAAAATTCGATTTTTTCACTAAAACGAAAAAGATTTAACACCAATGACAACCGTTCTAAATATTAATCAAAGAGAACAAACTGTTGAAATAAAATAAATTATAAACAGACCATGACGAAGTTGGAATTCAAAGCTACGAGAAAATGCTCGATGGATAATTAGTCCACTGAAAATGTCCTTTTCAGGAAAAGAAAAGGAAACAAACGAAAAGAAAGGGAATCACTAAGACAGAATCGAACAAATTTAAGCAAGAATGAAAGTGTTTCTGGAGAGGAATAATAAAAGAATTGTACTTCCGTATATGAGCAATGGAAGTTCAAACTCGTTTTTAAAACCACTTCAACAGAGTTATTCGAATTTAAAGGCAGCTTTTTTGTTTGAAAACTGGCAAAGCACAACGAAGGATTGTTGAACTTAATCCTATGCAGATAGGAGACTAATGAATTAGTCCTTCATCAGCTTAAACCCGCGACTACATACCCCACCGTCTCCATATCCCTTTTGGAAAACCATGAGCGTGGAAAGAAATGAAAACACCACGACTTTAAATAAAGTTTTAGGAACATCCTACCATCTAGTGAAACTTTATTAATAACAGATTTTTTGAAAAGACATCACATGCAAACAATAGTTTTGACATTGTCACGAAAAAAAAAAAAAAATCCTCTCCTATAACAACCAATACCAGGCCACTCATGGATGCAATTCTGGTGTTTAAGGAAAATGGAACAACGCCTAGTTGAAAGAGGATTTCGAACTATGTCCTGGAAATTCTTAGTAGTCTATTGGAGTTACAGGACCTCATCAAGAAAAATTCTCGCGAATTTAATTTTTTTAAAGGCAATTTAAAATAAACGTGTCTGCTATCTCAAAATAACCCGTATTTATTATTGCAGTGAATATTCATAAATATTGGCTAAACGAATTATATATGGCCCCTTACACCAATACGCATTACTGTATATTGACCTGCGTTCGCGCAGTAATTGGCCACCTCTCGTCCGGACGTTAAGTATTCTACTCAGGCATTGGTGACTGTTTATTCATGAGAATAGAAATTTGGCAACGCTTTTACATATGCAATATATCTTTTTTAATTTCCCATCTGAGGTCTTGATGCCTAATCACTTTTTTGTTGTTTACATTGTTTATATATTGTTCGTAAAGAATAATAATATCTACTGTTTCAGGGTCGTACTTTAGCAACTAGGTTTACGTCTGTTCTATTATGTGGTGTTATCCTTTATCTGCTATGACTACCGAGTAATAATCCTAGTTATTTATACGCATTATTTTGAGATCATGGACTTTTCGTTTACATTTGTTTCGCTGATATGTATTTATTACTACGGACCTGCCTTAATCTCTAATAAATTAGTTGTAATTTTTGATCACGCGTTCGCGTTGGTACTTTTTTTGTTTGATTATTTATTTTATACCCTAATATTCGTACTGGTACTGTGATGTTCGGAAGTGATCATATTTTCACATTTCACGCCAGAGATGGTGTTGCATTATTTTCGAACTACGTAATATCTATCGATTTTTGTCTTTCTACAAGTTTTCACGGTATGTTTGTCGTTGTTTTTTCGCTTACTGTACTTGAATGAAAGATGTAGCTCGCATCTCTTCTGCTTATTGTACAACGATTTGTCCTTAGTACCCTAATATAGCATCTTATTCAGTGTATTAATCTCATAACAAATCTTTTTCATATATTCAATTGTATTTGCACATTTTCTCCACTGAATCTTTTTGTATTCGGAATGAGAGGAGGATTGAGTGAAAATAAATGTGACCAGGCCAAGACGAAGAAAACGGATTACGGGTCAAATGTGAAAATATGATCACTCCCGAAGAAAACGGGAAAATAATACCTTTCCCTGGTAAATGAAACGATAAGGCTAACTCGATAATCCAGCTCCTGAGGCGTCCTGGCATCTTCCGCGCCAGAAATTTTTGATCCTGAAAAGGGCGCATCGCTTGTCCTTTATGGATTTTTATATCGTCTTCAGCCGACTATGCGGATTACTTACGCTCCGTAGCCTAAAACCGATAAAGGCGGATCAATAAAGGATGCGGATAGGGTTGCTTGGATACTGAACTGGTTTTGAAGACGGTTTCCTCCCGTGAACTCCTTCATTAAGACAAGTAAAATTAATCTTGGCTCCCTTGGGACCCCGGCGAATTTCTATGTCAAAAATAGGTTAAAGGGGGCGATGTATTATCTAACTCAACAAGCCGACGAAGGGGACTGGAATTTTAGGGGAAAAAAATTCCCATTTTACTCTATAATTGCTTATAAAGGGAAGGTAAAATTTAAACCATATCAGCTCTCAAATCAAGTTATTTGTTATACAAAACGCTAGAAGTTATTATCAAACAAATTAACCAAATACATTTCTCTAACAACGAATACATTATTTCACTAGCTTTTATTTATACAACTTCTGTTACTCACTGTATACATTGTAAAACAAAGTCGAAATGTAAATATTCAGTTCAGATTTATTATTACTTTTTGTTTTCCATATTTTCCGCGTATTAACTTTTTTTAGTCAGATTTTTCAAATTGTATTTTAATTCTACCCATAAAATGCTTGTGCTAGAACCGTAGTTTTTATTCTAGAGAGGAAAAAATTATTTATTTTAAGTAATATGTAGATTACATCAAATATGATTTTAATGAAGATATGGCTAATTACTTTTTTTAATATAACTAGGTTAAATATTTTAAGTTAAAATTTTCATAATATTCTACATGACTATATTTATACGTAGCATGTTCAAAAACGGCATTTGTATTTTAAGATCATTTAGCAGAAAAGTGCAGTTACGTTTATACACATCCCCGCAAATAAAGGAGAACCCACAGTGAGTGCCCCGCCGATTTTGATGAAATTTTTTTTGATGAAAGTAGAGCCAAAATAAGGAAATACGTGTCTCGGCATTCGTGCCAATGCGGCTTATTTTCGGAGATATGAATTTTTAAAGATTTTGCATCCTATATATGAACTTAAATCACGACGCCCTCTGCAAACCAGTCGGTAGCTTGGGTGGTAAGTTGTCGACTCTTCA
>QLNU02015360.1:2734552-2746486 GCA_006491805.2 Dysdera silvatica | reverse complement strand
CAAGCCAATCGGTAGCTCGATTGTTGTCGGCTCTTCACGCCGTGCTTTTGTGTTCAATGCCCGGGGAAATCGATCATTTTTTTTTAATGTATCCTTTTTATGTATTTATTTATGTATTTTTATTAGTAAAAATACTTCGCTTACAATCGGATTTTGTTCATAAACTTACTTTAATAAAATTCATATTTATGTAGTTATATGTTAATTGTATGCTTATTGGCAGTGATAATTTCTACTCGAATTTTAATTGTTGATTATTAAAAAGCTGAAAAGTAGAAAAAGTTTTGGTGTAGCCATCCAGCCTGTTATGTAGTTAAGTAGATCCAGCACACTTTAATAATGTTTTTACAAATGACGACGGCACCTCTTCTTCTACTGTTGAAGTAATTCCACCTCATTGTACCCCATACTGTCAACCTCGTGATGTGTACTTCTTCCGTCAAGTAAAAAATTTCATTAAAAGGTTACAAAATTGTGTTGAAAGCTTACAAAAAAATAGTCATTTAAACATGCGAGCAGATAGATGCTTTGAAGATCCATTCACTTATTCACAATCAACTTTCGGCGCCGAATTTCAAGAATATGTTACAGTACACTTGGTTTGTTGCAAAGTTAACAAACGAAAGAAGCGTTTTTGAAAATGTAGATGGTATTTGTTTTCCAGATGATATTAGACAAAGAAAATCAGTTGTTCGAACAATTCATTTATAAAATGCTCACGTTGTAGAATTTTTTTATGTTTTTATTGTTTTTATGATAATTGTCATCCATAATCGTTTATCAATAAACAATTCCGACACCTCCAATAGTGATACACAAAAAATATGTTCACGTCAGTCAGTTTTAAAATAAAATTGATTGCATTTTATAAAATAAAATGTTTCTATATAAATAAAATGCACATAAATGAGATGCACATAAAATGTTTATATGTTATAAAATAAAATTATGTTTATATGTTATAAAATAAAATTATGTTTATATGTTATAAAATAAAATTATGTTTATATGTTATAAAATAAAATTATGTTTATATGTTATAAAATAAAATTATGTTTATATGTTATAAAATAAAATATTACATACTAAAAATACATTTTTCAATAGATAAATATATTTAAAAAAATATTAGGCATAATAGATGCTAATAGAGGATGACTGCAAAGGCTAATAATGACAAAATAAGACGAATTAACGCAGTTTTCTTTTTTATTTAATGGAATTGTTAAAAGTTTTCAGAAAAAATCTTTCAATCCTTAAATAAAACAAAACTGTGTTATTGGTGTAATTTCATCCCTTCACAGGTTGACAATGAGTACGCAAATTTTATAAAAGTTATATTCACATAAAAACTTACAGCTAACTCCTAAACTTTTTGTACCTTTACAACTCTTCAATTAAAAATTAAAATTCGTGTAAAAATTATAACTGCGAAAAATAGTATCACAGAATTAAATATGTAAATATGAATTTTATTAAAGTAAGTTTATGAACAAACTGATTAGGCAAAGTATTTCTACACAAATACACATATATAGATCGATTTCCCCGAGCATCGAACACAAAAAACTCAGCGTGAAGGGCCGACAACTTACCGCCCAAGCTACCGATTGGCCTGCAGAGGGCGTTGTGTTTTAAGCTCATATATAATATGCAAAATCTTTAAAAATTCGTATCGCCGAAAATAAGCTGCATTGGCACGAATGCCGAGACACGTATTTCCTTATTTTGGCTCTACTTTCATCAAAATCGGCGGGGGCACTCACTGTGGGTTCCCTTTGTTAGTTGTGTTTCTTCTTGTCAGAAAGCGTCTTTTTATACATAACTTCTTGTTTCAAAGAGTAAGTTTTCGTAAACTAGCGAAAGAGGTTTCCCAACAAAGTAACAAATAGACTTGCAATTTTTAGTGGTTAGGTAAACATTTAAGGAATTTTTGTAATTAAAAATAATTTTAAATTTATCATATCTAAAATTCATATAAATATGTATCCATTAAATATGTATAATTCAGAACAATATAAATTTATAAATGTGCTTATAAGGAAATAAAAAACTGCAAAACTTGAATGTCAGAGTTACTTTAATAAATTATTACTCATTTTTAAAGTCAATTAAAATGAATATGATGATACAGTTCTAAAGCGTCCATCGCCATCTCCTACCGACATTTTTCTTTGTGTTGCCTTTGATGAATACGAGTCTTTATGAGTCTTTGTATTGCTACCGTGTTTGACATCGCTGAAGAAACATTAACATCGTATTAAATTTCGGATCCCTAGCTATAAAGAATACAGGCCAATTGTTCTGAATTTAATGACATCAAAGGCATTTTTACTTTAATAATTACCTTGCACAAAATCCATTTTCAACTTTTCGCACATTTTCGTGCACTGTGTTTTGATGCTATAGAATAATGGTAATTTAATTCTATTGTTTACTAGATGTAAGACACTTATGTTATACTCCTTGTAATGACCTATGTTAATTTTCGCCTTATTCAAATTTTACAACGGTATATAAGAACTGTTCTCACCTGCTTATAAATTGAGATGTTTCTGGTTAACAAGTCTATAAGATTCATTAAATAGGCGCGTGCTTTAAAGTGTTGTCGAAATATTAATTATATGCCAAGGAAATTCTAATTTCAAAACTTCACAAATCGCAATAATTATCAAGGCAAAAAAAGGCCTCCTTGTAAAAAGGCCTCCCATTTTACAAGGAGCATTGTAAACTTACGTTTTAAACTTGTTTAAAATCGAACTGAAACGTTCTTTTAAAATGAATGCATAGCCCCCTTGTATTTGCAACCGTTGTGTCAATAAAGTATGCGGATCAATAAAAGCTTTATCTCCTCATTCTGAAGGACGGAAAAAAACGCATTATCCGTTGTTAGCTAACCCGGTCATAGGAACTGTACTTTATGCGGATCGAGCAAGAAATTGAAACAGCTAAAAAAATAAAATGCGCGCATATTATTTTTGTGTTACTTGTAAATTTTCCTTTTAAGACTTGACTTTTCCAACTTTCGTTATTGAATATTTCTTTAATGTAAAACGGAAAAGTTTCGACTTTAATTTCTCTGTTTGGATTATTTTAGCAATTTTTAAAGCCATGCTTGTAGTAGAGAGTTGAAATGATTCAACATTTTTATGTTCTAATAGTACGTGTAAGTCAAAGAAAGGTTCCTGTTATTAACTCTATAATACTAACGCCAATTTTGTAGCAAAGCTTATCATAGCAGAAAGTGCACAATTCTTACATATACACTCATCCTTGTTTTCCAAGATTCAGGAGGTTATGGATGAATACTTTTTTCCTTATTCACGCTTTGAGCCAGAGGCGTAACTACAATTTTTAGACCCACAAGTAAAGTTTACTTTGGGGCCTCCCCTCGCTATCTGAAATTTTTAAGGTGAATGGAATGTATTACGAAATAATTCACGACTAAGTAGATCTACGAATGTATATGCATTTATCATATTTAATAAATAATTACATAGTTGTACATACAAGAAAGTACATAACAAAACTTTTCCATGATGTTTATTTTCAAAAATGATATATATTGTTTTATATCTGAAGGAAAATATTAATCTTAATGAACAATAATGACAAATGACTTAAAATTATAAATTCTGGTAATGCTACCTTTTGTTATTTAATTAAAAATTAATAAACAAAAAAATAATAAAATTACAATTTTAAAATTTTCTTCGAGTCTTTTCAGTCGCAAATTTGGTAATAAGATTTGCCATCGTCATTCTTTCCGCTTCACTATTTTCTATGGCTAGAAGGGCCAAGTCACTTAATCGTGATTACCGATGGAATTCCTTTTATAATCTTTTGAAATTTTCAATTTACTAATTACTAAATTTACTTGTTCTTTTAACGGAAGCTACGGTGGTCGACAGAGCGAAAAGAACAGTAAGACAGAATATACTTCAGAAAAATCGCTTTCCATAAATTTGTAGCTATTAATTGAAATTTCTGAAAATTGTTTAATTGTCATACGTGATTTTAAGCCATTCATCATTAATGTTCTAACATGTACAAACTGAATTGGGAATTGCACGGAGAGAAAATCGGAATGTTGCTTTTGAAGTATTTCGCATTTTTTTAAATAAATCATACTCCGTGGATTTCAAAATTTCCCTTGGTTCCAAAAATCCCAAAAATCATTGATAATTTTCTTCATTCTTCTGAATTGTTGTTGAATTTTGGTACTAATTACATCTATCTCACAATACAGCACACTGACTCTAAAACTATCTTCTAGTGTAGTAAATCTATGACCAGTCACTAACTCATCAAGATGACGTTTGATTTTTTCTTGTCTTTTGTTCGCAAATTTTGGGGGAATGTTCTACTACGCTGACATTTTTTAACTTCTTCTTTTACTCCTTGATAATCGTTTTTACTCGATTTCAAATACTACTTCACACGACATAACACTGTATTAAGCTTCTTTGAGGTCTACTTTTTTTTAGTAGAATTTTCGATGCTATATGCACGCAAATTAAAACAAATTCAAATTTTTCCATTTTTAATTTGTTGTGCTTCATTGCGTCTTTCATCGTTTTGTGTAAGAATTATGTGTGTTAGGGTTTTATTTTATCTGTAAAACGCATTTTGACAGCTATCAAAGAAGATATTCTTCCTGACCAATGAGTTGGATTTCATTTTTCAATGTTATATCAGATTCTCGTGTAAATTTGTTAAGCGAATCCCATCGTTTTATACTGTTTCTAAAGAAAGAATATATGGCAGCAAGAATTGCAAAAAAGCGCCCCACATTCTTTTCAATCTATAACTGCATCTTTCACAACAAGGTTTAAGTTGTGATTAGCACAATGGATATATTTAGCACTTGATTGCAAATATTTAATGTTTTGTTGTAAACCGTTAAAAGCTCCTTTCATAACATTTTCACCATCATAGCCTTGCCCAACACATTTTTTAATTGGTATATTAAAATTATTTAAAAGTGCGATTTCTTGTTCCTTTAAAGCTTCCGCAGAGTGATCCTATTAAGAGAAGAATCCTAGGAAACTAAGTTCAAATGCAACTAGTTCTAATTATTCGTTTCTTTTTATATGTGTATGTCGAATAAGTACACTTGGTTGATCTGTTTTAGTAATACCTCATGTGGTGTCTAATAAAATGGAAAAACAATGAGCAGAATTTATCTGGTGAACTAAAATGTTTTTCAACTTATCAGCAGCACAATGAATTATTCATTTTGAATCTGTGGACTTAAATATCCCACTGAACCTGTTATCATTTCAACAACTCTCTACATAACATGGCCATGCGGAATTGTTGGTTGTGCCCTTATTGATTGTATTTAATAATATTATAGATAAGGAAGAAATTCCTGATGGAAAGAAGATATCTAAAATTATACTTATTTATAAAAAGGGTAAAATAGACTGTAAAGAAAATTATAGACCAATAGATGTCATCAGTGTTTGCTAAATTGTTTGAAAAACTACAATTGAATAAAAAAATTTATTTAAAAAATAATTTAATGGATACATATCAACATGGTTTTAGAAAAGGAAAATCAACAGAAGCAGCATTACTTAGAACAATAAATAAAATACAGGAAGCAATCGAAAATAGGGAATATAGTATAGGGATATTCTGTGATTTGAGTAAGGTGTTCAATGTATTAAATAGAAAGATATTAATAACAAAATTAAATAATTATGGATTAAGAGGTAAAATTAATAAATTATTATGCAGTTATTTAAATAATAGAAAACAAATAGTGTATGTTGGAGGCAAAACATCAAAAATGATGAGTAGCAATAACTATGGAGGCTGCAGGGGTCCAATTTGGGACCACTGTTGTACTCCATATATGTAAACAATATATTTAACGTTTCAGATGTGGGTCATATAACATTGTAGATGATACAAGTGTCATAGTTAATGGTCAAGACCTAAAAAGATTAATGGAAATACGTATCAGTGAAATAAAAAAATATGAGAAATGGTTTTATGTAAATCAAATGAAATTAAATGTAGATATATCTAAAGTAATGATTTTCTGAAGTAGAAGCAAAAATATTAATATCGACATATACAATAATTCAGTCTTAATTAGTAACAATAAACAAATTGAAGTGGTACAACAATTAGAATTTTTAGGAATTCAACTAACAGATAAATTAAATTGGAATGAATAAATAAATACTGTGTTAAAAAATGCAAGTAAAAGTATAGGAATACTAAGAAGAATGGGTAATATTTTGACAGATAAAATTAATATTGACCTTTATTACCCCATGATATAGAATCATCTTATGTATTGCAACTGTATATGGCGAGATGTTGGCATAGTTAATGGAAATATATTGAAAAATATACAGAAAAAAGCAATCAAACTAATTAACAAGGATAATAGAATGAACTGGAAAAATATATTAATAAAATACAGCATCACACCATTTGAATTAATGCATGAATACTGTATTTTGATTAAAATGTTTGAAAAAATTAAGGAAAATAAGCACTTGGAGCTAATAAAAATTAAATAAATAAAAGAGAAAGAAATACTTGCCGAAAATATAATGACTTAATCTTGCTGAAAATAAGAACTGAAACAGGGAGAAGTAATATCAATTTCAAGGGTCCTAACCTCTGGAATAAATTACCAAAGGATATAAAAAAATTAAACGGAATTAAAAAATTTAAAAATAAATTAAGAGAGTACTTGATCTCTATCTCTCTCTCAGCATTGGTCTAGTAACAAATTAAATTTTGAATGTAGTAATGACCAGGTGAATTCTGGTGTACTAATATTAAATAGATTAATTTTTGTATTTAACTTAGTATGGTTGTTTTTGATTAATCTGCACAAGGTCTTAGTTTTATTATATTAAACAAGATATTTTCCTCGGAACTTTCCTTGTATGGTCAAATGGTTTGCATGTATTTAAAGTAGAAATAACGTAATGTATAATATTTGTACTGTATAAGTGAAAAATAAATAAAGCTTATTATTATTATTATCGTTATTATATTTTGCCAGTAATTAAACTTCCGATAAAAAGTTTCCATTGTCATAAATTTCGTCAAAATTTTCATCATGACCACAAAATCTGGAACAATTTTTGGCAAGCTTGAGTGTAATATCCAAAACGTAGAACAAATTAGATTTAGAGAAACGTATATTCTTTCGGAATGAAAAAAAAAAAAAAGACGCTGGATGAGAGGTCCCTGTTGTGACGCACCGCCGGTTTTTCAACGCTGGTTCAGCCAGGGGGTGGATTTCGGTGTTAACACACACCCTCTTCCCCAGAAGACCATATTTTTCTCAGGAAATCATAGATATAGGTTTATAACAATTGAAAAAGAATAATTAAAACCCAAGAAATTAAAATATATATATATATGGCTTCGCTGTTTTACCCTCCACGAGGCCCCCTTAAACCTGGGGTCCCAAGCATTGCTTGATTTTGGTACTTGGTAGCTACGCCCCTGCTTTGAGCTTAGTTTAAACTCAAAAAAATCGAAAAGGATAATCATGCACTAACAGCCAATATTTATTTCTAAGATTTACGGGGTGTTGTAAACTGAACCAAGAAATGACACATCAACTTAAAAGGTTTTCATTTAAAGGTTCAGTCACAGAATGCAAAAACGGTTTTCTTAAAATTGCAGCTGGAATATTGCCTAACGCTGACGAGTTTATCCCCATAAGTTGTTGCATTAGTTTAACTTGGAACAGTTGATTAATCAAAAATCGACCTGCTATGATTGGCAGTTTGGTTAGAGCTCATCTTCTCAGCGTTGAATATACAAATTTCAAATTTAACAACGAAATGTACTTTTGACTGCTAATTAGTTGTAATTTTTCGATTTTCCTTACAGAGCAAAAATTTCTTTAAATCCTCTAATTGCATACACACTATATTTAATCGTTCACAACTGTTTCAATAGCTCTGGGCTATTTTCGTCAGAACGGCAACTGATACAACACAACGTGTAATACCAACCCGTATTATAAACGGTGGTAACAGGCAGGGCCGACAAGAGAGGGCAGCATGGGCAGCAGCCCGGGGGCCCGGATGAAGTTTAAGGGCCCGCGCTGACAAAGACGTATGTTATAGGGGGCCGGCCCTGCCAAACTAGTTTTGCTAATCGGAAGGCCAGAAAAATTGTTCTCTAAATCCAGATTAATAAGATTTTGTACACTTCTAATGTACAGTTTTTTAATTATTCTTCATTATCCTGACTCGATTATTAAAAAAATAATAATAACAACCAGTAGCTTACGTTAGTTTCTTTTTTCAGCAGTGATCTTGTAAAATAATGTAATAAGTAAGTACCAAAAAAAATACATTCTAATTTCCTACATTTGTTCATTTGGGGATTCAACCCCCTCCTCCCACAAAAAGAAAAAATATCTATGCCACGGCCCAGGGAAGGGTCATGGGGGTCCGCCGAAGTGAGCCTAGGGGCCCGCGTTGACTCTTGGCGTCACTGGTTACAGGTATAGTGAAAATGAAAGGTAAAATAAATTAAACACGTGAGTTAAAGGAAGCGTCTGTGGTAATGGGATATGAGTTTGAAGAAGCGTCTCTGATAGTAAAACTTGAGTTTGAAAAGGAATGTCCCTGATAGTAGAAAATTATTCTATATGGAATGAAATATGCAGTGGATCAGTAGAAATATTGGATGAAGAATTATTGTTCGAAGTGGGGAGAAAGTTCTTCAAAAGGGGAGAAATGAAATTAGACGGTAACTGGTAATTAACGGCGATATCTGCGTTGGCGATTATATGTAAGGCCTCAAAAAAAGTTGAGGTCCAGTGGAAAGGAAACTTTTTGGATAATTTGTGCTTTATGAAATAAAAATTTATAGCCAGATTCCCACGAGTGTTTAGCCAAAGCAGAGCTGTGGAGTTCTTGTTTCTGAATATAAGCATCATGTTCTTTTAAACCAGTTCATAGGGCTCTGCGTGTTTGACTAATGTAAACATGGTCACATTGGCAAAGAATAGAATAAATTCCCCAAAATTTAAGGTCAAGGATGACGTCTTTGAATTTGGAGAAATCCAATTTATTAATAGGAGTGAAGACAACCTGAAAATTGAATTTGCGAAGGCTGAAAGCAGTGGCGCATCCACGTTGGGGACCGAGGGGGGCCCGCCCCCCTCTTGGACTAACAAAGCGAAAAATTATTACGCAAATAGACACTGGTCATTTCTTCTTTTAAAGTAAGATTGAAAATAGCGACGATCCCAACGACATTTCCTTGAACTCTGGTAACGTTGATGAGACTGCTCTTGAGAAAAGCAACAGCAGTGGCCCGCGACTGTCTTCAAACAACTTTGTAAGAGGTAAAGGTAGAGCAAAACATAATATCAAACACAGTTGAAGTGGAAATTCTGACTGCAGATATTTTTACTATGTGAAGAAATCTAACCTCACTGAAGAAGGTAGGATAACAGTGCTGAAAAATCTTTGGGAACCATATGCAAATTGAAATTTTCCCACGACTATCATTGGTGCTGCATTAAGTCAAGGAAAACCTCACCACAGGCGAAATTTCTGCTTACCTTGACTGAGTAAGCATAAGTATATAGCTTACTCAAAGGAAGAAGACAGTGCTTATTGAAAATTTTGTGTTTTCTTTTCACCCCATAAAGTCGATTTAAGATCGACACAAACCACGGGTCAATTTGTTTCAAAGGGATTTAATAATTGAAAGACTTAGAAGAAGTTCAACCAACATGAAATTTTTCTCTATCGTAAGGATTCGGTTCTCAAAGGCGATGATTTTTTAAGGGTCATGGAAGAGAAAAAGGCTTCTGTGGATGAAGTAATGGACAGAGGGCAAGCAAAAGCAAGTTTTGCAGAATAGGGTTATTCTTAAACCTATTATCAAAACGGTAATTTTTTATGGAGGACAAGGGCTGGCCATTGTAAAATTTTATGAACATAATCTAGTACTACTTCTAATGATTTAAGTATCTTGCACTGTAGAATTATTAGTAATATAATAATGATAAATGCACACAAAAGGACAAGGGCGGATCCCGAAATTTTTCAGCGGGGGAGGGGGGCTGTGGTTTGTTCCCTATTCCCACTTTTAGCCAAGTGTCCCGTACTTTTCATATTATTTTCCATGATATGATCCCAGCTCGGGGGGGGGCAATTGCCCCATCTCCTTGAATCCGCGCTTAAAAGACAACCGTAATTGATATGGCCTCTGACCATTTTTTTCATCTGCCCCCCCCCCACCTTGGGAATATTCTGGGTGCGCTACTGGCTGAAAGCAACCTTGGTGGAGATTTTTGCACAAAGGGGATGCAGTTTTAAGCGCAGGAGAAGAGGAACCAACGAGAATACTAGACAGTTTAGGTCGCGTGAGTTTTTTCAGGGCTTGATCGATGATGGAAGTTTCGAATCCGCGATCAACTGCAATTACACGAATGTAGTTAAGTTCAGTCTTAGTGCTTCATCTGTGGATGAAAACCTCAGAAACCAAATAATAAAACGTACTGATTTTCTGACCACGTGGATATGCAGAAGAAGCATGAGGCTGGAGATATACTGCAAATTGTTTCCGGTAAATACTTGCGAGGAAACCCGACTGCATTCGGACGAGGCTGTCAAGGAAAGGAAGTGTACCATTGCTCTCTTCTTTGAAGGTGAACTGAATATGTAGATCCACAGAATTCAAAACATCAACGATTTCAGAGAGATCTGTGTTTCCATCCGGGAGAATGGGGAAAATGTCGTTCACATATCTGGTCCATAATTTCAAAGAGATATGATGTAGAATATTATCTTCTACATATAACATATAGATGTCATATAGGATGGGTGCAGTGCCGTAGCTAGATATTTTGCCGCCCGGGGCGAGTGACTGTCATTGCCCCCACCCCACCCAATGGGGTAACAAAACAAATAAATTTTGTTTTTTAAAGGCTAATTGCCGCCCTCCGAATTGTGGCGCCCGGGGCGACCGCCCCCTTGCCCCCTTAGCTACGCTACTGGATGGGTGATAAAAAATTGCCCCTATAATAAAATATATTTGTTGCCTTCTCATAGTCATTTGATTAGTGCGTAGTGTTGTCGTCAAATTATATGAGGTTGCTTACATACGTCGGATTAAAACTCATAATTTTATTTTTATTTCTATATATTGGATTTAAACCTGGGGCATTAGCTATATTTTTTGCTGCATAAACAGTACTCATGGGCATATTTGAACCCGCAGAAAAGATTGACGCAATTAACTTTTTATAAATATTACTTCTAAAAATAACAAAAGAAATAGTGACTAACACGCTAGGTTTTATTCATATTTTGTAATCAACAATAAAAGGTTAAATTATTTATACATAGGATCCATTTTCTTTTAGAGAATAAATAATCTGCTTGAGAAATTGATTATTTTAACCTGGATGAGATGCACCTGTACTCCGGATAGCTCTTCAGGGTTATAGAAAAGGAAACTAATTTTATTTGGGGACTTTCGATATAAATACACTAAGTAAAATTGAAATTCAAACACCAAATAAGGGACATGCGATTCGCCTAAAAGTGATGGGCAAGACCGGTTGGGGAGTATACTAAAACATCATGTCTTTCTTATAAATAAAGACTGGCGCAGTATAGCCCAGATGCTCTTGCGCCATAAAAAAGCCAAACAAACAAACAAACAAACAAACTTTCTTATAAATAAGACGTGATGTTTCAGGAGCAAAAGAGCACATTCCTAGTTTAATAAATTTCTTTCGTGGCTATAATATTACAAATTGACTCCTCCTCTATTGGCTATGTATTTTGCTACCCGCCGCTGCATTGAGTTGTACAGGTGTCCTATAAAATTATGGGAAACTGTCGCCACGCTAACCTGGGGAAAAAGATTTTATCTGTGGGGGTAGTGTCTCAGTCTGTAGATGCCATCCCATGA
>QLNU02015360.1:2665158-2707726 GCA_006491805.2 Dysdera silvatica | reverse complement strand
CTCTTAACCTAATTTCGAAAGCACGTTTAGAAAACGATCTCGCGCTGTACGTAATGTTAATTAAATTATGTTGATGCTTCTCAATTTTGCATTTAATTCTTCACGATTATAGGCGGTAGTAACTTCATATAATTATATGAAGTAGATCGCATTTTTCTGAACACGATGCATATATTTTCACATTTCTACGACGAATATTATATTTTTTAATCAATTTTTAAGGACAGCTGAAATTCATATTTAAATACCAATTATCTCTAATAACTCAAATTAAAAAGTTCTCTCTCATCTGTTAACTTTAAAAAACGAACCATTTTCTTATCCAAAACCTATTTATTTGACTAAATTTGTAAAAAGAAGGAAAACTGTTCCAAAACTAAGAATAAAAGCTTTTCTTAATGAAGTTTCAAATCCATTTTCCCTCCTAAGAAATTGCACCTCCAATCTCTTTCTTTTATATTATTCGCATAAATTGAAGCACAGTTTTCTACAGATTACCCACCCAAAACAATCTCACTTATGACAATAATGCATTTCTCAATCTCCTTTTTAAGAAATCTCTAGCATTACAGCAACCTTTAACACCATTCGGGCCCCTAGGTCCGGGGTTCAATTCCCCGTTCACACAAAAGTCAATTTTTTGTAACTTCGTCCGTTTCCCAAGCCGTAAATTGCATCAAGTAGATCGTATTTTTCTGAACGCGATTTTTTTTTTTTTTTGCAATTCTACGATGAATATATATTTTTTAATCAATTTTTATGGACACTTAATATTCACGATTTAAATACAAATTATCCCTTAATAATTTAAAGAAAAACGCTCACTCTCATATGTCAACGCTAAAAAAGAAACCATTTTTTATAGTTAAATAGTTTTTTGACCGAGAATTAATTTTTAAATAATTTAATTTTAAATTCAGCATAAAGCTCAACTAAAACTTTTAACTCATATAATTAATTTAACAAAACCTTGTGGCGCATAAAAGATAAAAAGTTACACCCCCAGGTAAGGACACAAGAGGCAGAAACAACAGGAATTATTTTTAAACATAAAAAACACAAATTTAATAATTAATTAGCGGATTTGAACAATAATACATACAACACTATGCAATTATATAGATACAACGATTAATTATAATTGGACTGGGGTAAGGTGTGGGGAATTAATAGGAACGGGTGGCAAAGAGTATACTTAAGTAAGAAACGAGTTGAGTCCCTTGTGCTGAAAACATCCTTGAGGAAAGGGACATTCTCCATGTCTTTAAACAAGCCGTTTCTTTTTATGCAAAAATCACCCTGTTGACTGGCGGAACTAACAGTTGGAGAGCTCAGTTTAAACTCCTATCTAGGCTCCCGTAGCAGGGAATCATCGCAAGGTGTGGTAATTCAATAGCCTCCTTTTCTCCTCGGGGAACTGCATAGGAGTTCTCTCTTTAAAAATTAGCGAGCAAACATCTTCGAACAACAAACTGAACTCCACTTAATTCGTCGGTAGGTGACGGTGCTTCCAGGGAACCAAGTCCCCGCCCTAACTTGTAAAAATCCAAAAAACACCATATCGTTAACAGCTAGGGATTGTTCGCGATGAAAACTCAGAATCACTTGCCCTCTTTGAAAGACTAGATACCACTTTTTCTTCAAAACCCAAAACTGAACCAACGTTAACTTCAGTTGTTTCCTTCCGGTGCCCGTTCTGACGTGAGTTCAGGTTTCTCCATTGGCTGAACCAAAATTTCTCCTAAACGTCACTCGGGGTTCACAGGTCATTGGTTGAAAAGTTCACATGATTGTCCGGCTGTCTTTCTGGTGATTTCAATCCGTGCTTGCTGATAAGAACTATTTTCAACGTGTGGTGGAAAATTCCCATTGTGAACGAACTCCTGCGACCCTCACAAAATTCAATTGGTTTACCTTCAGTTTGTTTAGAAACGACATGAGAAGGTGGCCAGGAATGCCCGTCAAATCGATTGTAATAGAGAAGCTTCCAGTTGAAAAGAGGGGAAAAGATAGGAGATAAAGGCAAGCTCCAGTTTACACATTCCATAAATATGAACCACATAAATTAACTAACTAGATTAGACACAATAATATAAATTCCTAATTGAAATCATGAATAAAATGTTCATCCAATATGATGCTAAATATCGCTGAATGTACATCACTCCCTCCTTTGGTGTTGAATGATTAATTAACCGTAAAGTTCATTTCTTTCAATGCGCTTCTTCGCTCTGCGTCATCATGGCAAACTAAACCGGACAATGGAGGATTTTTCTTAAATACAAACGAACAAGGGAATAAACGGCAAAAGAGTATCTGCCACACATTAACTACTTTGCATGATAGTTTTCATCTTGTAGAGCGAAAAACCCTGTGTAAATTTAGGTCCGAGCCCCAAGTTTTAAATAAATAATTAATCACATAATGTAAGTCTATTTTGGTAAAGAAAATTTTCGATAGTTTTTGGCGGACAATAAATCGTCCTGACATTATACACCACTTGCTTATTTAATTCGAATTGCAAACTGACAGAAAAGTAATAGAAAACTAAGAAAAGAAGCCTTTCTTAATGACGTTTCAAATCCATTTTTCCCTCCTAAGACATTCCACTTCATCTTTCTTTTATGTCACTTGCATAAATTAAAGCACATTTTTCAAAAGCCTATACGTCAATACCAATATTTCTTAAGCCGATTTTCCATTTCTAATTAACCCTTTTAAAAACTCACGCATTACCGCGACCTTTAAGCCCAATTGAGCCACTAAGTCCAGGGTTCGATTCCCCGTTCACGCAAAAGACAGTTTTTTTTTCAAACTTCGTCCGATTTCTAAGCCGTGAATTGCTTCAAGTTGATTCACATTTTTTTGAACGCCATGCCTGTTTTTTAAGACGAATGGTTTCCTCTTTAACCAATTTTTAAGGGCACCCGAAATTCATGACTTAATTACCAATTCTACCCTTAACTCAAAGTGAAAAGCTATTTCTCATCCGTCAACTTTAAAAAACAAAGCATTTTTTATACACCACCTATGTTTATTTAACTCGAATTTTAAACAGAAGGAAAGACATTCTAGAACTAAGAAAAGACTTTCTTATTAACATTTCAAATTCATTTTTCCCTACCAAGAAATTCCACCTCAAACCTTTCTTTTATGTCACTAGCATAAATTAAAGCACCCGTATAATAATCACTTAAAAGCCTATAGTAATTTTCTCATTAATCTTTTGAATAAATCTCTAGCATTTAACACCAATCGGGACACTAGGTCAAGAGTTCGATTCCACGTTTACGCAAAAAACACTTTATTTTCAAGCTTTTCCTATTGCCGAGCGCCGTTCCAGGAAGCAGAACTGTCGCTTTGGACATTGCCGAATTGAAAACACCATGGCTTGCTCAAGTCTAATACACGATAGACGACTTAGATGACAACCTCGGCTGAGGGAATTGCTACATCGAGTAAAAGCTTTGCAGATGTTGTATTGCTACGGTCAACACAGCTTGGAAAAGCAGAAGAAGAATATTTCCCAGTGATGTACTCTGTTTTATTGCTTAAATAGTTAGATCAAGTACTGCCCGTATGTTGTGATTTCTACATTAGTCTGGTTAGATAGCAAGCCGTTGAAAGGATTATAACTGTGATATTTATGTACTGGCAGAACAGTTAGTTGTATTTTTTGTATTGTGAGTTGACTTTAAAATTGTTCGTTTGAGTTTAAACTAATTTATTAACGTTACGCTACGCCTAATACAAGTTATCTGTTTCTAGTTAAAGAGTTTAGCCCTGATGGTAATGAAAGGTTAGAACTGGTATTATTAGACTTTGAAGAAGAACCAGGGCAAAGCGATGGACTGTAGCGTAGGGGTCAGAAGTAATCTGATACCTGTTGCGATTTTATTTATGAATGAATGTTTTCACTTTCGTTAATGGGTTTTTGTTTTCCTAGTTCCATACGGAAAAGACCACTAACGTTGGATGTACTCTAATAGGATTATCACGCATTGTGCTCTTGCGCCACACGTTCTTAATTTAAACGACGAGCTTGAAATTCTGTGTGTGGCTTCACCTGTAACCACGTTTTGTTGAATAAAAGTCTGACACAATTGGGTAATACTTAATATGATAGCGAAGGACACCTATCCGGTTTGTTAACGTTTAATTCTAAATTTAGCTATAGCCCTGTAACTACCTGATACAATAGTAGAATTCGTTACATTGGCATCCAACGTTCTTGTTACCATTGATATTTCACAATACTTGGTGTTGGACACCAAGTGTGTTTCAACACCAAGTGTGAAGTGGCATGTGGCTCGAGAACCTTGTGCTGTCATGGCCTTTACCTTTCTTTATAACATTTCAAATCCATGTTTTCCTCCAAAGAAATTCCACTTCTTAATTTTATGTCACTTGCATAAATCAAAGCACATTGTACTACAGCCGACACACACATAACAACCTCTCTTAAGCCAATAATTAATTTCTCATTCGTCTTTTTAAGAAATCTTAGCATGGCAGCAACCTTTAACACCATTCGGGCCACTAGGTCCAGGGTTCGATTCCCCTTTCAGTAAATGGCCACTTTATTTTTAAATTTTATTTGTTTTCTAAGCAGTTAATTGTATCCAGTAGATCGCATTTTATGGAACGCGATGCATTTTTTTTCGCATTTATGCGACAAATATTTTATTTTTTAATACATTTTTAAAGAAATATTAATTCTCATTTAATAACTTTAAGAAAAAAAGCTAGCTTTCATCTGCCAACATTAAAAAAAATGTATTTTTTTACACCATTTATTTAAATCGAATCGTAAAATGAAGGAAAGCCATTTTAAAACTAAGGAAAGAGCCTTTCTTATGTTTCAAATATACTTTTTCTTCTTAAGAAATGAAACTTCAAATCTCTTTTATGTCACTTGTATAAATAGACATTGTTCTTGAACCTACACACAAATAATAATTTCCCTTAAGCCAATAGTCTATTTCATATTCACGTTTTTAAAAAATATCTACATTGCAGCAACCTTCAACTCTATTCAGGCTACTAGGTCTCAGGTTAGATTCCAAGTTCACAAAAAAGCCATGTTTTTTCCAAACTTTATCCGTATCCCAAGCCGTAAATTGCATCAAGTGGGTCGTATTTTTCCGAATGCAATGCATAATTTTTCGCATTTCTTCAAATATTTTATTTTTTAATGACACCTGAGATTCACCACTTAAATGCTAATTCTCCTATAATAAGTAAAAAGCTGTCTCTCAACTTTAAAAAACAAAGCATTTTTTATACACCACCTAGTTATTTAACTTGAATTGTAAACAGGAAGAAAGTCATTCTAAAACTAAGGAAAGAACCCCTTTTATTATATATATATTAGTTTCAAATAAATTTTTCCCTCCTGAGGAATTCCACTTTGAATCTCTTTGTCATTTGCACAAACAAAAGCATATTTTTTTACAGCTTACTCTCCCATAACAATATCACTTAAGCCAATAGTCCATGTCTCAGTTTTGGCGCAGTATAGCCCAGATGTTCTTGCGCCATAAAAAAGCCAAACAAATAATTTCTCAGTCACCTTTTTAAGAAACTTTTAGCGTTGCAGCGCCCTTCAATCCCATTCGGGCAACTAAGTTCAGTGTTCGATTCCCCGTTAACACCAAGGCCACTTTCATTTTTAAACTTCGCCAGTTTCCTAAACCGTAAATTGCATCCAGTATGTCGTATTTTCGTGAACGCGTTGCATATTTTTTCAAATTTCTTCGGCGAATATTTCATTTTTTAATCATTTTTAAGAACAGCTAAAAAATTCAAGATTTATATACTATTTCTCCTTTAATAACTAAAGAAAAAAAACTTTCATCTCTCAACTTAAAAACAAAGCATTTTTTTTATACGCCACGCATTTATTGAACTCAAATCACAAGGTATGAGGCTGCTGATGCAGCTGCGAGGGCAGCGGACTCACCACTTGCTTCTAGCCAATTTCTTCCTTTCTCTGACCTGAAGCCAATTATCAAGACCTGTGTGAATCAAAGGTGGCAAGAAGAATGGGATCATCAAACCAATAACAAATTGCATAATATTAAACATACAATTGGTAACTGGCCCTCCTCATACCGTAAAAATCGGAAAGAGGAGGTTCTCCTTGCCAGACTTCGCATTGGGCATTCCCATCTCACCCATAGACATCTGGTGGAAGGAAAACCAGCACCAATTTGCCAAGTGTGCAATGAACCCATGAGTGTTTTACACATTTTAACTCAATGCCCCTATTATAGACTTGCCCGCACTCTTACTTTTAACTCTTCATCACTCTCTGACATTTTAAATGACCATGCTGACCATACGCACGTTTTAAAATTTTTAAAAAGTACTGGCTTTTACTACAGTCTTTGATTTTACCATGTTTGGCGCAGTATAGCCCAGATGCTCTTGCGCCATAAAAAAGCCAAACAAACGAACATCAAATTGTAGACAGAAGGATAGCTATTTTAAAACAAAGAAAACAGGCTTTCTTAATAACGTTTTAAATCCACTTTTCCCTTCAAAGAAATTCCACTTCAAATTCTTTTATGTCACTTGCATAAATTAAAGCACATTTTTCTACAACCTACACATCTATAACAATCTTTCTCAAATAAATAGTAATTTCTCATTCCAAGATAAATCTCATAGCAGCGACCTTTAAACGAATTCGGGCTACTAGGTCCCAGGTTCGATTCTCCGTTCACATAAAAACCACTTTTTCTATTTTTTTCAAACTTCATCCGTTTGCAAGCCGTAAATTGCATCAAGTAGGTCGCGTTTTTCTGAACGCGAGGAATATTTTTATGCATTTATATGTAGAATATTTTCTTTTTAATCATTTTTTTAAGACACTTGAAATTTGTGATTTAAGTACCAATTCTCAATAATTTAAAGAAAAAAAAGCAATCTTTTATCTGTTAACTTAAAAAACAAAGACTTCCTTTATAAGCAACCTGTTTATTTAACTCAAACTGTAAGCAAAAGGAAAAAGCTATTCTAAAACTAAGAAAAAAGACTACAACGTTTCAAATCCATCTTTCCCTCCAATGAAACTCTACTTCAAACCTTTCTTTTATGTCAATTGCATAAATTAACGCACATTTTTCTATGGTTTATACATCTATAACAACCTCTCTTAAGTAAATAGTCATTTCTTAGCCTTCTTTTTAAGAAAAATCTAGCATTGCAGCGACCTTTAACCCAATTCAGGCCACAAGATCCAGGGTTTTTTTCAAACTCCCGTTTCCCAAGCCGTAACTTGCATCGAGTAGATCGTATTTTTCTGAAAGCCATGCATATTTTTACGCATTTCTACGACGAATATTTTATTTTTTAATCAATTTTTTAGGACACCAGAAATTCACGATTTAACTACTAATTCTGATTTAACAACTTTAATAGAAAAGCTACCTTTCATCCGCCAACGTTAAAAAAGATTTTTTTTATACACCACCCATATTTAACTCGAATTGTAAACTGAAGGAAAGCCATTCTAAAACTAAGGGAAGTTTCCAAAGTGATAATCGCGAAACGGCAAGTGTTATATATCGTTGGAAAGGTCTCCGAAGGTAGACTACACATGTAAAATATTTCGCTTGAATGACCTCTCTATAGGGCGGGGGAGGCGGTAGAAACCAAAATTTGTACTACGCTCTACGTACATTAAACAAAACATTGGCTTGTATATATGAAATTTTAGCATTTTTGATGCTCTATCTAACCAAATTAACTACTTTTTAATACATTGCCAATTTAAAAAGTTCTAAGTAAAAATGCGATTTTCACATTAAGAATGCATTATTTATGCCTGTTAAATTGTATAAATGGTCATTTGCATATCAGATAAGCAATTTTATTGTACGAAAGAACATTACAAATTTATATTTTACGAAAGGGATAGAAGAAATTATTGCTACATACTACTCATAATATAAATGACTTTTGGCAATGTTAACACTTGATAAAGACCATTGCCTTGTGATCAGAAATCCCGTTTTAACTCAACCTTTTCTCACTGACCAGGCTTCGATCCAGATTGCCATTTATCTAACCAAAATAATTATTTTTAAGAAGATTATATAGAAAACGAATTATATAAAAAGTAACTTATAAAACAAGAAACTATTTAAATAATCATAGAATGAATCAAACAAGGTAAAAAATATGTCTTATTTTGCCACTGTCCTCATTGACTAACGTAATGACGGACTGTTTCAACAACATTCTTCTCTAATTCGGTGTTCCAAACCTCGCAAACTGGATAAGAGATTTGTAGGGGATTTCGTCCAAAATATTTTCAAGCTCATTATTGAACGAAATGCAGAAAAGAAAGCTGTTCTGATTGTAGATACAAACATGGCGAGGTAAAAAATCTGACGAACTTTATAAAGATGACGACATTGCTATTTTATTAAAATTTTTCCAGAAGGTTCAACGCGTTTTATGCAACATCTCAGTTTTGTTTCCATCACTGGAAAGATTTCATCAAGCGTTTTACGGAATATACATTTCTTGCAGGAAATCAAACATGCTCACAAATTAATTATGCATAGGCTTGAAAACATACTCCTGTTTGTAAAAATTGCAACATCATGAAAGACTCGTGTGAATTGAATGAAATTTAATGTACAAACGACCTGTGTTGATACAAATAAACGATTAAAATTACAAAGCAAAAAAAAAAACCAATATTACATGTCGAAAATCAGTATTTGGTGAAGCCACCACGCGCTGCAACAAGTGATGCTATACGACGTGGCATGGAATCAGATGTTGAATGTGTGCCTGAGGAAGAGCATTCCAGATTGCTTGTATGCGACCCCAAAGTTCATCTGTAGTAGCTATGGGACGAGGATCACGAGCGAGACGCCGACCAACGAAATCCCACACATGTTCAATCGGCGACATATCCGGCGAATAGGCAGGCCAAGGAAGAAGCTGTATCTGTTGTGATGAAAAGAAGTCTTGAACATTCCTGGCAATATGTGGGCGGGCATTGTCCTGTTGAAATACAGCTCCGGGAATGCCTTAAAGGAAGGGAACAACTTCGGGCTCCAGAACATCGTTGATGTAAATGGCTGTAAATCCTATCCCTGCCTTGTCTGGTGTCCCACAATGAGTAAACATTGTGGTGAAGTTACAGTTCAGGGATCAGGCAAAAATTGAGAAAAGCATTGTAAAAATAATGGCTGAAAATCTGCACATTTTCCATAGCTTTCAATAGTTTCCGTATTGTTGGCAGCTACGCAAATGGTCAATACACAAAACCATGGGGCATGTTTTTTGTAGTTTTCGTTCGGAATTTTTATAAGTAGT
This sequence comes from Dysdera silvatica, assembly GCA_006491805.2. Lineage (NCBI taxonomy): Eukaryota > Metazoa > Arthropoda > Arachnida > Araneae > Dysderidae > Dysdera > Dysdera silvatica. Next base: position 2,698,387 of record QLNU02015360.1, on the reverse strand, counting down.
AATTTCCAACACCAATGCTTGAGCACAAACTAGAGCTTTCAATGTGCAGGAGAATGACATTGCCCTGGCCTAGAGTCAAAATAGAATCGTTCTGTTAGATCCAGAGTGTCTTAGTCGTTAGGCCACCAAGGCATGGGAATGACGTTTCCCTTCTCCGTACATAAGGTTTTTTAAGATATTATTACCCTACTCAGGGTTAATACAATTGCCAAATGGTTAACACACCAAGCCACAAGGGCATGTATTTTTGTAATTTTTCCTAGTTTGCCTAGCTTGACTGAAGGACAGGGCGATATCTTTTTTTTTTTTTCTCTCTTATATATTGAAAGATCTAGCTTAAACTCAAGAGTGGGTGTTGCCAATTAACCTCTCTGAAGTAAAACTGGGTCACATCTGTATGTGAAAAGATTCTTGCATTTTTAAGAAAATTAAGCAAGCACATTACATGTGAACTATTTTATTTGCAAATTATTTAAATGTTATTAGCCAATTACATCAATATATAATTACATTACATATAAAGTATCACAGTAAATTATAAAAATAATCCAAGCCTTGACCAATTTCCCATATAGCAATTCCAGTTCCTAGTTCTTTTGCCAATTGCAGACGAAGTTGAATGGAATACAAAGTTGGATAATAGACCTGATGCTCCGTGTTTTTAGACCTATGTAAAAATAATTGCAATAATTTAGTTAAAAGCATTTTAATATTCTTATAAGTGTATACCTTCTGTGTATTTTGTTCACCATACTATGCATATGTGTGCGATAATACAGAGACTACTATTGTGCAGTGGACTAGTTGGTTGCATTTTTATGGCACAAGGACATGGCGTAAATTGAAAATGGTTGCTAATGATACACACACACACACACACACACAGGGTGTCTCAGCACCAGGGTTGCAAACATCTAGGAGGGGTAGGGTACACCTAGACGAACAATATTTGTCATAGAACCTAGGGTCGCAAACCACTCACAGCGCTAGTTCTAAAACCGTCCAGCATGCACAAATATTTACAACCAGTGCGTGAAAAGCGCCAGATAAAACTCAGGTCAGCTGCTCAAGTGCATAGATGATTAGGACATCGCATTTTGCGCTTCTCATGCACTGGTTGTCACTATTTGTGCATGCTGGACGGTTTTAGAAGTGGCGTTGTGAATGGTTTGCAACCATAGGTTCTATGACAAATATCGTCTGTCCAGGTGTTCCCCCCTACCCCTCCTAGATGTTTGCAAACCTAGGTTAAAACTTGGATAGTGTGCAACAAGAAATCACAAGTGCAGAATATATACCAACTAAGAGGAAGCTTTCAGCAAAACACTAATGAGAAAGAAAATGACATGCAATAGCAAGGTTCCGAGTTTAGGGTTCATACTTTTTCTCATGCTTGTAAGAGAGAAAATGAATGTAGACCACGAAACAATGTGAAAATAAGGATTTGGTACACAAAAAATCAACTTTTTTGCAAAACAGTACAGTTTAGCTGTTTTTGTAGCAGAAATTTTAAATTGCTGCAGGAGTGTGATCCATGCATTTATTCTTGTGAAATTTGCAAACAGACTTCTGAATTGTGATGTAACAGCAAAGTTGTTATTACAACTAAACATGATTGTGTGTATACACTAAAGAGCAACTGAATTAAAGACGGATGGTGCTATGCAAATCTAAAAAAGTATTTAATTATCATTTAATTTAAAACAAAGGAAATAAGTAGAGATTCATCAATATAAAAAGTGAGGCTCATGGTGTCAGTAATAGTTGAACGCAGTATGGGTAAGATGAATGATCTAAATGCATTTGATCATGTGTAAATTATCAGGACACAATGAATTGGTCACTCTATCTTGGAAGTCATACAGGCACTGGGATTTTCATGAGCCATTGTGTCAGGGGTGTATCGTGATTATGTCGATTCCGGTAAAACCATCCCTGCTAAGGCCAACTTCCGTGGACAACAGCATGTGGATGAGCGGGTCGGTCATGATCTAGCTTGCATTGTAACAGCGGATAGATGGGCCACTGTGCAATAGGTAACTCAGCAATTTAACACCGGTGCACACAGTGTGTAAGCAGCCATACCATCTCCTTGCTATGGGGTATAAAAGCCATCATCTTGCAAGGGTACCTATGTTGACTGCACATCATCGGAGAAAAGATTGGCATAGGTATGGGAACATAATCATTGTGTGATCGACATTTAATTATTTCGCTAATTCTTGTAAGGTTTGGGGTGGATTTTCTTCAATCACCTGCTTCAAAACACCAATTCTTAATGGTCTACTTAAAATTAGGGACTGGCTACACAGGATGTCCCTGAATTCATGGCCTACACGTTAAGGCGTTGTGGGGAACATCAGGTAAACCATATTGGTTGAAATCCCCACGTTTGCAAAGGATCCGATTTGGCTGTACAGTGAAAGTATTATTTACATCCACATTGTTACTGAGTAGGAAATTACATGCATAAAAAAAATTTTTTGACGTGCAATTTAAGTGATTGACCTAGTAATGCAGCAGAAACAAAAAAATCGAAAATTCCCTTGCCCGGTCCTGAGTAGTGTTGCAATTTAGTCATCAAAAGGTATGGAAAACGATTGTTTTACCATACTGGAGGCAATTAGGATTTGCTGGGAATTGTCAAGCATGTGTAATAGGTGAAGGAGATCAAAAGAAACAACTTCGGTCTAGTGAACCTATGTCCAAAAATGAGCCATTCTGGAAATGTAGGGATGCTATTATTTGCATCCACATTAGTTAATCACATGAGGGCTATTTTTTAAATAAGGTCTGTTTTGCAATAAAAACACAGTATATTTTTTTTTCAAAACAGCATTCATGTTCTAAATTTACATACAATTCTTTATTTTTCTACGTAATTTCCTTGCCGATTAAAATATTTATCATAACGATCTACCAGTTTTTAGGTACCGCCGTCATAGAACTCTGCCACCTGTGATGATAGCCAGTTACTCACTATCGTTTTCACTTCTTCATCAGTGTCTAAATGCTTGCCGCCCAGAAAGGTCTTCAGATGGTGAAGAAGGTGGTAGTCACTATGTGCAAGGTCTGGACTGTATTTTCAAATCATCACCTTCCTCGTTGTAGAGGGTCCAAAATGGTACAGCACTTGCCAATCTTTTCTGTGTTCCTCACTCAGCAGTTTAGGAACCCATTGACTGCACAATTTCTTGTACTCTTTTCAGATTTTCAGAAGTTTTCAGACACAATTTTAAACAAAACTAACCTTGAAATTCGTGGGAATTCCGATGACATCTTAGAAATTGTGAATCTCCTGTTTGTGTGAATTTGGGTATCAACTGCCTGCACTAAATCGTCAGTGATTACAGATGGCCCACGAGAGCGTAATGTGTCATGGATATTTTCCGAACTTCCTTGAGCAATCTTACCCATTTGCGCACTTTAGAATCACTCATTGCGTTGTTACTAGAAACTTCACATATCTGGCAATGAATATTTGCAGATTCCATATTTCTTGTTGTTAAGAATCGGATGACTGACCGTATTTCACAGTTGGTGAGGCGCTCAGTTTTCTTAAATATTTTAATGAAGCGTACAGACTGACGGCGTGAATAGAAAAGCTGTCAGATTCTGCTCAAAGAATGCCGGGAGCCTACATGAGCACTCTTTCTCAAGCGCACGTGGAATTTTAAACGGTATTCACAAATGGACCTTACTTGAAAAATAACTCTCGTATAATAAAATTTGTCAATCCAGCCTGGAACAATATTGGAAAATGTTCCACCACTTACTATGATCCAAAACGACTTCCCCTGGCCAAATTAATGTAATTCAGGAATTAATGTAATTCAGGAATTCATGTCCAAACGTGAGGGGGATTCTAGCAGGGCTAGAAATGGTAATTTTCATGAAACAAAATACCGTTCCGGTTTGCTCCGATATATTTCGATCCCTGGATGATAGTCCATACAGAATCCAACAATACTATGTATCCGTAAAGGAATTAAGTGCTAAGAAATGTGAGGAGTCATAAATAAAGGACAGACATAGAGGTTTCCAGAGTGACATTTACTGTGCATCATTAAAATAAATGCTGAAACGTGAGTCTACCAACATTGGCACACGCGGCACAACGGTGGAGTAGTGATTGATGTAATTTCTTGTAAACACCGGGCTGATTGTGCACATCGCCTGCTGAGGATGCCAGTCGTGTTACCCGATCCTCCGGACAACACAAGCATCTCATACACGATACTCTTGAAGTATCCTCCACAGAAAAAATCGAGACAAGAAGGATCAGGTGATCTTGGGAGCTACGTGTGGGAGCCCCCGCACCCAATAAACTGGTTCCCAAATGTGGCATTCAGATGCTGACACACGTCCCTGCTAAAATGGACGGGTGTCCTATCGTGCCTGAGCCACATATAGGCGCGGATGGCAAGAGGAACCTCCTCCAGCAATTCCGGTAAAATCTGTTACAGAAAAATACGATAAGTTCGCCCATCAAGGCGGTCTGGCAGTAGATAAGGTCCAATTAAGTATTCATGCATGATCTCCGCTAACATACTGATGCTGAATAGTTGCTGGTTTGACTTTGAACGTGCACCATGTGTTCTGGGGCACCCACAAATGCACATTATGCACATTCACTATACCTTCACGTGAGAATGTTGATTCATCCATAAAGACCACCAGAGTGGGGAAATTGACATTTACGGCACTTTGCTGTAGGAACCACCGCATGAAATCTAAGCACAAGGAATAATCAGCAACTGTTAACGCCTGCATTGACTGCAAATGATCGGAGTGTAGTCTGTCTTCATGCAGTACTCGCCAGACACCATTCCGCTGTATACCCTGGCTCTGGGTCATTGATCATGTGCTTGCGTCTGTGTTTTCTGTCACCATACGCAAGATGTTATTACTCATAGCTGGTGTTTGGACCACCCTTGGTCGTCCGGCATCTGGCTGACGTGGAAGGTGCCTGTCTGACATAGATGGCAATGTAGTTTCAAACATTTTATGATCGAGCACACGAGGCATAGGATATAGCTCACGGTACAACCTTTACACCTGTTTACCATTGCATTCAGCTATGCCGTACATCAGGTGCATATCTGCTTTCTCTGTGTTCATAAACTGCTCCATCACATGCACGATCGACACTGTGAATACTGCGATGTGTTCGAGCCATCGCTGTTAACCCCTGCTACATCGCCTGTGTCCCCTATTAGCACGGCTGAGTTTCTGAGCATGTAATTCCTTTACGGATACACAGCACTGTTGGATTCTGTGAGTACTACCATTCGGATATCGAAATATACCGGATTTTTCTGGAAATAATTAATAATAATATAATAAAGAAAGAAAATAAATAAATAATACTGGAAACCCATTTCAAGCCCTGCTGGTACCACTCTCATATTTGGGCCATGAATTGGCGAATTACATTACTTTGGCCAATGGATGTTGTTTTGGACCATAGTAAGTGGTGGAATTATTTCCAATATGGTTCTAGGCCGGAACGGCAAATTTTCCAAATTTTGTTACATGATTAACTAATGTGGATGCAAATAATAACATCCCTGTAGTTCCAGAACAGCTCGTTTTCGGACATTGGTTCACTCTGCCAAAGTTGTTTCTTTTGATCTCTTTCATTTATTACACATGCTTAACGATTCCCAACTGCCTTCAGTATGGTAAAACAATCGTTTTCCATACCTTTGATGACTAAATGACAACACAATTTAGGACCAGGGAAGGGAATTCCCATTTTTTTTTCTATGTGGCATTATTAAGTCAATCACTTAAATTATGTGTCCAAAAAATAGTTTTGTGCATGTAATTTCCTATGCAGCAACAATATACATGTAAATAATAGCTTCACTCTACAGCCAAACTGGCTCATTTTGGGACATGGAGATTTCGGCCAATATGGTTTATCTGATGTCCCCTGAAACCCCTTAACGTTTGGGTCATGAATTCATGGACACCCTGTATATGCAAGACAGCATAGCACAAAATTTCTATACTCCTGTTTGTAAAAATTGCAACACCATGAAGGAATCATGTGATTGAGCTGAAACTTTCAGGAAATGCAAATTAGGGTATGCTATTCAAATGATTAGAATTTCAGAGTCATCACGCATGCGTGGGCTGAGCAGCGCCCTCTGAACTGCTGATGGATCCGTATAAATAGAGGGCTGTAGCGGGGCGTGTATGGTTATCTGCTAGTGGTAAACGTTACATGAGACGTCACTATGCCTCTACGACGAAAGAGGGCGACATTTCAGCAAGTTACGGAGTTTGAACGGGGACGAATGATCGGCCTTCGTGAAGGAGGGTTTTCTTATCGTGCAATAGCAGCTCGTATGGGGCGTAACAGCAGCACAGTGATGCGAGTGTGGAAGCAGTGGGTTCAAGAGAACCAGACAACTCGGAAATCCGGGAGTGGACGCCGAAAGGTGACGTCAGCACGGGATGATAGACACCTGGTCCGCATGGCGGTGACGGACCGTTTTGCTTCATCTGGACAGTTGGCAGAACGTTGGTGCACTGCTACAGGTGTATCATTGTGTGCTTCATCAATTCGTCGGCGTCTACTGCACCGTGGACTGCGTGCAAGAGTTCCTTTATACAGGATCCTCCTGACGCAAAACCATCGGCGCCTGCGGCTACAATGGGCTCATGGACATAGAGACTGGCGTGCTGATTGGCAACAAGTGGTGTTTTCTGATGAATCCCGCTTTAATTTGGGGTACAGTGATGGCCGCATCCGTGTTAGACGCTATACCGGTGAACGCCACCTTCCGGAGTGCGTTTTCGAACATCATAGTGGACGATACCCCAGAGTTATAGTCTGGGGTGCGATTGCGTATCATGGACGATCTCAGCTGCTACGAATTGTGGGTAATCTTAACAGCAACCGGTACATCAATGAAGTTCTGGAGCCCGAAGTTGTTCCCTTCCTTCAAGGCATTCCCGGAGCTGTATTTCAACAGGACAATGCCCGCCCACATATTGCCAGGAATGTTCAAGACTTCTTTTCATCACAACAGATACAGCTTCTTCCTTGACCTGCCTATTCGCCAGATGTGTCGCCGATTGAATATGTGCAGGGTTTCATTGGTCAGCGTCTCACTTGTGGTTCTCGTCCCATAGCTACTACAGATGAACTTTGGGGTCGCATATAAGCAACCTGGAATGCTCTTCCTCAGGCACACATTCAACATCTGTTTGATTCCACACCACGTCGTATAGCATCACTTATTGCAGCGCGTGGTGGCTTCACCAAATACTGATTTTCGATATGTAGTATTGTATTTTTGCTTTGTAATTTTAATCATTAATTTGTATTAACACAAGTCGTTTGCATTTTCAATTTCATTCAATTCGGACGAGTCCTTCATGGTGTTGCAATTTTTACAAACATGAGTATATTAAATCAGCAGGGACTTCTAAAAAATGACCATATAAGTATTGACTGTAGTAAATGGCCCTCTACTTTCCACAATAGCTTTATCTCTAAACTCAAGCAAAGGGATTGGTGAAAAGCACCATCAAATTTACAAATGCAGAAAACAGATTTATTTTTTCATCAAGCCAATATGTAGATTAAAATATACTTCATTACTTAAGTCACAGTACATAGTTAAAGAATAGAATATGTCAGCATTAGACTAGAATTTCGTTAAATCACATCCTATATTATGTATTTTAGTCAAATTATAAAAAATTTACCAGTAGGAAAAATAATGTTCCCCAGTGTTATTATCAAATGTAAACTTAGGCTTATGTCTTTCAACAATTGGAATGTACCTGAAACATACCATACAGGTGAAAAGTCAATATCAGCAACATACATAAGAGAACCAGACACAAACTTTAAAATGTTAGTAAAAGATAGTGATATCACTTGGGTTTATAATGCATAGCATTAGCTATTATAAAACTTTATTATACTCTACCTTTCTTCACAAATTTAATGCTTTTAAATACAACTGAGGTATCAAATATTTGGTACATCAAAGCTTTTGTTGTTTCTCTCTGGGGACCAAATAAGTTCTTAACATAAAATTTATTACAGTGTTCATTGGTTTAGAATTTTTAAGTAACAATTTTATAGTTATGTTTCTACATATTTTACAGACTAAGTTTCTTACATTATAAAGACAGTCAAGATCATGCTGTCCTAGGATCTACAGTTTCCTAGAAATCCAAACCTCTGCTGCTAAGGGAATCAAATACCGGACTATGGTGGGCAGAACAATTGCATGTGTTTTATCATATATTGGACGTCAAAACTGGGTTAATGCATATACCTGTCAAGGTATAAATTTTGAAAATCTTACAAATTTTGAGGACTCATCCAAGAATTTGCATACAAAATGTATAAATGCAGTGAAAAATCTCTAGAACTGAAAATCAGGTATTGTATTTTTCCTTATTATGCATAGATTACTAATAAATATAGGTTATATTATAAATAGAAAATAAAAACCGAGATAATTTCTCAAAATTAAAGTACATTAGAAATTTTTTTTTTATTTCATCCTTAACCATGGATTATGGAAACTATGGTACAACAACTAGGGAGAAAAAGATTTTTCAGAAACCTGGTGGGGTATGATCCCTGAAAAGTGCTCTAATCACGAAGCTACAGGTAACCCGTCATTATTCTTCCTGCGAGTATATTTAAAGCTTCTTTTCACTATGAAGCGGTTATTCAATATATTATTTAAATGACTAAATCAGAACTATATGTGAAATTATGAAAAACTATGGCAACACTGAGGTAGATGTAAAACAAGACGTAATTAGTACAGCTTTTTTATTATACTTTAAGTGTTCATAAGTGGTTGATTTAGCCATTGTCAAAAGTTCTCCAACCCCCTCCCCACTTGCCATAAAAATGTGTGTATCGGATCTAAAGATTTCTTTTTGTTTCTGAAAAAAATTTAAATCACATTTTACAGTTCATTCATGAATTTTGTAATAAATCATACAATCTCACTGATCATCTATATAATCCTACAATTCAGCCAAAATCCATACATTGCATGACCAAACTGTACAATTTGGCAAATATACCAATGGAATGATAGACAAATGCATTACCACTACGCCACCCTAGGATACTAGACACACCTTTTTTCGAGGAATCTGAACCACTTAAAGCCTAGGGAATCAAAATCTGAATTACAATGAAGCAGTTACGTGAAAAAACTTTCTTTGCTCCACTGGGAGTTGAACTCTGATTAATGGCAAGCTAAGAGAAAGGGTTACCACTGTGCCACAGCAGGGTCCCTTTTAGAAACTTATAAACGTAAGTAACGTGTGATATCTAATTCTTTAATCCTCACAATAGATACATTGGTATATACAAAACATTCATCTACAAAAACGTTTCTTAAAGTGTAATATTCATATTTATAGCAGCATGCAAATGGGATTCAGAGTTACACAATGTTTTACAGCATGAGTTATTTGGGCCTCAAATTATGGAATTCATTATGTGACAACATGAAAAATATCTGTTCAATGTATTTATTTAAAATGCACATTCGTACGTACTTATTAAATCAATAGCCCAAAATTCTTCTTTTCTATATTTCATATTTTATTTATATTTTTAATTCATTTATTTTTTGAAAAAAAAAGGGGGAGTTCAATGTGAGGAGGGAATTAGGGATAAAAATTTCTCTATGGGTGACACAAGCTTTGTCAAACCTTTAGTTTTTCTTGTGTCACCCAGGCTTTTTCATTATTTTAATACGTTTAACATTTTATGTATTTTATTGCTGAAACTGAAAAAAAAAACAAAAAACAACCCTGAACAGAAATTAAACTGAATTGATGAGGATGAGGATCACAATATATATTTTATAGTGGTAATTATACTTTCTAATTATTGTCTTCAAACTTGGATAGCACTCGTCATATATGGATATACTGTAGTCAAGACAAAATAGTATTATCAAAAATAATTATACAAATTATTTTGATCTAAGACCAAGGTTCGAGCAATTTTCTTTAAGATACACAATGGCTGTATCTTTGGGGAACGTTGTTTATAGAATATATTTAGCTCTTGTATTACATAATCATTTATGAAATAATTTTTCAAATCCTTTTTGGTTTATAATGGTATAAAACAAAGTTAAACAGTGGAGCCTTAATTATCTGATTTAACAGGCAAGGACATTGGTGGGATAATCAAGAGAATCAGAAAATCCAAGGATTTATGCTTTCATGGACCAATGAATAGTTTATAACGGAATTATAAAATTTAATTTATTCCGTGAATATATGGTGAATTTTAGAAGTATGAATAAGGGGGAAAAAATTTACATGGCTCATTACTTACATTCGCAATCTTTTGGTTTTTATTTTAACATGGTTATTTTAAGGTAAACTAAGTCTCTAATACATCATGAAGTAAAATTTTTATTTAGCTTTGAGCTGGTCACCCTCATTATCTGTAATAGTAGAGAAGGTAGGTCTTACGATATAGGATATTATTACCTTTTGCAAAGATAACACAACTGTCAAAATATAAAGCCACTGGGGCAAGTTATTTAGCATTTTTATGGAGGACTTAACGATTAATAATATTTCTGCAACCACATTTACAAAGCTCAAACTAGAGCTGGTTTGTAAAGATAAAGAGGCACAGTCCCAGTCCGAAGTTGAACAAAGGATCCCCATAACTAACTAGATTATCGGGACACAATACCAATGCTACTTTCATTAGTATTTAAAGTTTATAAGATATTATTACCCTTCGCAGGGATAAAAATTACTAAATGTTGGTCAATACATAAAGACAGCAGGGCAAATATTTTTAATAATTTTTCGTGAGAGAATTACAGGAATAGGAAGGAGCATCGTTTTTGCTTTCAAGCTGTCAAGTCAGTTATGACACACTAAGGGCCTATCTGTTTTAAAATGGAAGATTAGAAAAAATTTTACTTTGGTTTTAACACAAAAATGCAATTTGCAATGGAAAGTGACCTGTTATTTTAAGATTAACTTTGAACACAGCAATTACTCCTCATCCTACACTACAAATTCAACAAGATATATATGTATTCAGCATTAATTTGTAATTGTGCGAGTTTTATGATAAGAACAGCAAAGGTAATGATGCGCCAGGACCTACAGTTTTCCAACAAATCCAGACCTCTTAATGCCTAATGGAACCACCATCCAGACTACAGTGCGAAGTTGATAAGGTTTTTTTTCTACAATTGGGAGTCGAACTCAGGATAACCACATGTCAGGCAAATTTGTTACTATTGAAGGGCTCATTATTCAGTATTGAAGTAAACATGAATGACCAATGTAGCCTGAAATAAAATGTATTCTTTTCCAATATATATCTGATTAGTAAGATTACATAGACTGCAACAGCTAGTTATTGTACAGTTTCATCGATCAAAGACTATGCCACCTGAGTTCATTGGAATTTTTCTTACAGCATTTTCCAGAGTTAAATAAAACAATGTTATTCTTGTTAAGGAAAACAGCATGTTACAAGTTGCAAATTTTAGAAGTATTCATTCAGTGAGTAAGGAAATGAATGAGCTACACCATTTTTAAATATAGTTTTCAGACTAATCTTCCTTCTATAAAGTGACAGTTCAATTGTGCTCAGATTAAAAATTTTATAAAAGTTTTTTTTATATACAGAAATTTTTAACTTCTCTCTCAATACAGGTACAATAATTAGTTACAATTTATATTATATATATCAAAAATTCATTCTACACTTAAAATTAACATTAATAATATGGAAGTAATTCCTATAACATATCAAGAATGAAATTAACTTACTCTGAACCAACAATTGGTTTACCTATGGAGCTTGAAAAGTCATTCCCATAAAAATTAAGCCCCATAAGCAATTTTCGACGATTAGGATTTGCTTTATCTGGGATAAGACTCTCAACACATTGTAGAATCCACTGCAAAGGTCCATTTGGTCCTGGACTAGAATAGAAAGTTGTTACATCAGCAATGATATAGGCATGTACAAAATGCATGCACATATGAATGGCACAAAATATAAGTACAGGGTGTTCTATTAAAGTGGTGACAAACTCAGAGGGGCGGTAATAGGCATCAAGAGGAACAAAGATTGCTATAGAACTTAGGTTCAAACTTCATCCTTAGTGCCAAAAAAGAGTAAGTTTGAAAAACATCCAGCATGCACAAGTGCAAGATGCAGTGTCCTAAACACCTACACACATGGTCAGCTGGTAAAATTTCATATTAAATCCAGAAGTTGGCAACTTATTTTAACATCGCCAGAACAGATAACAATGGCCTTAGCATCCGCCGGCCATGGTGGAATGTTGACTCAAACGTTTTTGGCCCCAGAACCTTTTCTGAATCAGTATATTCCTTATTGGGGGGGTCCCACATCCCTGCTATAAAAGACATTAGATAATCATGGCACTGCAAAATGTTGAATTTGTAAATGGTACAAAAGTAGAAAATTACAAACAAATTGTTTTTGGCCCCAACACTTCTCGTGAATCAGTACATGCCTAGTAGGAGGGTACCCCTCCCTTACTTAAGGAAAACGTCAGATAATTATGGCATTGCAAAATGTTGAATTCATGAATGGAGCACAAGTAAAAAAATCGCAATTAGTAAGGTTTGGAAAGAAACTCGTCTATTATCCTTTGTTGGCAGTTTGAAGAGGAAAGATTCAATCACAAATTTTCAAAAATCATCTCATTCAATCAAATTTTCTCATGCAACTCCAACCCATACAACCCCAAAATTCAAACAATCAGACATGTTCACAAGTCACAACACACAAATACACACAAAATGCACCCTGTAGAAGAAGCAAGAAGGAATTTCCAAGAGAAAAAGTGCCATCAGTAGGGCCCGAATCTTTATGACCTAAAAATTCCTAAAAAATACCCTTGAAAAGCCGAGAAAAATGCCAAGGTTATTTAACAAAAAACCTTAAGATGAAAGAAAAAAAACCAAAAATGTTTTGTATTATATTTTTCTAAGTTGCAAATTAAATAATTTCAACTTTAGACAATTTATAGACTAGAATTTTCATTCTTTCTCCATGATATGTCAAAAGAAAAGAAAAAAGGAAGTAAATACCTGGTATAAATGAATTTTAATGATGTGTAATCCAATCACTTGCAAAAAACATCAAAATTGAACTGAATAATTATGCGTATGTTTAACATTGTTAAAACTATATTTTCCGAAAGCAAATTCTTATACCTTGAAAAGCTCTTCTCAACACTTATATATGATATTACAATGACTCGCAGAATGAAACTTACATATGTTTTTGGAACATATTTGAAGAAAACGCATTCATTTTTATGGGAAGTTCTTCATCAATTCCCGATGTTTCTGCCTCTCCAGTCAAGATACCAGAATTTTTTAAAGTCTGAAACCTAGAGTTTTTTTTTTCTCTCTAAAACAGTTTCATTTTGCAATAATGGAATGTTCAGTCATTCCCTTTACCTTTTTTAGCACTATGCTTCCTTTATCAATATAACCAATTGGGTCAATGAGTTCCACTTTGTGCTGCTAAGCCCTTAATAATATAAGGTAAAATGCTGAAGTTTGATCTTATGTATGCCAAATTTCCTTCTATTTTTTCCTGAGAGAACAGACATCGCGCAATTTGAAGAGATGCTACGTACTCCGGCTGAAAATCATTTACTGTCGCCTTTACAGCATCAAAATTTCCGCTGTAACAAATATACATTCATTGAGCATCCAACCATGTTCCCTAATGCATTGTCAAAGAATTTGGCAGCAAAGTTAAACTACGAGCTTGTGTTTTAAAGACTTCTGTACAATAAAGAGATTTCAAGAAAACATTTTTAACATTAGAAACAAGTCTATCTTTATCGACGTCCAGATAATTTGCCTGAATTTCCTCAGCAACCCTAATGTAAGGTGTGATCAAGGCAAGTGACATGCACTAGCTTTGGATAAAAACATTTGTTTTTCTGGCTTTCACTATGTTTGGTGTAGCATCCGTTAAAAAGTGTAAAATGTTGTCATGTTCCACTCCGTTTGGCCATAAAAGAGTAAAATATTTCTCAAATAGCTGACAGAAGGTTGAATGATTAACTTTTTCAAGTACCTCCAAATTCAATAAAAATACTTAATATAAGGTAATAGTTGGGAAGTGTGACTACAGGGTTGAAATAAAAGTTAGCATAAGGTTAAAATAAAAGTTGGGAATGGCGCTAAAGGCAAAGTTAAAAAGGCTGCGATTATTATACGTAGTTGACTAAAATGAAAGCTGTTGGAGCTTTTTTTTTCATCTAGAAATCCTAATTTTGGTTATTGCAACTTATTTGTAATTTTTAAAAGAATTTTTTTTTTATGAAAAAATTGGCAAAAAATGACTAAAAACAAAAGAAAAATTGGCTAAAATGCCATAAAAACAGAAAAAGCCAAAAATGCAAATGTCATACACATCCGGACCCTTATCATCAGTGTCCCCATCCGAAATCATAAACAGAAAGCAACAGGAATTTCCAGTTCCCATCATCCAAAACTATATGAATAGGGTTACCAGGAACACTGGACAACCAAGAAACCAGATTTGGTAAGAAATCACCCTTTGGATTTCATATGCAGTAACACTGATCAGTTGACATTGGTTGGTTGTAGTTTTATGGCGCAAGGACAGCAATGGTCATTCTGCACCAATCAAGGTGAGATCATACATACGATATCAGCTGACCTGATTTTCATCTAGGGCGTCTAATGTGCTAGTTGTAAACATTTGTGCATGCTGGAAGTTTTCTAAATTTTCTCTTCTGGCATTAAGAGTGAAATTCAGCCTTAAGTTCTGTGAAAATATTTGACGTCTATTATCACCCCTTTGAGTTTGTCACTGCTTTAACACACACAGAACACCCTGTGTGTATGTATATATTTTTTAATAAAATGAGATGAAAAAATAAATACCGTTGAGAACTTGAGTAATCATAACTCATAAGGCTAAATGCAGTTACATGATCAACAAGGTTTTCGAAGTCCTGCTTTGCAAACATACCAGTATGGCCTCTGAAAATATATTGATTTTATATAGTTAGAGAGCTACTAGAAAATAAAATAAAGCAGGAGCACTAATATGATTTCTAAAATGGTGAGTTAAATAGGGGAGGAAGCAAGATCTATGCCATTTTAATCATCCATTTAGTGAAAAAATTATACTTAAAAGGAATTACAGCTGAAGGATAACAAAACTATTTGACTGATGAACTTCTCGGTTTTTGCATTTATCCTTTAATAATACAATGATAATCTGGAAGAAAGGGGGTCATCAAAGGAGTTTAATGAGGATCATATCGTTCATTATTATATTAAAATATTATGAAATATTTTTAACAACTTAATCTTTAAAAAATAAAATCAAAACAATAATAAGCATGCTTGAAATTGTCACTGTACATCTCCCTCTTATGTGCAAGGCCGAATTATAGCATACACAAAAAAGACAAATGTCTAGAAGTTGCTTTTTCAAGGGGCCTGACAGGGCGTGATCACCATTACCTTCAGTACTGCTCGACCGCCATACATTTCCATTTTTGTTAAAATAGTTATCTTAACATCACTATTTCTTGTAAACTGGCATCATGTGTGACTAGTGTTGATATAATAAAGGTGGTTTCTTCTCCTTATTTCTTCAAATGAAATGATTACATAGGTTTAATTTATGCAACAGTGGGCTCCAGCAAACTATTTGTCTAGTGCCCCAAAAAACCTCAACCTGACCATGATCATGTGGTATAATATGCATAATCCCTTACATATAATATCGCCACTATATGATTGCATGTCTACCAACACTGAAAAAAACCTTTTCAGGAGCAATTGCAAAAGATTTCAGGAGTTTTCAGAAGCATTGTTTGAACACACACCAAGTCAACAATTTTAAAATAAATGTCATTTTGTTGTTGGGAGATAACATTAAAGTAACATTTCATATAACAATTGTGTGTGTGTGGGGTAATTTATATTCTACTACAAAACCTTGAATTTGATTAGTTCAATAGTTTTTTGTTTTTTTATTTTTATTTGCAGGAAATAAAAGTTTTCGAAATGCTCTGTTAAAAACTAAATTAAATTTTTTTTTTCAATATATTCAAATACACAAAAAGAGTATATTTGTAGTAAATATAGTATATTTATGAGGTTTACTGGAAAATTACTAAAATATTTTGACACTATGACTAAAATTTACACTTGTGTAAAGTACTTTGGTTAATATATAAAAATACTTACAAATTGTCTTTCAGAATCAAAGTTTTCAATTCACACACATCAAGTAGTGCAACAATTAAATGGACTTCAAAAGTATTTTTGATAATTTTAATTTTAGTAATTCTAAATTTCATAATCTTTAAAACATCAAAATACATGTAACCATTTTTTCCTGTTCTTTCAAAGCTTGATATGTTGCTTATTTTGTTTTCATTAAATTTGTCTCTAATAAAACTACAGAAGAATTTTCCAGAGCAAATGAAGACATCCTAGATATGCTCGATAATGTTCATGTCTGGCGATTTAGGTTGCCAATGGAAGTGTCTAAAGTCAGAAGAGTGTTCCTGGAGCCACTCGGTAGCAACTCTCGATGTGTGGGGTGTCGCATTATCATGCTGAAATTGTCCAAGTCCGTCGGAATGCACAATGGACATGAATGGGTGTAGGTGATCGGACATGATGCTTACGTACCTGTCACCTGTCAGAGTTGTCTCTAGACGTATCAGGGGTCCCATATCACGCCAACTGCACACGCCCCATACCATCACAGAAGCTCCACCAGCTTGAACAGTCCCCTGTTGACATGTAGGGTCCATGGATTCATGAGGTTGTCTCCATACCCGTACACGTCCATCCGCCTGATGCAATTGGAAACGAGACTCGTCAGACCAGGTAACGTGTTTCCAGTCATCAACAGTCCAATGGCGGTGTTGGCGGGCCCAGACGAGGCGTAAAGCTTTGTGCCGTGCAATCAACAATGGTAAAAACTAATCAGTGAGTTGGAAGTGGGGTTAAGGGAATATTTAGTACCGTTAATTAGAATAGTACGATAAGTTAGTTTAGTGCGTTGGCCTTCGTCACGATGGACTTGGGATAATTACCAAAGTTTTTGCCTTATGTGTCTAGTTTCCGGAGAAAATCTTCTTGGATTGAAAATTTGGACCCTTTTAATTTGACGGCGTTATGCAAAATAGAATCTTTTAATTTGTAGGCAGAAAAGTTAACCATGATTCTACGAAATTTTAGGTTGGGTCCCCATCCCAGCCAATGACATCTCTCAATATCTGTTGGTGAGACTGAGACACCCAATTGATTTATGATATATATATCCGGAAATTCGCTAAATGTGAGCTCGTTATAAGTGGGTCCTATTGTATTTTACATCTTTCCCCACCAAATCCCTCTCTGGATCTTTTGTTTTAGTTTATTTGAGATTTTAGGGCTCAAGGACTACAATGGTCATGCTGCACCGGGACCTACTGCTTTCCGAGGAACCCAAATCTCTGGATCACTGTTTTCCGAGGAATCCGAACCTCTTATGGCCTGGGGAACCAAACCCCGGACTACAGTGAGCAGTGCGATCTTTATGAGATCTCTGAGTAAGCGTTCTTTACGCCGTTAGGAGGAAAACCTGAGTTTAACGGCACACATGTTACCATACTGCACCACAACAAGGCCCTATATGGATCTGCCTCTGATTATAGAAATTTTTAGGTTATATCCATGAAAAATATCTTTAATGCTAACATTTTTTGACTATACTAGATTTTCTGGTTTAAAATATATATTTCCATACTATTCCTTGAATTATTTGATTCTTAAATGTTTCTCATGACCTTTTCATTTCTGTTCCGCTGAATTTAACTTTTTTATTAAAATGAAGAGAACGTTCGAGACATACTCTTAATTTAAATATATTAATTTCTTTAAATATGTTGCTTTGAGAATGGATAAATAATGTGTTTACAAGTGGCTTTACATGAAAGAAAAAAAGATAATTTTATATGCTTTCTACAAAAATTAACGTTATACATTTATAAAACTTTAAAATATACGAATTTCTTACCCAGAGTATGAAGGGGGTGGAATCACTAGTATAACGTCCAGACTTTCATGTTTCAACATATTAGCAATATGAATGAGCATTTCAGTTAGTTCCCTAGATATAAAAAATTATCAGTGTAAAAAATGGCTGCTGTATACACAGTAATACAAATTATTTTAATTATGATAGTCGTATAGCCATACAGCTTAGAAACCTGTTAATTTCATTTCAACTATTTAAAATTTCGAGAAAATGGACTTCTCTGGCCATAAATATCTTATTTGCAAGTTCACACACTTTCTTTTGTAGGCCTTAACTTGTGGGTACTTACATAATTTATATTTAATGTATATTTAATACCGTTTCATTATGTTTAATTACACACGGACATCATTTCAACTATGTCATATATATTATTTTTAAATATAGATTACGAAAGTTCGAAAGTAAATATGAGAGTAAAGTAAAAAATAGCAAAATCTGCAAAAAAATAAAATCAATAATAAAAATTTTAGATACAAACCTCAAAATGATGCATGGTTAAGAAAACGATGTAGGGGAATTGTACAGCTAGTTAAAAAGTATAAAACAGAATGGTTCATTTCAAGTGTCACACATATGAGCACTCCCCCTTTAAAAAACAAACAAAAAACTATAAAAATCATAGAAAGTTCCAGCAAGAACCATTTTTTTCCTCATCTCCTACCTATTGTTGGGAAGTCAGGCAGTACATCAGTAATTGCATAAGCTGTACATAATAATTGAATACATTTAAAATTCAACAGCTATAAATTTAATAAATTACTTGACAAAGGAAATTTTTTTATATAAAGGCATGGTATATGTAAATCATCTGCTACTTGTTTATCTGTTAACCCATTTAGAAAATAGCATTACGGTAACTAATAAGTTATAAAATTTAAATTACTTTAGTCATTATTTCATATTGTTAATTTATGATCTCTGTTCAGTGGGGGGATTTGCAAAACGTGCATCTAACTACTGGCATCACTTTGTTCACAAGTAGAAAGTACTGGATTAATGTTTTTATAGGTCCTACACTGGAAGGATAAAACAGGTTCCTAAAGAATGTGGCCCTCGTAACATTCAGTCAATAAATCAGGTTTTCTTTGAAGTTCAATATCTTCAATGAAGGTTGACAAGTTTTTGACATGTGATAGATTTAATCAGTTTTATCCATGGTTAAAAGTATCACACCAAAAACATGTGCATCAAAAATTTCAAAACCCAAAATTTAATGATTATAACAAAAAACCTCACATTAGTGAAATGTGTGTAAACTAAACAAAGGCACCCATAAGAAATTACCTAAAAAAATTTATTTCCCCTTTTATTTTGCCATTTGAAATAGCTACGCAAAAACTAGTCCAAATGCATGCTGTGTCAAAAACCGCTGCAAATGTTTAATGACTACATTAAACACAAGTACTTTCGTTTTTATTGACTACTACAATATATCTCTCTCTCTATATATATAACAGATTACAAACTGTACAACCAGTGCAAAGACTTGATACTACAGCTAAATCCAATAGCTTGTATTTGGCCTGCTTCTTCAAACAGACACAGCAACAATAGCTGATACATGTCATATATGGCTATTTTTTAAAAAAAAATTCTTTACAACCTCATATCACAATTGTGAAAAATGATTGGAACAAGCTTTGGGATAAATACATTTCTTGGTTTGCTTCGTGTGTCAAGGTTAAGTTGTTACACCACATCTTATTGCTTTAATGCTGACTCCACAATTTAGCTGGTTACATCTTCAACACATGCAATTTCATATGTTATGCCTTGCTACAGATGCATTCAAGGAAATAAGCAGATAACACAACAAAGGTTTATTGTACTTGGTGGATTCACCAACAAATAATAATCCAGTTAACGTAACAGTAACTAAAATTTTAATCTAACATATTAACTGGCTTACAACTACATGCCATATCAACAAAATTTAAAAAGACCAGCCCGTAATGGGCCTGGCTCCGACTATATGTTGGTACAAGAGAGAGAGCATACTTTAGCCATGCTTTACATATCAGTAGTGACATTTTTACTGGCGCTAGTGTTTTGAAACATGAGCATAATGCTACAAGAATGTGACAACCTTATCTATCCCAAATATATGGATGAAAGCTAGCATGGATAAGAAAATGGAAACTGCTCATGTTTTTGCTGCTGAAAAATATCCACAATTGTTTACCACGTTTGATAGCATTTGAAGCCCACGAAATCCCATTTCACACCTCTTACTTCAATGCTATTGTGCAACATCCAAACCTTATTACATGGTGAAAAAACGTTTCAAAGTGTGAAGGTTTCAAAAAAATAAGGCAACATCTGAATTTTCAGAACTAGCAATAATGCTTTTGTCTCAACTTGCCAGTTCAACTTCTATTGAAAGAACGTTTTCTAATTTTAGAATTATAAATTCTAAACTGTGGAATCGATTAAACATTGTGAAAGCTATGCTATTGAGTGCTGCATGGCATTGCCAAACTAGAATATTAAAACAAATTATGAAGTCTTAATAAATGAAAAATTCAGGAAACCTTGTTTTGATTTACCTTAATTATTTTCAATAAATTCAGAATAATTTGGGTATCTTCATTCATATAAAACAGTACCTAGTATTCACTTTTCTCTATTTTTATGTAATTTTTAAGGAAAAGAATATTTTCTAAAAAATACATTTGTATTGTAATTATAACATTTGCTTAACATATACTATTAATAATATGTGGATACTGGATATTGATAATACAACATACACTGCTGGAAAATGAAAAAAGAACAAGAAGGAATTGTAGACGGATATGAAATTTGCATATGTTAATGGGATGGAGCACAAGTAGGCGTGATCTTAATTTTAGGATCAACCGGTTAATGCTTACGCCAAAACATGCTATAATATGCAAATTATAGTTGGTGGTATTTAAAGAGAAGGGGCAGTGGATGTAATCAGTCATCAAATTATAGACACTTGCGAAGATTCTGAAGAAGCTACAATGCCTGGACATGGAAGACGTTACAATTTCAGCCGTTATCGAACTATGAGAGAGGTCGTCTAGCGGGACTCCGTGAGGCCGGTTGGTCGTTGTCACATAAACTTCCACTCGTGCTCAATGGGAGCATATCCAGTGAACATGCAGGCTATGAAAGTTGTCTCACACATTGGAGTGCATATTGTGTTACACGTGCCATGAATGGGTGGGCATTGTCATGCTGAATTACACCAATATGGACCAACCTTAAAAATGACACAACAATTAGATAAATATTTCTGATATACCGAGTGATGTTTAATGTGCCCAGTACAAACAGTAGTTCTGTACAGGAGTAATAGCTGATTGCTCCCCATACAAGACCAGGTGTAGGCCATGCGTGTCAATGGCGGATGCAAGAAGGGTGGAGAGGCTCCCCTGTGCGTCTGCGAATAAGCATACGGCCATCTGAGGCTCCCAAACAAAATCGCTTTCATCGCTGAAAACGACAGATCACCATTGAGCTCTCCAGTGCAGACATTGGCGGCACCACTGCAGCCATTCACAAGAGTGGGTTGGAGTCAAAGGTGCGCATGCCGAAGGCACACTTGCATGTAATCCTGCTTCCAGTAGATGGTTAGGATTGTTCACATGGTCACCTCAGGTGCAACGGCAGCTCAAATTTATGATGCAATGAATGTTCTGCTTGACAACGCCGCTCTTCTTATGCGTCAATCTGTCCTCTCAGCAATCCGTCTGTGAGTCCCTGTTCCACGCCTTTTTGTGTGGGAATGTTCTTTGAACCATCTACGCTACCATCGTACCACCACCGATACTTCCCGTCCAATTCGCTCCGCAATACGACGATACGACCAACCGGCCTCATGGAATCCCACTAGATGGCCTATCTCGAAGACTGGTAACTGCTGAAATTGTACATGTCTGCCATGTCCAGACATTGCAGCTTCTTCAGAATCTTCGCAAGTGCCTATAATTCGAAGACTGATTACATTCACTTCGCCCTTCTCCTTAAATACCACCGACTATAAATTGCATATTGTAGCACGTTTTGGCGTAAGCAATAACCAATTGATCCTGAATTTAAGGTCATGCTGATGTGTGCTCCACCCCATTAACATATGCAAATTTCATAACCGTCCAGCAATTCCTTCTTGGTGTTCTTTTTTCATTTTCCGGCAGTATATAAATTCACTTATTTTAAATCAAATCCTTTTATACAAAAATTTTGAGTTTTTAATGGTTTTAACTGGTTAAAACCCGGTTTCAACTGGTTTAAACCATCGTCAAATTGCCAACCCTCTCTTCAATACTTAGGTTTATTGATAATAAGAATTTCTCTGACAGTTATAAACAAGCAGGATTAAAATAATGACTAAACTTCCATACACTAGGCCTCTGCAAGGTCTCAAAATCATGGTATTCTAATCCCGATTAATCAAGGTATCCCCTATATAAGTAAATCTGGCATTAGAGGCAGGGGCACATGAAAGGTTAATTAGAATATATGCTAAAGTAAATGAAGAGGTACTTGAAGATTGGTGAACTTAATTCTATAGAAAATCATTATTAGCATAGAATAATATACACTGGAAAATAAGAGGGGAAAAATAGCTGAAAAGGAAAAATTGTGAATAAACTAAATGTTAGATGATAAATTGCTTGCAAAGAAAAGGATGATTTCATTGTGTCTGGTGGGAACCAAACCCCCAACCTCTTGGTATCCGGCCAAGTGCTCTTCCAAAAGTGAACTACAGATGACCGATCATCCTTCCCTCTGCGAGCATATGTAAAGCTTCCCTGCAGTTTTGAAATGGGGCAGTGCTTGAACTGTTTTTTAAACCAAATCAACGTCAAAAAAGAAAACATCCGAGAAGTCAGACTAGTGTGATATTAAAGTTGAGAAATTTTCATCATAGCTGATGATGTAATATTAGATGATAAACTTCTCACAAAGAAAATAATGATTTCATGGTGCCTGGCGGGAACCGAACCCACGATCTGTTGGTATCCGGACAAGTGCTCTTCCAACTGAGCTACAGGCGACCGATCATCCTCCCCTCTGCAAGTGAGTGATATATCATCTAATATTACCACATCATGGGATATGCTGAGGAAAATTTCATAAATTTAATATCACACTAGTCTCGCTTTTTGGAACGTTTGCTTCTTTGACATTGATTTGGTTTAAAAAACAGTCCAAGCACTGCCCCATTTAAAAACTCATCTATAGTGAAGCTTTGTATGCACTCGCAGAGGAGAGGATGATCGGTAGTCTATAGTTCAGATGGAAGAGCACTTGGCCAGACACCAAGAGGTCATGGGTTCGGTTCCCACCAGGCACCGTGAAATCATTCTTTTCTTTGCGAGTAATTTATTGTCTAACATTACCACATCTTCGGCTATGAGGAGGAAAATTTCTCAACTAAGTTGAATGTATTGTTTCTGGGTACAAAAAGTAGCTGTTCTGCAGTTTGCTCTTAGTGCTCATTTAAATTAAGCAGATTAATACAGTAAAACCCCTCATTAGCGGACACTTACTAGGCTAAAAAAAAATTCCATTAAAGAGGAAGGAGTGGTAGTTCAAAGGTTGCATATCGATCATTTTAAAGCCTTCATTTTGAAACATAGGCATTTTTGAGGACATAAGATTAAAAATAATATATGTATGCATTTTGGATGAATAAAAACACAAATTTATAATAAATATTGAAATTTATTTACTTCGGGGGAAAAAATTGATGTTTCGGCAGTAAGCAATGCTGGTCATTTAAAAAATAAGAGTAACCATATGAATTCTATGACTTCAACTGTAACAAATATTAATGCAACCATAAATTCTCTTAAGCAATGTATTAAATTTCAACTATGCAATTTCAATTGTCTTGTGCACCCTATGTGCTATTAGAATTTTCCCTCTAAGGACATTCGAATTTGAAAGAATGACACAGATTTGAATAAAAAAAGCCTGAATAAACTGCCACTTTGTGACAGACAGGTGGAAAAGTTCTTGTTAGCTCTGTCTCCTTTTTCAATTGACTGTTGTCAGAATTACCTCTGGTGAAGGACCAAAGATCAAACATTTTTATTTGAAATTTTTATTTGAGCATAAAAACAGGATGACCATATCTGCAGGATGTTTGTTAAGAAGGGTTCACTGTAGTGGCAAGGAAGATAACCAAGACCTCAGGTGCAAGGAATAGTATTTCATCCATGGAAAGTTGAGTGCAGTGATATTACAATACTGTAACATTTGTGAGACCCTGTCTTGTTACATTGCAGCTGTGGCAGGCTATTCAAGAATTTGTCTAGTGAGAAGCCTAAAAACTAATACTTTGAATTAGAGTGGAAATATGTACTGGATAAGCCATAAAGTTATTAATTTCATTTTTCAAGACAAACTACGCACTTGTAAAATCAAGTTATGATGGAAGTGTAACATCATATCTATTCACATGTTATTGTTTATTAAATTTTCTAGATAAAAAACTAAGCATGTTAGGACTCCTAATATTAACAATCTACTGTTGAACAAAATCTTATGTTTGTGTTTTTACAGTGCAAAGACAGCAAGGGTCATGCTTCACTGGGACCTACAGTTTTCTGAGGAATCAACTTCTTAAGGCATAGGAAACCAACTCCAGACTGTGGTGAGCAGTTAGAAAGTTTTCTTTTTTTGGCATAATTTGGAGTTGAACCTAGGATTTAGGCAAACGTGTTACCATTGCACTCTGCCCATCCCTACAAAATCACCAAGATTTTATCTCAGAGATATTAACCATATATCCTTTATTCTAGTCAGATGAGTTGTTTAACTATTTCTTTTTGCCTTATTTACGATTCAAATATAAAAATTGTTTCATAGATAAAAAGTTTACTACCTACACTGTTATGAAATGGAAGGGCATTAGGTTATATCTTTGAGCAATTCCAAATATTTTCAATAGTATGACCAGCACACTCAGATCTTTATACATATACAGGATGCAAAGTATGCCCATATTCATCCAAATAATTAATACAATTAAAGTTAATGAGTTTTGGATTTATAATAAATTTTAATTCAATTTATAATATTTATAATTAAAATTTCCTTTGATTGGTGGAATTGAAAATCAGACAGCACAATTCCAGCTGTAGAATTTGAGGCAGACCGGTTTTTAAAAACGATTGGTGAAATTATGTAAATGGGAGCTGTCTACTCTTTTTTAGTTCCTCCTGTTCGAAATATGACAGCTGGTCAAAACCAACCACCTCTTTTTTACGAAACCATACAAAAATGAAAGTTAAAAAAAAATGTTGTTAGGGGCAGCAGCCTCTAGGTAAAGACCGTTTTATAGGATTTTGACAACTTGACTTCAAGAATTGGCCTGACGACAAAATATCGTTTCAGGGAGAGTATTGAGAAACTAACTCTTTTGTCGGACAACAGATGACAGCACATGTTGCATGATAGTTTTCTATGTTTTATTTTTCATAAAATGGTTACTTTTTCTCTAAGACTATGTAAGAGTGTTTAACCTTTTGTTCATGTTCCCAAATTATAGTTTTCTTGTTTATTCTTTTTGCTTGCTTGGATAACAAAATTGAACTTCGTTCGAATTCATGTATCGGCAGTTCTTTGCCTCATCAATATATACAGGGTAAGTGAGTAGAATTGGTGCAAGTTTAAACAGGGAAATACAGATAATACACTATTTTTCTTGACCCATGTTTTTGTTTCCAGGTTCTCAGTAGTAAGACTTCGAAGAATGCAGAGCCCAAATAGATTAGATGATTATGAGGAGCCTGAATGGAGAAGGAAAGTGTGAGAGTCTATTCCATCTATGCTGAGATGACCAACAACGACATTGTAAACTGGTTGTCGTTGAGGATAATTCAGAGAATTAGGAAGCAGTTGAAGGATTCAGACTTTGATGCGGAAACCGGGGCTGCCAGAAAGATACAAGATCAATCTGAATAGAGGATGAGGAGTAGGAATTCCATTTCAAATGTGCAGCAATTCATTGACAACAAGCCCTAAATCAGTGAGATTTCTCAACGTCTGGGATGTTCTAGCACCCATAATAAAGCCTTGGATCGAAGAAGTTACCATAGAAAGACCATACATATTCCAACAAGACTGCACCAGCATACACGGCCACGAAATGTCAGAAGTTGCTTAGCGATAACTTTTTTGACAACGTTGCCCTTAATATGTGACAAACAAACTCACCTGACTGCAATCCTCTTTATCATATGTAGGGTATAGTTGAAAGGATCAACTAATAGGACCGCTTGAAATAAAGGTGAGCTGAGGAAGAAAATTTGCCCAGCATTTCAACATTTGTCTTCTGAGGTTGTAAAATATGCCTGTTCTTGCGTTCAGGGTCACGTGGAGCCTGTGGTTAATGCTGAAGATGGCTTCATTGAATAAGTTCCATCTACAAAGCATTACTTTTCTCTTGTAATCGAAATTTTCAACGAATGTTTCAAATTACAACTATTACAGCTTATTTTTCTTTATGTATTTTCCATGCCAATTCTACTCACTCACCCTGTACTTGATTATGATTAAAAAATAATTAAATATTTTACACAAAATACAACTACCTTAATAAGAAACAAGCTTTCTCACCTTTTCATTTGTCCTCCAAGTAAGCTCCAAATTTCAAAGACATATCCATCAAATTCATTTTCCTGAACAAATAACAAATCATAAAACCTTTCTTCTTTTAACTATATTTAATTTCAGCTACATTTAATAACATTTATTTACATTAAAATTAGTAATTAAATAAGGTACACAAATCTGTATATTATTCATATTAAAATAAACATAGATTGCATGAATATAGGTTTGAAACCTATTTAAGCTTAATATTTCAAACAACACCTTTAATTTTAAATCATGTAATTTTTTAATGATAGTTTATATGGGCAAAAAGAATTCGATAACCATGTTAATATTCTGCTTTGATTTTTGGTACTTTGTGTAGAGATCATGATAATAAGTTGTAAGTAAACAAACCAAATAAAAATAAAATACTTCTTGATAACCAAGATGTCTTATCAGCTCATAAAAATTCAATATTAATATATTAGCTAAAAGCAGTTAAGGTCAATACTTTTACTTCAACATGGCTTTTGCAAAATAATGCGTTGTATTATTTAATTAACTGTACCGAAATTGAAAAAAACATTGAAAACTCCGTTACGGAAGGTCATAATTTCATGTTTTTTCTGTCCTTCCGTAACGACGCGCGTTTTTCAATGTATATTTTTTTTATACTGTAGGAAAATTTTCATACCATTTCAGTTAAAAGTAGTATTAGGCCCTTTTCTTAAAATGACTTACGAAAAACATTGCAGTTTAATATTTTGATAGTGTAGAAAACATTAACCATGATGTCGTTCTTCCGTAACATTTTGAATACCATGGCTTTAACCTACTCTAGGGACCATGGGAAAATATAATTATAAGCAGTATCATTATAGACAGATTTCACTATACCTAATTTGACATAAAATAGCCTCATTATGACAAAAGGAGTGAGAGGCTAAGGCAATCAAAAAACTGAACGAAGTTTCTTATGGAACTCAGCACCATATGGGTGACCATATAAGTACTTCTGAGAGGAGGGGGGAGGGCTGAGAAAAATTACCCCCTCCTCCTCAAACCTGTCAAACGTTTTAGTGAATGTACAAGATACTAAAATGCTACAAAAATAATTGATACTGCTTGACAATTAGTAATGAGCTAAAAAGTACCTTATTTTAAAATGTGACTGTAAAACTTTTGAAAGTAAATGCATAGCAGATTCGGGCAAATAAAATTTTTAAACGGCTAAGGGCAAGGGCTCGAGCTCCCACTGCACCCCCCCATATGGGCACCCATGCAGTACCAGCCAAGCAGGTGAGATAAGGAAAAAAGTTGATGAGTAGAGGCTTTTAAAATTAGAAACAAGCTAGAAACTGGGATCTTCGTTAGAGAAAAATTGATGGCTAATAATTTTTGGCACCGATGCTTAAGTTTAAAATTTTTTATGAAGAAAAAAGACATTCTGGCTTGGAGCTGAACAGGGGACCCTCTGGTTTGATGCCTAATTAAAACAATTAAATTAGTTGTGGTCATTCCTTTACTTATACAGTTAACATTTTTATTATTTTTTTATACATAACAGCAGTTTAGAAGAATCTTTTATCTGAATGCGAATAATTTTATGGCTTCAAATCTGTTAAAATATAAAGCAAACATATTCTAGCAACACAGTGGAACTTAAGCTGAGATGGACCTTAACCATAACATTTCTAGTTGCAGCGTGCATCATGCACTGAAGCATGCGAGTAAGATTCACATGTGAATCAATCTTATGTACCAGTCTTAAATATCATTAAATAAATCAACAACTTAACCAGCTAACTTTATCAGCTAAAATTATCAGGCTATGAGCTCTTCATGCTGAAACTGTATGATTTTAAATTGCATGCTATTAGGCTCAGAGACACTGCTGAACACTAAGTGAGATTTATTTACGAACTGTTTCAATTATTCATAAAAGATGGATTTTAAGACACGTATTGAAAAGTTGGAAGATAAGAAAAAATTTTCGAAATGGAAAAAGCAAGTGACACTGCTGCTGCATCAATGGAGAAAGTGTACCACCGTACAGTCCTGAAGAAATTTCAACCGCTCATTCTGAGGTATGTCGTTTACATAACATTAAACATAAAGAATTCATAAAAAATGACACTTTGGAATCAAAACTACTAACTAAACTACAACTAAACTAAACTACAGTAAGTACTAATACTGGTTGGTCATGTGTATGATACAAACATGGAACTAATTGCCACGTGTGATACAGTGAAAGCCATATTGGAGAAAATTGTATTGATCTATGAACAAAGTTTGGGTCAATAGACTGTGTAACAGATTATTATGTTACTGTTATAAATTAATCCTACAGGGCCATTTTCTATGACTGATTGGCATGTGGAGGCATTGTAAGGTCATTATGACATCATGAGTATGTTCCTGTTAATGAATTGAGTGCTACTTAAGCTATATGTGTGTGCAGCGAAAAGCACACAGACAGCTAGGCAGGTTGGGCGGTTGATTAGGGATGTAGGTATGGAATACACGTTTTAAATAATGGCTCAGAATCTAGTCTTAGTTTTTAAGGTTACATAATTTTTTGTAGATTTTAAGTTATTTGGACTCTAGTTAACCTTTGCTCCAATAGTTAGCCATAGACTGTTAATGAAGGTAGCCATGTTCGTTTATGAAGTGAAGAATTGTAATTCCTTACGTAACGTTGATAAAGCGCAAGGCCAATGTGTAAAGATTCTTCAATATCTGGATAGAGAGGAAGTGGTTCCTGAATGGACCTAATGCATTCGTAGTCGACTGGATGTGGATAGAGTAGTGAATTATTGAACTTCGACAATCATCACAGTAGACTATTCGTTTGGATGCACCTGTGAAATTGAACTCTTGTCAGATTGTTCACACACTTGCAAAGTTCATTGAAAAACCTTTGGAGGACTATTACGGCTGAGTAAAGAACTATCGGTGATGTATTTTTAATATTGTTATTAGAAACTGATTATTTATTGGAGTATTTGAATTATATGTAAATAACCTAGATAAATTTAATGTCTGAGTAATAAGTTTACTATTGTTAAATTAGTAAGTAGTTAATTGAAAGGTTACCTAAAACCAGTCCAATATATATATATATATAATTGATAGCCAGTTAACGTTATGGTGCAAGGACAGTGTTGATTTTAAGAGTTTGTCTTTGATTATATGGATAAGTTTTGAGTTACCTATGTGATGGGAAAATAGATAACCAATTGAGTTGAGAAATACCAAAATTCAGTATTGTGCTGAATTATATCATTTGAGTTATTGTAGACACTTTAGGTTCGAAGATATATCCTTTGCCGAATGAACTGGATGGAAGCAAGAATAATCCCATGATTTCTTGAGTTGACTGACATATTAATGGGCTATGAATTAGGAAATCCAGGTTATGAATCATTCAAATTATATAGGATATTTAGGTTAATAGAACTGATTAATGATCTTGATGTTTTTTAGTAATGAATCAACTTTTTTTAGTGGAAACTTTCTACTGTTCCAGAGGGGCCCTGATGAATCGATTGTTGGCTGGCTGCTGTATGAAACCAATTACTTATGCTGTTCTGGATTTACTTAGACGTATGCTTTAGTGACTTAACAAACATCTATGCACTAATTTGTTCTCATTTGTAGCCTTAAGGACATTCACCCACGTAATTTATTGTAACAATGCTTACTTTGATTAATAGTAAGGCAGTTTAAATCTGAGGGGGTCAGATCCATTATAACTGATGGAATAATTTTTCAACAGTGAAAAGAATCCCACAGAAAATATAGTGACTCATATTTCAAGATTGCAAAGAAACTTTTGTGAATTAAATTCTGAGCTAAATAGACTTGCCAAAACAGAACAGCTGCATTTGCTTTTGATGGGTAGAATTGTGTCCACTCTGTCAGCATATTTTGAATTTAAAAGTGTGTGGTAGTTTGCTCCCATAGAGGAACGAATCATCAATAAGCTAACCGAGCAACTTCAGCTTATTGAGATGAGGCTTCCAACAAAAGTAAACACCGAGTCAGCAGTCTTGTTGGCTAAATCTAACACAAAAAGAAATCAAAAACAAGAGCGGAAATGTTTCAAGTGCAATAAGCCCAGACATTTTGCCAAAAATTGCTTTAAGAAAGGAAGAGGCAGCGCAAAGCAAAAAAATAGTGATGCTTTTACGTGCATAAATGGAATAACTGAAAAGGAACTTTGGTTGGTGGACAGTGGTTCATCCACACACATGACAAACGATAAGGGGTACCTTACATCATGCAAATCGTTTGTCACACCCAAGGAAGTGAAAATAGAGAATAGCGATGTTATTCTAGCAAAGATCAAGGAACTGTAAATGTTGAAATGCTTCTAGATGCAAAATGGGAAAAGAACCATCTGATTAATGTATGGTGCGTCCCTGATGTGAACAGGAACCTGTTCTCAATAAGTAAAGCAATAGACAAGGGTTTCGTCTTTGGGGCGGACCACAGTGGCTGTTTCTTCACAAAAGGTGGTTCTATACGTATGAGAGGACAAAGAACCAACTGATGTCTTTATGCACTGGAGATGAGAGTCAAGATACCTGATGTAGCTACTGCCACGTATCTTGCCTCCAAAGAAGAAACTGTGCAGCTATGACATGAAAGACTGTCATCAAAATGTGCATCATGTAAAAGAAGTGCTTGAAAAGTTCTAGATCCATTCTAAAGCAAGTGAAGAAACACGAGGGCTGTTTATTAGGGAAGCAACACAGAGTTAGCTTCCAAGATAGAACAGATCAGATTCAGCTAGACAGTTGGTTCATGCTGATGTGTGTGGTCCGATGTAACAGGAATCCATTGGAGGTGCTAGATACTTTAAGGATGACTTTACAATATTTGGCAGAAATTTCTTTTTCTTTTTTTTTTTTATGGAGAGAGAATGAAGTGTCGGACTGTCTTAAAATATTTATTAATGAGGTGAGCACTGCTGAACACCACATTAAAGAATTCTGAAATGATGGTGGAACTGAATTTCGAAATGCGAGTGTGCAATGCATTCTTGAGTCTAAGGGAATCACGCATAACACTTCTACGCCCTATACTCCAGAACAGAATGGAGCAGCTGAAAGGGAGAACTGCACTATGGTCGAAAAGGCCTCATTCACTTTAAGAATCACCCAACAAAATTTTGAGCGGAAGCTATTAATACAGCTGTATATATACTGAATCAAACTGGGCCATCTCCAGTAAAAGGTAAGAGTCCTTTTGAACTCTTAGTACAGAAGTCAAAAGTATTGACTATTTGCATGCATTTGGCATGGAATATTTTGTACATGTGCTTATACAAAAACAAAGAAAATTCAATAAGAAAAGTGTAAAGGGGCACTTTGTAGGCTATTGCGGTGAAAAAGATGGCTACTGTGTGTGGACTCCAGTTGACAACAAAGTTGTTTTAAGTTAGGATGTTTTCAGAGAAAAGGGACAAAGTCTTTTCTTGGAAGTGCCTACTGTGCCAACATTGGGACCATAAGTAACAATTCAAAGTGTGAAAGAAAACATCGACATACTCCAAATGTGCCAATGAATGAACCAAAAGTGAATGTTGCAGAAAACAAGAGTCAAAATGAAGTTGTCTATCCCCTTGAAGATGAAGAGGGCATGGAATTAAACTAAAAGAAAGGAGTAACAAGAATCCCACCATATTTACATGACTATGTATTGTTAACAAAGAATAGTATACTACAGTCTTATGATGCAGCCATGTCATCAAATGAAGTTGATCAGTGGAAACTGGCAATGGATGAGGGAATGGCCCCACTCAAAGAAAATCAGACGTGAGATCTTGTTGAGATGCCTGGAAACAAGAAAGTAATCGCGAACCAATGAGTGTTGAGAATAAAGACAAAAGGTGATGGAACTATTATCGCTTTAAAGCTAAGTTAGTTGCCAAAGGTTTTGTACAAAAACCAGGAATCTACTATGACGAGACCTTCAGTCCAGTTGCTTAATTTACAGTTAGAATGCTACTTAGTGTAGCTTCATGTGAAAACCTGGAGCTTCTACAGTTTGATGTCAGGACTGCATTTCTATACGGAAAACTGCTACGAAAAGGTCTGCATGTGACAACCTGAAATTACTGACAATAAAAGCGGAAAAGTATGTAATGAATAAAGTCTTTATGGCCTGGAACAAGCATTTTGTTGACTTTATAAAAGGACAAAAGTATGCCACAGCAGATCCATACTATTTTTCGAATAAGAAGTTGTTAGTACTGATATAAACTATATGCCCAAAAGTATCCGGACACTTTGGATTTTTTGTTTTTTTTTTCGAATTTCTAAAAAACCACTCGGCCAATTATTCTCTAACTTTGAAGATATATAGAACATACTTGAACGCCCACTTTTCAATAAAGTTTCGGTGACTTGTGCATTTAGGGGACCACCCACATATTGACAAAGTGAAAAAATATATTTGATCACCCTGTATCATAAAAAGCTGGAAATTATTTGTAACTTTCAGAAAATATTTAAC